>CM038678.1:532588503-532772490 GCA_021605205.1 Aegilops longissima | reverse complement strand
ATTATATACCTATTTGGTTTCACAAACATTGATGTATTTTTGTATAAACTCGGTCAAACATTAAGATAGTTTGACCCTCCAACAAAGTTGAAAATACACCATTTAAAGGACGGAGCGAGTACTCCACAAGTGGAAAGCGCGAAGACCAACGACTTCTTCCACAGCCGCAGCTCCTTCCCGGCAAGGCAGCACAGCCAATCAGAGCCGAAGATGCCCACGAAACCCACAGCACTTCACCACTTGCGTACACGACCAGGTAAAATTAATCACAGCTCGCAACTTGTTCCTGAGCTTCCGGTCGATGCGGTCCATGAGCTCCGCGGCGCGCTGGCCAAGGTGGCCGTGTTCCTGCTCGTCCAGGGTCTGGTGTACCTGATCCTCACCAACTCGTCTGACGTCTTCTCCAAAGATAAGAAGCTCGGGTCCCTGAGCTTCCGGTCGATGCGGTCCATGAGCGTGAGGCGCGTGCTGGCGCCGTTCTGCGACGTGCCCGTCGGCACCGACGAACCCTCCTCGCCTTCGCTGCTGTCGTCGTGGTAGTCGCGCCGCTCGGCCAACCGCGAGGATTGAATTGCTTGGAGAGCGGCTGCTGCTGCTTAGTTCTGAATGTATGGACAGTTCCTCTGTTCTGAGTTGTCGTGGATTTTTTTAAAACGGAGGCAAAAGCTTTGCCTCATCCATTAAATAAGAGAGAATAGAGTTTGTTACAAGTCACTCAATACACGGCATATGACATCATTCTCGCGAAAAAATGGACCCTAATTTTTTGGCACCGGCGATGACCCAAATGTTGGCCTCGGTCTCTATGGAGGCAAGCAAAATAGTTGGAGGAGCGCTCTTGTGCTTGAAGAACCTTGCGTTTCGCTTGTTCCAGATAGTTCACGAAACAAGCATGGTGAGGGACGCCTTAGCTTGACGGTTTGGCGTGGCGTTGTCGCAGGTACTTGCCCACCAAGCCTCAACTGAGTCGAACAGGGGCCAACTCGTTGGTGTGAAGACCGAGAATATGGTATTTGTCAATGATCAAAGACCAAAGCCTTCGTGTGTAGCGGCATTTGTAGAAGAGGTGAGGCCCACATTCCTGCATTCTCATGCAGAGAGGGCAGAGACCACAGTTGGGCCACCCACGGTTTGCCAAACGATCGGCAGTCCAAATTCTGTCTTGTAAACCATTTTGTCCAAGGGTGTAAGAACCATCCCTAAGAATTGTGCCTTATATGCGGATGCCGCCGAGTAGATTCCACTAGCCGTATGCTTCCACACAATGTCATCCTCGGTGAGATCATCAAGTTGGACCTCATGCAAAAGCGCCCAAAGAATGAAGAACTGCGTGATGAGCTCCGCGGAGATGATGGTGGGCGGTTTGATCTTGAGGATTCATGTATTGTGTGAGAGGGCCTCCCGAACCTTCCAATTCTTTCTCTTTGACGCTTTGTAAATGAGCGGGGCAATGTCTTTTGGCTTGCGCCCATAAAGCCTCGGTGAGTCCCAAAAAGGGGTCTTCGCACCATTGCCAATGGTGATAGTAGCGGAAGCATAGAAAAAGCTTAGGTCCTCCTCGTCGCACGGGTTTCCCATCCCCGCTGTCGGGGATATACCCCGCGGCGTAAACCTGCCGGAAGTATAACCCAGCCGGACTTGGCGGTTTATTTGAGACCCCGCTAACACTTGGCGGTTCACCGGCGACCCATTTGGACCTGGCGGTTCACGACTCATTGGTAATCCAGCAGGCGGGTGCGATGAGCGACAAGACCTGGTGGCCCAACGGGCGGTTCATGAAGGCCGGTTCAACTACGGTGGGCCGGTTTAAGAGGAAAGACATAAGGAATATTTGTCTTACAAGGAGTTAAGACCTGGACTTGTATCCGGTTTGTATTAGAGATAGACTAGTCCTAATCCTAATAGGACTCACATGTAACCCGCCCTTCAACATATATAAGGAGGGCGGGGCTCCCAAAGAGGACAAGCTACAAGCAAGAAGAAACAATCCTAGGGCTAGACACAAAGAGGAGAGCGGTTTACTGGCGACTCCTCGTGATGATAATGAGACCTAGCCTCAAACAAAGATGTAGGGTTTTTACGGATGATGTTTCCGGGCCCAAGTTGTCTAAATCCTGTCTTGTGTTGCGTCTCTCGATTCCGCTCAACCTCTCAAGCTACCACATAGATCGTTGGCCTCGCGACTAAGTACTGACACTAAGGACATCTGCCGTGACAAATCCACGACAGTTGGCGCCCACCGTGGGGCCCGTGCACGGTGGTGTTGAGATTTTGGAGGGATCTCATCAAGGATTGAGAAGTTCGTGATTTGCTGGATGGAAAAGAACCGGCGCAGCAGTTTACATCGTCGACGAACAGTCAAACGGTATATTCGAGATTCAAGATCAAGAGAACATTAGGGCTGGACCGATGCTACCGCCATAACTCGCCGAGATCAAGAGAAGTAATTAGTCTCGTCGAAACCAAAACTACTGCTACAAGAGCTATCAGCGGAGAATCGGCGAGCGGGTCCGATGACTACTGTGTCGGGCGGCTGTCTGATCGGCCACGTACGATTGGTTGCCGTCCACGAAGATTTCAATATTCCAGGAAAGTCCGACACGGTTCGTGGAATATGATTGAAAGTGGCCAAAGATTGTAGCGTTTTCCTTAATTAGTATGGAGGGACCCGCACCAGGAAAGCCGCCACTCACGTAGGCATCAAATCCCATCAGTCAGAAATTACCAAGGCAACGTTTTCACCGGCGGGTCAACCCTGGTTGAACGGCCGCACCAAGCCACCGTCGCTTCACTGCAGTTTCGTCTGAACCGTCGGTCTGTTCCGAGTCAACTTCGCGTTTTTAAACCGGATCAACTCCGAATCGCTGCTGCTCTACGTCCACAAATCCCAGGCCGTAGCAATCAACCGTGTACTGCTGCCTTTTCTTCTGCCACGAAGGCACTACAGATCACAGAAAAAGACAGTCTATCACATCAAGCCAACATGACACCAGATGTTGTTACTAGTACGCAAGGAGTCAAAGGGCAAAATACTATGGATCAGCGGCAGTCATCTACATTAAAAAAGAAAAAGGCTGCAGCCTGACCGCTGTCCCGTGTCTCCATGGCAGTTACTTTCCAAAGACTTGCTACTAGTGCTAATTGAAACGGAATTACAATGGCACAATCTCCAAGAAGGACCATTATCCATTACGTGAAAGACAAGACTAGTCAAATCCAAGTACTACTAGTACCCGATCACATGATTACGTGAAGCTGCAATTAATTTCAGGCAAATACCACTGGATGAAGGCGTTTAAAAATAAAAAGGGGCGTCAAGGCTAGCCACAAGAAAAATCGAGCCAAAGCACAAACCACCAGAACTATTATTCGTTATAAAGGTGTCGCAAAGGGACGTGCGCCAATATTATTTTTTGCACTAGCGTGGACGAGAGAGTCGTCACCCCCGCTACATCAACGCACGCGGTTGACTTGTCGTCCGCGTCCGCGGCCGATTCGCACGCGTCTGCGCCGCTTCCAACGCGGCGGCCGACTCGCTCGTCAGCGCCGGCTTACAGCACCGCGATCAACTCTTCCATCCGCACCGGCTTACAATGCCGCAGCCGACTCATTTACTGTCCGGACGAGTCAGGTGGTATCCATCTAAAATATATTTTATTAGTACATATTATTATTTATTTATTTATTGTCAAAGAGCAGTTTATCTATGTCTTGGTCTCCAATACTGTTGATGCAGGACAATTATTCACTACATCAAAACGACGTGGTTAACTCGCCCGTCCATGCCGGTTTACAATGCCGCGGTCGACTCATCTGTCGGAGCCGCCACTGATGATGCGGTCGTCTCTGTTGTCCGTCTCTCGCGGCCTGGTCTACATCGACATACCGGGCCGCACCGTCTGCATGAGCTGTTTATTGGATATGAGCAAGTCACAGCTTGGGTAGCCCGGTTTTCTTTCGAATTGGAGGCAAATTATCGTCAACCGCCGTCTGCACTGGATGGCTCAATAAGCAGGCACACAAGTCACCGCCATTACAGTTCTGGTTAACTTCAAATCGCCAGTTGGAAGGAACCATTGGCCGAGTTGCTGACACGGCTCACACGGGCTATTTATAACCCGCCGCAGTCACCTCAACCTTCTGTGGATTCACATTGTGCTATCAACACCAATGATATGAAAGTTATGCCGGTTTACATCACGGTCAAATATGGAGAGTTTCAAGCTAACTCCTCGAGTCACCTTGAGACTCGGGGGCTACGATGACATGACTCAGCAAATCTTGCCGGTTTTAGCAAATTTAAAGAACCCCAGAACGATGGAGGGAAAGATAACCCGGACCCGGAGGCTACTGTTATTTGAAGGCCGTCAGAAAATTTCCGGTTTAGAAAGTATATGACAGTTAGTAAATCCCGGTTCAATGAAGACGTTCCAGATCATCGTAAAGGATTCCGGTTGAAAATCCGGCTCAAGGGAAGTCAGTTTCACTGAAGCTCTCAAATATCCGATTTACAACCCGGTTCAAGGGAAATCTGTCTCCCACAGCTTTGAAGGCTCTCAATTCCGGTTTAAGAATTTCCGGTTCAAAAAGGAATTAACTTCTCGCAAGTTCGGGTTTAAAGGCCGTCAGAAAATTTTCCGGCTGAAAATGAAGATTCCGGTTTAAAATCCGGTTCAAGGGAAAAGATGTCTCCCACAAAGCTTTGAAGCTCTCAATATCCGGTTCAAGATCCCGGTTCAAAAAGAATTTATCTCTTGCAAAAAAGTTAAAAATTGCCAAAGAGGACCTGCTGCCATGATGCGCGGTTCAAACATGGGTATCCCGCCTTACTGGCCTGACATATCATTGATCACATGGGGGCTTCTGCCTCATAAAGCGGGGTCTCTGTTCTTTTACATCATGTGAGGTTACACGGAGTTTCTCTAAAGCGGCCTCCGGTTTACCCCTTGAGTTCGCTTTGCTAAAAGCATCGTGTTATATCACTTGGGGGCTTGGTCGTGTCCGAACCAATGCAACACCTTTTGATAGGCGAAAGCCACCAGATCACTTGGGGACATGGTCAAGTCTGAACCATCACGCCTCTTGATCGGCCTAAGGCCATAGAGTCACTTGGGGCTTGGTCGAACCGAACCATTGCCACGCCACTTGATCGGCATAATGCCACGCTTCAGATTGGGGACCCGCTGACTTGAACCATGGCTACACCTTATTGGGAGCTTGGTCGTGTCCGACCATGGTAACACCATCCGATCGGCTCAAGAAAGCCTCGCTTGCAATGGTTTTATTTTGCCTTTGCTTGAATTCTGTTCTTTTTTGCTAAGGAACTTTTACTTTTGTTGCGTTTTTAAACCGACATTGTTAATCCGGTTCAAACTGTCAATTACAAATTGGCGGAACACGGTCAAATCTTAATCCGGAGACTATCTGCCCGGTTTGATGTTACCATCTTATTATGGAATAAACCGTGTTCATTAACCCGCTTGACTTTCAATTACAAGTTGTCAAGACATGATCAAATCATAATCCGGAGACTATCAGCCCGGTCTGGTTTGACTACGAGTCGCCAAGATATATATGGTTAAACCGGTGGTTATTACAACCCGATGCGGTTTCATCGTAAACCGACACAAGATGAAAGGAGTTATCATTACTCAAGATTGGGGTCATCACCCTTACTACAAAAATTGGTAAACCAATGATGTGATTCAATGTCACGGTATGATATATTTCATTGATTATTCTTAAAGTGCAGCCTTGGTTATAAACCTGGGTTATATGTTGGGCATTATGACCCGTCCGGTGGTAAACCGCCAGGACACTTTATACTTGTTGTATGCAGAGACAGGTTGAATAAAGCATGATGATAAATTATCCGGTGTTGTCGCCAGTATATGATGAGAAATTATCCGGTGTTTGTTAACCCGGCCTGGTTTTGGACTATAAGTCGCCAGTACATATTTGGATTGCGCCATTGGAATCATGCGCTCATAAATCATTGGACTATATTATTCAAATCTTCAAATAGCCAACATGGCTAGATTTTTATTATGGTTATCAATAACCAATATTATGATTGAGGTTTTCAAAGTCGCTTCAGTAGAATGGCTATTATTTCATCAATGGGTATGATTTATGCTACAATGGAGGAATAGTCCCGAGTTGCTGCAGCTTCGACCCGGCACTTGGGGGCTACATTATTTAAGTTGAGATTATATCAAATATGCAAGTCTCATGTCGCTGCAAGCATGCACCATGACACTTGGGGGCTAATGCAAAGTAATTTTTTGCTCATATTATTGAAGACCCGACTCATCATATTATACTGAGTCGGCCCTTGGGGGCTACCAATTGCTCCTGTCAACAATTGAAGGTACAAAGCATTTTTATATTGAAGGGTCCACTGCTCAGTTGGTAAAGCACAAGGCTCTTAACCTTGTGGACGTGGATTCAAGTCCCATGATGGGGGTTACATCATATGATGTTATTTTCATTGAAGTATATATTAAGTCCCAGCTCAATATTATCTTCTCGAGCCGCCCTTGGGGCTACACATCATTGCTCAAATCTACATGATTACACCTACAAAGTCCCTGCTCATTATTGCATAATGACCCGCACTTGGGGGCTACATAGTATGGAGTATTCTGTTTTACTAGTCAATGGGATGAACAACATGGATTTCTTTGAAAGTGGCAGATTTATATGGAAGCAAAGTCTTAAGCCACCACTTTGTTCTCGCTTAAAGACTTGGGGGCTACAGGTATTATATTATTATCGAAGAAATATTTTCAAATTCTCGATTGAGCAAACTAGGTTGACCCAAGTCCACCAATCATTATGACCACATGGCTGCAACCCGGCGTCATTAATAATCATGAACCGGCGTTGGCAACAATCATGAACCGTGTCTGCAACAATTATGAGCCAGCGTTGGTAACAATTATGACTCGGTGCCATCCATATCTACAAACCGCAATTTTGGCAATGATAAACCGCAAGTTCTACATTTTCAAACCGGCTGGTATCGATGGAATATTTGAAGACCAATATTTTTGTCAAATCTGAGCATTGAAGGCCGGCTCAAGTGGATTATTCTTCACAAATTTTCTTTGTGAGAAATCAATGTCAGCAAATTGAGTATGAAGCTGGCTTGTTGACCCGGATTTTCTAGAAGGAGGAAATGACAAGGATTTAAGGATGATCAGATGCCGGTTTACAAGAATTCTTAACCTGGAGCATAATCTGTCAAGTTTGTTCTTGTGTTTATTTCACAGGATTAGTTTAACAAGGATAAATCCAAATTAAACTGGGGGCTAATGTCGGGGATATACCCCGCGGCGTAAACCTGCCGGAAGTATAACCCAGCCGGACTTGGCGGTTTATTTGAGACCCCGCTAACACTTGGCGGTTCACCGGCGACCCATTTGGACCTGGCGGTTCACGACTCATTGGTAATCCAGCAGGCGGGTGCGAGGAGCGACAAGACTTGGTGGCCCAACGGGCGGTTCATGAAGGCCGGTTCAACTACGGTGGGCCGGTTTAAGAGGAAAGACATAAGGAATATTTGTCTTACAAGGAGTTAAGACCTGGACTTGTATCCGGTTTGTATTAGAGATAGACTAGTCCTAATCCTAATAGGACTCCACATGTAACCCGCCCCTTCAACATATATAAGGAGGGGCAGGGCTCCCCAAAGAGGGACAAGCTACAAGCAAGAAGAAACAATCCTAGGGCTAGACACAAAGAGGAGAGCCGGTTTACGGCGACTCCCTCGTGATGATAATGAGACCTAGCCTCAAACAGCATGTAGGGTTTTTACCGGATGATGTTTCCCGGGGCCCGAAGCTGTCTAAATCCCTGTCTTGTGTTGCGTCTCTTGATTCCGCTCAACCCCTCTCAAGCTACCACATAGATGCGTTGGCCTCGCGACTAAGTACTGACACTAAGGACATCTGCCGTGACAAATCCACGACACCCGCCCACATCTTGGTGGGCTCCTTCCATTCGTACCATGGCCGTCGTAACCGGAGGGCACGTGTAAACTTGTTGGTGTTGAGAACCCCAAGTCCCCCATATTGAAAGTGGCCGGCAAACAATATCCCAATTGACCTTGCATTTTGCTCCCGTTGTCTTGTCCGAACCGGACCAAAAGAAAGCTCTCTCAAGTTTGTTGACTTTGAGCAAGATGGTTGGCGGAATAACTAGCGGTGTGGCGGGGTAGACCACTTGGGAGGTGATCACGGACTTGACAAGAGTCGTTCGTCCAATGGTGGTGATGTTTTTGCCCTCATAAGTTGTTAGCTTGTTTGCGGCCTTGTCCACTAGAAATTGAAGATCCACCAACTTTAGTTGCCAAACTGAGAGAGGGAGCCCCAAGTATCGTAGAGGGAAGGAAGCCCTAGCAGCCGGCAACCTCTGGGTCAGATGTCCCAAATCGAGGTGGTTGCATTAGATGGGCACAAAAGAGCTCTTGTTGAAGTTAGTACACAGACCCGTGACCTCACCGAAGCCCCTCAAAATGTTTGCAAGGTTGTCGACGTCCCTTTCGATCACAGCCAAGAAGACGGCCGCATCGTCTCCATAGAGGGAGGTCCTCATCATGGCTCCCCTACCCTTGATTTTGTGGAGGAGTCCCTTTCTCGTAGCCACCTCGAGAATTCTTTGGAGTGGGTCAATGGCAATGACGAAAAGCAGCGGGGATACGGGGTCCCCTTGCCGAAGGCCCTGTCCATGCTTAATTGGGCCGCCGACAATACCATTGAGGATGATCCTCGAGGAGGAGGAGCTAAGAAGGGCTGCGATACAGTCCCTAAACTTGCTAGGGAATCCTCGCCGTTGAAGAAGGTCGAGCAAGTACTCCCACTTCACGGTGTCGAAGGCCTTGCGGATGTCAAGCTTGAAGAGAAGTGAAGGGGTCTTGCTCTTGTGCAGGCGCCGAGCGAGGTTACGAACATACAAAAAGTTGTCGTGGATACTTCTTGTTTTGATGAAGGCGCTTTGGGCATTGGAAACGAGCTTTGTCATGTGGGGGCAAGCCTTAAGGAGAGCACCTTCGTAATAATCTTTGCGATCGCGTGGAGTAGGCTAATGGGCCTATAATCGGCAATTCCCTCGGCCCCATCTTTCTTAGGCAAAAGCACCACGTTGGCGGAATTGAGCCACTGGAGGTTTGACGTGTGAAGGGAGTCAAAATGGTTTATGACCCGCATGAGGTCGGCCTTGACAATGTTCCAACACCTCTTGAAAAAAAGGCTTGTGAAGCCATCCGGACCCGGGGCCTTGTCACAAGGCAAATCGTTGATCGCTTCGAGGACCTCACCCTCGGTCATAGTAGAGTCAAGGTCATGGAGGTCGACGGGTTCCAAATTTAGCTCATCCCAGTTGAAATCTTTGCGGCTTAAAGGGCCCTTCTTCATGACGTTGGAAAAATGATCATGAATTACTTTCTCCTTAGCCACATGCTCGATGACCCATCCTTGCTCATTCTTGATTCTATGGATGTGGTTTTTCCTCCTTCTAGCATTCACTCGGCGGTGGAAGAATTTAGTATTTCCGTCCCCCTCCCTAAGGTTGGAGATTCTGGCACATTGCTTCTTATGAGACCTTTCAAGCATAGACAAGGCAATGACCCGCCTCTTGAGCCTAGCCCGTAGCTCACGCTCATCATCGGACAGGACCCTACCCTCTTCAGCAATGTCAAGGCGGAGAATCACCAAAAGGGCGGCTTGGAGGTGGATTTTTGCCTTAGAGAAGAGGCCCCTACTCCACTCGGAAAGGCGAAGTGTCGTCTTTTTGAGTTTGTGGTAGAGAATTTGGTATGGCTCAGTGTGGTCGACTCTTTCGCTCCACGCCTTTTAAACCACCTCGTTGAATCCGGGCATGGAAACCTAGAAGTTTTCGAATTTGAAGACCCGAGGCCTTCGCGGTCCCTTATCATCGGCAAGCAAGAGCGGGCAGTGGTCGGAGAGTGAGGAGGAGAGAGCATTCAAAATATGGGAGTTGAATGTAGTGTCCCACTCTGCGTTGCAGAAGAAGGAGACCAGCTTGCATAGGGTTGGGTGTACCCTCTCGTTGCTCCAAGTGAATCTGCGATTTTGAAGGTGGATTTCCTTGAGGTCGCAGCTCAGGAGAGCTGCCCTGAAGCGATTGATCCTGCTACAATTTACATTTCTCTTGTTCTTGTCTCTCACCCGGTATATTTGGTTGAAATCTCCGGAAGCAAGCCAAGCCATTCCTAGCGGCGGCTTCTGACTCAGAAGCTCGGCAAAGAAAGCGTCTTTGCAGGAATTGTCCGTAGGACCATAGACGGAGGTGATTTTGAAGAGCACATCGGTTCCACACACGCTAACCATTGCGGAAAGGCAATACGTATTGAGGGATACGTCTGATACATCAACAAGAAGATCATCCCAGAGTAGCAAAATTCCTCCCCTAGTGCCAATTGCCGGTCTTTGCGTGAAACTGCGCAATCTCTGCCCACCTAAAAAGGCTGCCGTGAACTGATCGACATTGTCGAGCTTTGTTTCTTGCAGGCAAACAACATGGCAAGTCGACGAGGCGATGGTGGCGCTGACCGTGGAGCGACGGTTTGGGCAGTTCTGACCCCTAATGTTCCAGCTTAGAAAATTAATCCGCTGCTCTAACATTATAAACTGGAAGCACCCTGGAGCTTGACCATTTGAAAGATGCAGTTACAGACGAACTAGTACAGATGATAGTGTCACTGGAACAAACAGGAAGCGCACCACATGCCATGCAAGGCATAACCACAGAACGTGGCCCTTCAAAGGAGCTAGCGGGAGCATCCCAACTATTACAAGGCCAAAGGCCGACGACAACTAGCTTGCTTGCAGTACAGGTAGCACCCTTACACATGGACCGAATGCCTAAAGAATCCGGAATTTTTGCTAAAATAGGAAACTGATGACCCCAGGTTGAGCAGAAGCTGCGATGGCTCAGCTAGCCTCCTGCTGCGCCATGGCGCCGGTGTCGTTCTGCTCCAGGTCAAGGGCACCTCCCCCTCCGTATGCTATGAGGGCCTCCTCGACATCCGTCGTGCTGCTGTCATCAAGCTTGAACAACCCACGCATGGCCACGATCACATCCGGCGACAGCTGATCCTTGAAGCGATCTGCAAATGCATCCAACGCAGCGGCAGTGACGTCTTCTCCGTCTTTGACGATGCCCAAGCTGCGGCACACGAGGAGCTCGGCAGCCCTGGCCACAGGAGCCGGCTTGGGCGAGCACCACCGCTGGCTTGCCGATGGAAAACCCACCGCGGTCTTGGTAATGTTGATTCCAGCCATGGTCTTCCGACGGCCACCGCGCCTCGGCAGACTTGGAGCAGGGGTGGCAGGAGAGCCTCTGGCGTTCTTCAAAGAGGGCGCAAGGTACCGCAAGCCCACGACCCGCCCCGCAGCCTTCCTCCGCATTATGTACATTGAATTGAGATTTGAGAATCATAGTTGAACTCCCATTATGTTAGATTAGGTGAGATCTCAGATCAGTAGATATGTACATTGAATTGAATTTGGTGGATGGATTATTTGATTCTAAAAAAGTGTCTCGCTCTCGCCAGATTATGGTACTTGAGTTTTGTTTCATTTGTAGTAAACTTTAATTCCCCGTTAATAGACCAAGTAAATTGTAAAAAACCACCACTTTGATATAACTCGACTAGCAGAGACGAGTCACTGGTTGGTCCGATCCTTCACGGTACTTACAAAATATCAATGAACAGCAGCCGCAACAGTCGCAGAAAAAAAACAGACCGACGTTGAAGAAGAAAAAACTTTGGATCAACACGATATAGCAAGGAGCCAAAGGAGCAGACTTGTACCGAATATTGATACGAGATAAACACAGGAACAACAGCAATGAAACCCTAGGAATCGCAAGAATGCATCTTTGGTGCCCCTCGCCGTGAGGCGTTTTCTGCTATTTTTTATTCAACTCCAAACTAATCTCCGTACAAGACTCAGGACGCTGCCTTTTATACCCTAGACACACCAGCTGTAAAGGCCTAAGAGCATCTCCAACCGTTGAGCACCTCCCCCTCCGTGTGCTATGAGGGCCTCCTCGACATCCGCTGCGCTGCTGTCATCAAGCTTGAACAGCCCACGCATGGCCACGATCACATGCGGCGACAGCTGATCCTTGAAGCGATCTGCAAATGCATCCAACACAGCGGCAGTGACGTCTTCTCCGTCTTTGACGATGCCCAAGCTGCGGCACACGAGGAGCTCGGCAGCCCTGGCCACAGGAGCCGGCTTGGGGTGAGCACCAGCCGTTGGCTTGCTGATGGAAAACCCACCGCCGGTCTTGGTAATGTTGATTCCAGCCATGGTCTTCCGACGGACCACCGGCGCCCTCGGCAGACTTGGAGCAGGGGGTGGCAGGAGAGCCTCCTGGCGTTCTTCAAAGAGGGCGCAAGGCACTGCAAGCCCACGGCCCCGCCCCCTGCAGCCTTCCTCCGCATTATGTACATTGAATTGAGATTTGAGAATCATAGTTGAACTCCCATTATCTTAGATTAGGTGAGATCTATATCTGTAGATATGTACATTGAATTGAATTTGGTGGATGGATTATTTGATTCTAAAAAAAAGTGTCTGCTCTCAATTGTGATTATGGTACTTGAGTTTTTGTTTCATTTGTAGTAAACTTTAATTCCCCGTTAATACACCGAGTAAATTGCGAAAAACCACCACTTTGATATAACTCGACTAGCAGAGACGAGTCACTGGTTGGTCCGATCCTTCACGGTACTTACAAAATATCAATGAACAGCAGTAGCAGCAACAGTCGCAAAAAAAAAACAGACCGACGTTGAAGAAGAAAAACCTTTGGATCAAAACGATATAGCAAGAAGCCAAAGGAGCAGACTTGTACCGAATATTGATACAAGATAAACACAGGAACAACAGCAACGAAACCCTAGGAATCACAAGAACGCATCTTTGGTGCCCCTCGCCGTGAGGCGTTTTCTGCTATTTTTTATTCAACTCCAAACTAATCTCCGTAGAAGACTCAGGACACTGCCTTTTATACCCTAGACACACCAGCTGTAAAGGCCTAAGAGCATCTCCAGCCGTTGAGCACCTCCCCCTCCGTGTGCTATGAGGCCTCCTCGACATCCATCACGCTGATGTCTTCAAGCTTGAACAACCCACGCATGGCCACGATCACATCCGGCGACAGCTCATCCTTGAAGCGATCTGCAAATGCATCCAATGCAGCGGCAGTGACGTTGAAAGGATCGATATAGTTGACTAGAGGGGGGGGGTGAATAGGCAACTAACAATTTTTAAGCTTTTCTTTACCAATTTAAACTTTGCAATAATAAAGGTTGTCTAGAAGTGCAACTAGGTGGACAACCTATATGATGCAATCAACACAAGCACAAGAGCAAGCAAAGATAGAGACACAAATAAGCTTGCACAAGTAAAGGGATAAGATAACCAAGAGTGGAGCCGGTGGAGACGAGGATGTGTTACCAAGTTCCTTCCTTTTGAGGGAAGTACGCTCCGTTAGAGCGGTGTGGAGGCACAATGCTCCCCAAGAAGCCACTAGGCCACCAGAATCTCCTCACGCCAAGACAATGCAAGAGCCGTGATTCCACTATTGGTGCCCTTGAAGGCGGCAACCGAACCTTTACAAACAAGGTTGGGGCAATCTCCACAACTTAATTGGAGGCTCCCAACAACACCACGAAGCTTCACCACAATGGAATATGGCTCCACGGTGACCTCAACCGTCTAGGGTGCTCAAACACCCAAGAGTAACAAGATCCGCAAGGGATAAGTGGGGGGAATCAAAAGTCTCTTGGTGGAAGTGTAGATCGGGCCCTTGTCACCCAATCCCGAGCAAATCAACAAGTTTGATTGGCTAGGAGAGAGATCGGGCAAAATGGAGCTTGGAGCAACAATGGAGCTCGAGAGATGGAAGAGGTGGTCAACTAAAGGTAGGAGACACGCCTTTTATACTCGGAGAAAAGATCCAACCGTTATCCTCTAGTTCAGCTCGCGACACGCCGTACTACCGCTCAAAACGCGGTATTACCGCTGCTGCCACGCTGGTACTACCATGGAAGGCCACGGTATTATCTGCAGCAGCAGAGAGCTCGGGCGCTCGATCGAAGGCAGATTACTACCGGGCGCGGCATTATCGCAAGCACCCTTGCGGTACTACCGCAAGGCGAAACAAGCCCCAGCCTACGAAGAGCGCGGATGAAATAAATTACATCCGCGTTTACTCCGCTGAAAAAGAAACAAAGTCACGAAAACCGACGCGGTACTACCGCTACCGAGGCGCCGGTATTACCGTGGAGGCGCGGATGTAAAATTACATCCGCCTACTACCGCGGCGCGAACGGTGCGGGCATGAGGGCCACGGTACTACGGCTCCAAGAGAGCGGTACTATCGGTCCACTCGCGGTACTACACAGAGACGAGCGGTATTACCGTGTGGGCGCGACGTAAAAATTACATCCGCGCTTACTACCGCATCGAGCAGCACAAGGCGTGGGAGTTGCGGTACTACGGCTCTCGGGAGCGGTATTATCGTGACCCCAGCGGTACTACTGTTGGTGCTTATGGTACTACCGCTTCCCTAGAGCAAGACTACCGCAAGAACAGTAGTGGCCGTCGGATTTATGCACAACTATGACAACGGAAGATGCTCCAAAGTGCAAGGAAAGGAAGAACAAGTGTACGTGTTGATTCCACCCAAACCTTTCCGACGCTGACCCCTCTTAATAGTACGGCTCTCCTCGACTCAAAACCACCAAAAGAAACGAGAACGACGCCGCCTTCAATAGTCTCCGAGGGCACCGAATCGCCTCATGCCTAGTGATGAAACATCTGAGAAACTCAAGGCATACGATTAGTCCGCAAAAGTATCGTCATCAATCACGAAAACACTTAAGGATAAATATGCCCTTACAATCTCCCCCTTTTTGGTGGATTGATGACAATACGGGATTTGCACAAAGATACGGTAATATTGAGCAAGGGCAAACCCCTCCTCTTCAAAATATAGACGGTCTCCCCTAGATGTGTGCACTGGATGAATGCTTTGACTGCATAGCACACATACTAGGATCACCACTCCCCATATATTTTAGAGACAAAGGCACGAATAATAACATCTAAGCAACATATAGCACAATATAACACAAGCTCGCTAAGATAGATAGAGTGCATATGTCTTACACCATATGAAGGAAAAGCAACTAAAACGAGGTTCAAACGAAGTTCAACCGAGAACGCAATAAACACACCAAACACGAACACGACACAAGACTCAAGAATCCCTACACTCTCTCCCCTTTGGCATCGAGACCAAAAGGCGAGAGGACACCTACACAAGCGGTGGCTCAAGCAGAGGGAACTCATCCCAACCCTCTCCGCCGACTCCTCGGCAGCAGGGATGGACTCCTCGACGCCCTCCTCGTAATCAGTCCACCAGCCTTGCTTCTCCATCCACTCGGCCTCTGGAGTGATGCGCCTCGACCCGCCAGACACATCCTCACCATAGAGCTGCAAGATCTTCCTGTCCCGGCGACGACTCTCCTTGGACGCCACGTTAGTCCTCAGATTGCCCCTTGGCTTGCATGCGAAAAAGAGTCTTCATCTTGTCCTTCAGCTTCTTGGCCCATGAAGGCATAGAGGAGCTCTGGGAAGGCCTAGCAGCATGGCCCTCAGCAACATTCTCGGCGCCAGCATCCTCCTCACCAACAGCAACCCTAGCAGCAGACGCCTCGACACGAGTAGTAGTGTTGGCCCAGTTGGGTTTGACACGCAGACAGATGGGATCATGGCGAATCCAGTCGCAAGGAACTCCTCTCCAGGGAACATCTTCTCCCAGGTCCTCGAGATCAGCAGAAACAGATAGGGCCCGTAGATAGGCACTTTGCGGTTGAACACCGCAAACCGAAGCTCACACCACATGATGTGTGAGACATCAAGTGGCCGAGTCCGAGACAAACGAGCCTCCTAGCAGATGAGCATCATATCCACCATATAGGCATGGACCTTGTCCTTGTCACCAATGCGAGGGAACAAAGAGTTGCGGAAGATGCGGTACATGATATCCAGAAAAGAGTTGAGCACCAACCCTATCTTGCCACTTGGAAGCGTCTTCTCAACATAGTACGGTGCAAGCCTGTCCTTGTTGGCAGAATCAGAGTTGGCATGGGGGCGAACACCCACGGGAGTGTCGAGCCCGTCATCAGGTACTTGGAGCAAATCCATGAACTCCTTCCAGGTAGCAGTCAGCTTACGGCCATTGGTCATCCATGTCATCCTCCTCTCCTCATCAGGGTGAAAGTAAACTGAAGCAAAGAACTGACAGATAAGCTCAGGATCATAGTCAAGGTGAAAGGATATCACATGCTCAATGCCAAACTGCTCCACCAAGTCCAGAGCCTCTCCAAAGTAGGCACGAAACTTGTCCTTCTTCAAGTGATGCATGTCAATCCATTTCACATCCACATAGGTATTCTTCTTGTTCTTGATGACATCCAGATAGATGTTGGTTTGTTGCTTGTTCCAAAACAGCTCACAACCCCTGACAGAGGAACGAGGGGTCACGTACGGGTGAATTTGCCTGAGACGGACATAGTCAGATTGGGGCATCTCATCCATGCCCTTGGCGGGCTCCTTGAACTTGCTAGCAGTAGTCTTCACATTGCGCTTGGGGCGAGGAGCCCTCCAGTGCGCCACACAGGTTGCGCAGACGCTTGGAGCCAGTGTCACGACTGGGATTGGAACGGCGAGAGCCACCACCTGAGACACACACGCAAAACACCAACGAACGCAAAGAGGATCAATGCAAAGACCACAACAAAGCACACAAAACTCATAGGAAATATACGTGAAGGTTGGCAGCGTTAGATGTGAGCTACGGTAGGACTGCCAGTGTCTGCGGTACTAAAAAATTAGTACTGCTCCAAGTCGCGGTAGTATCGTGCTAGGTCACGGTAGTACCGTGGTTGGAGCAGTAGTAAGGTTCTAGTGCCGCAGTGTGCGCGGTAGTACCGCGCCAGAGGGGCGGTAGTACCGTGAAAGCGGTAGTACCGCGCCCGACGGGCGGTAGTACCGCGTCGCGTCAGATCCGAACGGCAGTTCGAATCTGAAAAGACCCGCGAAACAATGGCAGTGCTACGGTGATCAGATCTCACGCACGACAACAAAACAAGTATAATTCCTATGCAAGGCTACTCTCCTTCATCCTATTCTTGCAAAGAGAAAGCCTACGAATCTCTAGAACATCCAAGTCTCCCCCAACAACCTAAAGACAAAGAACGCAATAAAACGAGAAAGGATTGGGGGAAAACCTGGGTCCATAGCAAGAGCACGTGGTGGGGAAGGATCCCACCGGACGGAATCACGGGAGGGCAGCCGAAGGAGGAGATCCGGCGACGAACGCCGGCTCCTATCTTGAGCGAGAGAGAGAGAGAGAGAGAGAGAGAGAGAGAGAGAGAGAGAGATGGCGTGGGAGGAACTGCGAATGGGTATGGGGGAGTTAGAACTCCCCCTGCCTGCCTTATCCCCACGCCCCTAAGACGGCGCGCGGTAGTACCGCAGGTCATCATGGTAGTACCGCTCGGCGAAGTACCACACCGGAGCGGTAGTACTGCCACCCAGCGGCAATAAAAATTACTGCGCCGTGGGGGGGATAGTACCGCAGCTCCCACACGCTGTAGTACCGTGGTTGGCATGTAGTACCGTAGCCTGCCGCGGTAGTACCGTGAGCTCAAGACACCCCTGGTTTCAACACAAAAGAAAGGTCTTTGCACGAAAACTTTTCACACAAAAGAAACCACAAACACACGCACAAGCCAGAGGCAGAAAGACAACAAGAGAACACTGCTTACACAACCTCTCAAAGGAGAGGGCGGTGGCGAAGCCACCTATGTTTAAGTTAGATGGTATGGCACCGCGAAGAATTATCCTTGGGCCCATGACCAAAACTCGTCTTTGAAGCACAAGTACCATAAAATGGCTAATGTGAAAGAGTTGATCTATTTATGCATGATAGGGGAGGAGAGTTCATTGAGAGAACAACACTCCCCTTTGTCCATGCCTACACCTAAACTAGACAACAAGATGAGTGTGGTGGGGGTGCACGGTTCAAGTCACATTGCTCAAATCAATGATATTTAGCTCATGCCTTAACTCGCTAAATCTTGCTTCATCCAAGGGCTTCGTGAAGATATCTACAAGGTTATCATGAGTGTTGACATACTTGAGCTCGATCTCCCTCGCCTAATGTGATCCCGGATGAAGTGATACCAATCTCAATGTGCTTCGCCTTGAAGTGTTGCACGGGTTGAGAGAAATCTTGATGGCACTTTCATTATCACACCAAAGAGGCACTTTGTCACAAATGACACCGTACTCTTTAAAGTTTGCCTCATCCAAAGGAGTTGAGCACAACAACTACCGCCGCCACATATTGCGCTCGTGGACGAGAGAGACACACAACTTTGCTTCTTGGAAGACCAACTTACCAATGAGCAACCAAGAAATTGGCACCCTCCGAAGTGGACTTCCTATCCACTTTGTCTCCCACCCAATCGAATCTGTGAATCCTTCAAGCTTGAAGTTTGCTCCTCTTGGGTACCATAAGCCAAAGTTTGGGGTATGAGCCAAATATCGAAGATTCGCTGACCGCCACATAGTGGCTTTCCTTCGATGCGGCTTGAAACCGTGCACACGTTCCCACACTCAACATGATATCCGGTCTAGATGCACAAAGGTAAAGCAAGGAGCCAATCATGGAGCGATATACCTTTTGATCCACCGCTTTACCATTGGGATCAATGTCAAGTTGGCACTTGGTAGGCGTTGGTGTAGTAGACGGCTTGACATCACTTAGCTTGAATATTTTGAGCATGTCTTGAGTGTATTTGGCTTGGTTGATGATGAAGGAAATATGCCCTAGAGGCAATAATAAAGTTATTATTTATTTCCTCATATCATGATAAATGTTTATTATTCATGCTAGAATTGTATTAAACGGAAACATGATACATGTGTGAATACATAGACAAACATATTTAAAGACATTACAACCGTACACTTTTCGGACCCTCTCAGGCCATCACCATTTTTGGCCGTTCGATCTGGACTTTTGGACATCGCTGACCGTTTGATCTATTTGCTATCTCTCCTGGCTTCGGTTGATGTACACGGGGAGCGCTACAGGGGGATGGGGCGATGCTCCGGTGACAAAATCAGTAGCCTGTTATTAATTGGGCCAACTGGGCCTTTGAATCTGGGGTGTCCGTGGTTTCAGAAGTGCACACGCGTTGTCTCTCCCCTAAAAAAACATGCGTTATCTGTTCTAATAAAACGTGCACGCGAAATCCTCGAGTTTGGTGACAACGGACTCCACCACGCGATGTTGACCTTTCGCCGGGCGGCCGACGCGAAGTCAGGCGGGGTGATGCTATTTCCCGCCGTCCGGCGCGAGCGACGGGGCCATTGTTGGGCGACGCGAACGGGCGGTGACGGGGGATGCCAATGGTCACATTTCAATTCGATTCCACTCGGCGCCGATTGAGGGAGTAATTCTGTAACGCCCTCGATGCGGCTATATCTCCCACGTGTCGAAGCACGACTTAGAGGCATAACCCCGCATTGAAAGCAATGTCGCAAGTGAGGTAATCTTCACACAACCCATGTAATACATAAGGGAAAGAGATACATAGTTGGCTTACAGTCGCCACTTCACACAAGACATAAATAAGCATCCATCATTTGGATTACACTCAAGGTCCGACTACGGAACCAAAATAAAAGAAGATACCCCAAATGCTACACAGATCCCCGATCGTCCCAACTGGCTCCACTACGATCATCGGGAAAAGACACATAGTAACGACCACGCCTCATCGAACTCCCACTTGAGCTCGGTTCGCCACCTGACCGCATCGCCGGCACTGCAACTGTTTTGGTAGAATCTGTGAGTCACGGGACTCAGCAATCTCACACCCGCGAGATCAAGACTATTTAAGCTTATAGGAAGGACAGAGTTGTAAGGTGGAGCTGCAGCAAGCGACTAGCATATATGGTGGCTACTTCAAAAAGAGAGCGAGAAGAGGAGCAAAGCACGGTCGTGAAGCTAGTAGCGATCAAGAAGTGATCCCAACTACTTACGCCAAACATTACTCCAACACAGTGTTCACTTCCCGGACTCTCGCGAGAAGAGACCATCACGGTTACACACGCGTTGATGTGTATTTTAATTAGGGTCAACTTCGGTTTTCTACAACCGGCATTAACAAATTCCCATCTGCCTCATAACCGCGAGCACGGCTTTCAAAGATAATACCCTGCAGGGTGTCCCAACTTAGCCCATTATAAGCTCTCACGGTCAACGAAGGATATTCCTTCTACCGGAAGACCCGATCAATCTCGAATCCCGGACTACAAGACATTTCGACAAAGAATAAAACAAGACCAGCAAGACCGCCTGATTGTGCCGACAAATCCCGATAGGAGCTGTACATATCTCGCTCTCGTGGCACACCGGATAAGCTAAGCGTCACAGTACCGACGTAATCCAAGTTGCCAAGGAATGGTCCCGACGGTGCTCTAGTTTGGACCAACGTCAAGGAGCACCGCCCGGGGTTAAATAAAGATGACCCTCGGGCTCGCGAAACCCGGGGAAAAAGGCTTAGGTGGCAAATGGTAAAACCAAAGTTGGGCCTTGCTGGAGGAGTCTTATTCAAAGCGAACTGTCAAGGGGGTCCCATAAATCACCCAACCGTGTAAGGAACACGAAATCAAGGAACATAATCCCGGTATGACGGAAACTTGGGTGGCAAGAGTGAAACAAAACACCAGGCATAAGGCCGAGCCTTCCACCCTTTACCAAGTATATAGATGCATTAATTATAGCGGATATATTGTGATATCCCCAACAAGTAAACATGTTCCAACAAGGAACACCATCTCCATGTTCCAACAAGGAACAACTTCAGCTTCACCTACAACTAGCAACGCTATAAGAGGGGCTGAGCAAAGCGGTAACATAGCCAATCAACGGTTTGCTAGGAAAGGATGGTTAGGGGCTGACATGGCAATATGGGTGGCATGATAAGCAAGTGATAGGCATCGCAGCATAGGCATAGCAAAAGAGCGAGCATCTAGCATAGCAAAGATAGAAGTGATTTCGAGGGTATGGTCATCTTGCTCGCAATGTTCTCGAGTTGTCGAAAGCTTGATCCTCGTAAGCGTTCTCAACAGGTCCTCGCTCACGCACTCGCCTCCGGCTCTACCCAAAGCAAGAACACAAACAAAGGAACCACAATAAATCACGGTGCAATGCACAAGCAACATGATGCAAAACATGACATGATATGCGAGATGTGATATGCAATACGTGAGCGCGCTCCGGAAGGAAAATGATGAACCAGGCATCAACTTGGCAAACCAAGTATGCCGCTGGAAAGATGAGATGATTTCGGTTGAAATCGATATAAAGATCACCGGAATCGGATGCACGGTTTGCAAATGACAAGCAAAACAAGAATGGCACAAATCTGCCATTAACAGCATGATACCACTTAGCAAGCAACAACAAATTAAGCTACTGCACCCAAACATACCAACAAAGCACATGGCAGTGATCTGCTCAAGATGCTTGACAAAAGATGAACACTGAGCTACGGCTAAATCACACCATAACAGGTTCGAACAAGCATGGCAAAAGTGCAAAACATATCAGCTTCACAGACTTTGTGAAATTACTGAACATGGCAAAATCAGCATCAGGTAGCAATGTTCAGAGCAAGAAAACAACATGCTACAGGAACTTATAATAGCAAAACAAGGCATGGCATGAATCTAATCAAAGCATAGAACAAAAGTCCCTTACTGACCATAAGCCAAAAAGGATCAGAAAATATAGTAACACCCATGTCAAAATGGCAAGTTCCGTTAACAGATTCAGCAACATGGCATGGCAAAAACAGATAACAGGTAGGCATGTTTAAGAGCTCAAAGCACTCACTACAGAGCCTTTCATGATAAACTAAGCATACATACATCAAGAAGACATGGCATAGAAGATATACATGGCAAGAACAACATCATAGCATACACGGATCAACCACAACAACCTTGGCAAAATTGAATAACATGTAAACAATCTGCCAGGAAACATTTTATAGCAAAAGTAGAGCTCGATTAACTCAAGCTATGGCACTCCATAATTGTAAACAAAGGCATGGATGGATAGAGCATAACCATATGTTCAAAACATCCTTACTGAAGTATCTCAATATATGCATGGATCTCTCGGTAGCATCAAGTTAACATGGCATCAAAATATCAAGAAAACAGGGCTGAAATCAGCAACATCAGAAGCCTACTTTGCATGCTTGTGCTAGTCACCACATAGATCAAACAAATACATGGCATACACCCTGGAAAGATGGCATGGCATATTACAAAACACATGTAGGACTCAAATTCATAGGGTGCACATATCAATCATAGCAAAAATAACAAAAGTGCATGTTCATTAAGAAATGTAAACTAACATCACATAGCCCTCTTCTAACAGCATTTAGGGCATCAAGATGAGCTCAAATGAAAATGATGCAATGAGATGAAATGATCTACTCTTTGAGACGAACATTTCGACATATTACACGCACGAAACGGAGCTACAAGTGCAAAGTTATGATGCGTTGAATATGCCACAAAATAATCAACGGAATAAAAACTTAGATGAATTTGGGGGGGGGGGGAGAAAGTCAACCCTTCCGACTCTTGATCGGATCTGGCAGGACGAAGGCGGCCGGCGCGGCTGCTCGCCGGAGTCCGGCCGGGAGGAGAGGAGGCGGGCTGCCGGGCGCGGCTAAGCGGAGCCCGAGGCGGCGGGGTTGGCGACGGACGGGCGCGCGGGGCGGCGGGCGGGCGGGCGAGGGCGAGCGGAGCGGGCGACGGGCGGGGGCATGGGGCGCGGGCGGCCGGGCCGGAGGGTTGGTGCCCATGGCCTCATGGGCATGGGCGCTGGGCGGCGGCTGGGACTGGTCGGCGACGTGGCAGCCCCTGGTTCGCCGGGCGCGCGGCGGCGACGCAGACGATCCGATCCGGACGTGTCCATGGCGCGAGGGGATTTCGCCTAGGGTTTGGGGGAATTGATCCGGATTTGAGGGAGATGCATATTTATAGGTAGAAGGAGCTAGGAAGCTCCAAATGAGGTGCGGTTTTACCACACGATCGTGATCGAACGACGGAGAGCATGGAAGTGACTTAGATGGGTTATTGGACTATTTTGAGGGGTGTTGGGCTGCAACTTAAAAGAGGCCTTTGCGAGAGTCGCGGTTAACTGCTGAGTACCAAACGAGCTCCAAATGACCCGAACTTGACCGTGGTCTACCGTGGTATACCAAGGCCACTTGACAAACCTCGTCCATTCCGAGAAAGTTTAGTACCCGCCACGGAAAACGTAAAAGGGGACGCCGGGAACATAGGAGTGCCGGATTGCAAAACGGACAACGGAAAAATGCTCGAATCATGAGACTAACATGTATGCAAATGAGATGCACATGATGACATGATATAAAATGCATGACATGGACAAAATGCAAAAAGAAGAAAACCCAACCACAGAGGGAATATCATATCACAATGCCGAAAATGGCAAGAGTTGGAGTTACAAATATGGAAAGTTACATCCGGGTGTTACAACACTCCACCACTACAAGAGGATCTCGCCCCGAGATCTAGGACTGAAAGAACTCCGGATATTCTGAACGGAGGTGATCCTCGCGCCCCGTGTGGCTTCACGGTCGGAATGGTGTGACCACTTCACTTTCAGGAATTTGATTGACTTGTTGCGAGTCTTGCGCTCGGTTTCTTCAAGAATAGCAACGGGTGCTCATGATAAGAGAGATCTTCTTGAAGGTCAATTTCTTCGGTTGATAGTGCGTCAGAGTCTTGAAGCACTTGCGAAGCTGTGACACGTGAAACACATCGCACGCGTCGCGGTTGGGCGGAAGCTCGTTGATAGGCGAGATCGCCTCTTTGCCAATGATCTTGAAAGGACCCACGATCTAGGGGCAAGCTTCCTTTGATACCGGGTTGCGAGTGCCTTTCATTGAGAGACGCGGAGGTAGACATGGTCTCCGATTTCAAAAGCCACATCACGGTGCTTATCATCATAATAGTTTTCCGCGCGATTATGCGGCTTTGAGATTCTCACGAATGACTTTGAACATTTCTTCGCTTCGTGATCAATTCATTGCCAAGAAGTTGGCGCTCACCGCCTCTGCACCAATTGAGAGGAGTACGACACTTTCGCCATAGAGAATTTCGAATGGGGCCTTGCCCGAACTCGCTTGGAAGCTGTTGTTGTAGGAGAACTCGCATATGGAAGACAATCTTCCCACTTCATACCGAAGGAAATGACACAAGCCCCGAGCATATCTTCAAGGATTTGATTGACTCGCCGACTTGGCCACTTGTTTGAGGATGGAAAGTTGTGCTGAAACGAATGTTGGTGCCCATGGCCTTCAAAAGAATCCCAAAACTTGGAGGTAAAGATGCTGCCACGGTCCAAGAGATCACTTGTGGAATGCCGCAAGGAGACAATCCTCGAGGTGTATAGCTCTGCCAACTGAGCTGTTGTGATGGATTCTTTGATTGGAAGAAAATGAGCCACTTTAGTAAGCTTGTCAATGACAACGAAGATAGCATCATTTCCACGCTTGGACTTTGGAAAACCAGTCACGAAGTCCATTTCAATATGATCAAACTTCCATTCTGGAATAGCAAGAGGTTGAAGGAGACCAGCTGGTCTTTGGTGTTTTGCTTTCACTCTTCTGCAGACATCACACTCATTCACGAATTGAGCAATTTCTCGCTTCATTCGAGTCCACCAATATGACTGCTTGAGGTCCTGGTACATCTTCATACTTCCAGGATGAATGGATAGAAGCGAATTGTGTGCCTCGCTCATAATGACTTTACGAGATCACCCTTTGGAACCACAATCCGTCCTCAAGAAAAGAGTATCTTTGTCATCAATGTGGAAGCACTTGTATTTGAAATGCCCTTGTCGATACCACGTTTCACCTTTTTCACCATGGCATCCAGGAGTTGAGCCTCACGAATCTGATCTTCCAAGGTAGGAGAGACTATGAGGTTGGCAAGAAAGCCTTGAGGAACAACTTGAAGATTCAGCTTATGGAAAGCTTCACAGAGATCCGCCGGAAGGGCTTGAGGATTAAGTGTTGCGATAAGCCTTCCTGCTCAAAGCATCTGCAATGACATTGGCCTTGCCAGGAGTATATTCAATACTTGGGTTGTACTCTTGAATCATTTCGACCCATCGAGTTTGCCTGAGGTTGAGGTTGGGCTGAGTGAAGATATACTTGAGACTCTTGTGATCGGTGAATGTCCACTTTCCTTCCCAACAAGAGATGTCTCCATGTTATCAATGCATGGACAACTACCGCCAACTCAAGATCGTGAGTGGGGTAGTTCTTTTCGTTGGGCTTCAGTTGACGAGAGGTATAAGCCACAACTCTCTTCTCTTGCATTAACATAGCACCGAGACCTTGAAGAGAAGCATCACATAAAACTTCGAATGGCTTGGATTCGTCAGGAGGAGTCAAGACAGGAGCTGTGACGAGTTTCTCTTTGAGGGTATTGAAAGCAACGCCACACTCGTGGAGACCGTATATACTTCACATGCTTCGAGGAGGTTGGAAAGAGGCTTTGCAATCTTAGAAAAATTCTCAACGAATCTTCGCAATAGCTTGCAAGACCAAGAAAATCATGGAGCTGCTTGACATTTCGAGGAGGTTCCCAATTCACAATTGCAGACACCTTCTCAGAATTAACAGCGATGCCCTTGGCGGAGATGATATGACCAAGATAAAGCACTTCATCAAGCCAAAATTCACATTTGGAGAACTTAGCATAGAATTGATACTCTCTGAGCTTGTTTAGCACCAATCACAAATGTTTGGCATGATCCTTCTTATTCTTGGAGAAGACCAAAATATCATCCAGATAGACCAAGACGAATTCATTGGTGTAGGGGTTGAAGATGAAGTTCATCATTCGAGAGAATGTTGGAGGAGCATTGACAAGGCCGAAAGACATGACAGTATATTCATAAGAACCAAAGCTTGTTCTGAATGCTGTCTTGGGAATATCTTGTTCACGAATGCGAATCTGATGATAACCCATACGAAGGTCAAGCTTGGAGAACACTTTAGCACCTTTGAGTTGCTCGAAAAGCTCATTGATGTTGGGAAGTGGATACTTGTTCTTGATTGTCTTCTTATTCAATGGACGGTAATCGACGCAAAGTCGGTCCGCGCCATCCTTCTTCCGGACAAAAGAACACCACAACCCCAAGGAGATGAACTCGGTCCGATCAAACCAGACGCTCTTGTTCATCGAGCTGTTTCTTCAATTCCTTCAGCTCATGACGCTTGCAAACGGGTTCAAAGCGTGCTCAAGATCGATAACTAATTCAATCGGCCGATGAGGAGGCATACCCGAAGCTCTTCCGAAAGACATCTTGGTACTCACAAACAACTCGAATCGAGAGATAGCATCCAATTCGCCTTTCTCATTGAGAGAAAACAACCGAATGGTTTCATCACGAGCGCATAGATGATCACATCATTAGAAGAGTGAGTCAATTGAATTTCCCAGCAGCACAATCAAGCTGAGCTTTGTGCTGATAAAGCCAGTCCATCCCGAGAATAAGATCAATATCCGAGTCACCAAGGACAAATGGTTTAGCCAGAAATCTATAATCGCCCATCTTTATAGAGACATCCGGAATCATTGTGGTAGCCCTCATAGAAGAGGCTGGAGAAACAACTCCCAAGGGTTTTTCCAACAGCTCCGAAATGAAATCATGCTTTGCAACAAATGATCTAGACATGAAACAATGCGATGCACCGGTATCAAATAAGACTTTTGCAGGAATATCATTAACTGAGAGATTACCCATTATCACATCAGAAGATTCCTCTGCTTGAGCTGCATTCATCATGTTCACCTTTGCAGACTTGGGATTATGCTTGACCACCGCATTGCTGGAAGATTTCATAGGAGGAGGAGGCGAAGGCGCTTTGGTTGAAGCACTTGTTCGCATAGTGACCTTTCTCGCGACACTTGTTGCAAGTCACCTCGAGAGCGGACGGTGGTAAGGAGCATTTGACCTTGGAGCTTGAGAATTTGACTTGTTCTCGATAGCTTGGGTTGGGCGGGTGGGAAGATCCACGACCACCTGAGTTCTTCTCGCGATAAGGCCGACGGAACGGAGGAGGAGGAAGGTAAAACTTCGCTGCTTAGCTGCCACTTGAGAGGAAGAAGAAGACTGAACTGCATCCCCGATTCTCTTCTTAGAAGCCTCACATTTGAGCTGGGCAGCTTCTTGCTTCAAAGCCATGTTGTAGAATTCATCATACTTTTCTCGCTCAAAAGCACAAGAGCTAATTGCAGATCTTCTCTCGTGCCACCTCTGAATTGATAGATCATACTCTTTTCATCGTGGACGCCTTGCTTAGCAAAGCGAGCGAAGTTTCGAACTGGATATTGTATTGATACACAGACATGTTGCCTTGCTTGAGATTGCGGAACTCCTCACGCTTGCTCTCAACAACACTTTTCGAATGTGGTGAGCTCAAATCTCGGCGAACTCATCACTGTAATGACACGACCTCCTCTGGAATCTTTGTATTGCTGGTACCACTCAGCAGCTTGGTCCTTGAGTTGAAACGATGCAAACTTGACAAAGTCCTCGTGTCCGACATTGCTACATTCAAACTGTTTGCAGATGTCCACAAGCCAATCGTCGGCGTCTGTGGCCTCGACACGTAAACCGAAAGACTTCGCTGATTAGCGAGGAACCGATCGAGAGTAGCAAAGTGCGGCTGGTTGTTGCCTTGGCCTTGATTTCCTTGACTGCCTTGCCCTTGAGTAAGCTCTTGCAAGAGCTGCAAAATCATCTGAGCATTGGCATTGGTGGCTGCCATGATAGCTTGCCAGGCCTCCGGAGGCGGAGGTGGAGGTGGAGGGTTCGACTGATTCCCTTCATTTTGTTCCGGATTCTGACGCGTTGGCGGAGCCATCCTGAAGAGGGTGACATCCGTTAGCACTTGGTAGACAGATAGACAAGTAGAATCAACGGATAGAAATTGCAACATATAGTCTTCACAATAAACATTCGAACAATGATGAACGAATGAATTCCAAAAGCTAATCATCACACGTCCATTAAGGTGAGAAGCCACCTGATTAAAGGTTGATGAAAAAAAATAACAAGGTACGATCGAACAAATAAGTGGTAAGGATTACCCAATCACGAACCAAATATCTGCGGGAAGAAATGCTAAGAACTACATGAATCCCACCTATAAACTCCCAAACTTTCTCGGTTATGCAATCTGGTGTTGGGGATACAGGGACACAAAATATATCACCCAAACTAACAATACCTAGATCCAGTTGTATCCATCCGTCAACACATAACCAAGAAACCTTCGGAAATCGTGTACCTCGACCTTCGAAAAGCATCCGTTATATGAGTCATGGCAATACTCCCGAGCTCGCCCCAGTACAGGGTTATCAGGGTTATCTCACCAACAACTGCACAAAAGAGATTTCGATGTCTCAAAACTCAGTATTCCAGAATCGCAACGATAAAATTGTGACGACAACACCTCGGAGCTCAACTCCCCGGACACCGCCACAACCCCTAAATGTCAGGAGGCACCAAGAACAATGTTCTCGTCACAAAACCATCGGAACGATTCCAAGATACCCGCGTGATCCTAAAATTTTTATTTTAGTGAAATTTGAGGAGAGGAGAGTCAAAACTTCTACGTCAGGAGACCTCACAGAGCGATGAAGGGACTGGGGAGTAAAAAGAATCCTACTCTCCGATATATATAATCCTAAGACTGAAAACATTTTCCGTTCTAGACTCAACAACGCCAGCAAACAATCAAGTAGGGGCTCCTAAGTCGGGAAGGCTCGATTACCAACTTGTAACGCCTCGATGCGGCTATATCTCCCACGTGTCGGGCACGACTTAGAGGCATAACCGCATTGAAAGCAATGTCGCAAGTGAGGTAATCTTCACACAACCCATGTAATACATAAGGAAAGAGATACATAGTTGGCTTACAATGCCACTTCACACAAGACATAAATAAGCATCCATCATTCGGATTACACTCAAGGTCCGACTCACGGAACCAAAATAAAAGAAGATACCCCAAATGCTACACAGATTCCCGCCGTCCCAACTGGGCTCCACTACGATCATCGTGAAAAGACACATAGTAACGACCACGCCTCATCGAACTCCCACTTGAGCTCGGTTGCGCCACCTGACCGCATCGCTGCACTGCAACTGTTTTGGTAGAATCTGTGAGTCACGGGACTCAGCAATCTCACACCAGCGAGATCAAGACTATTTAAGCTTATAGGAAGGACAGAGTTGTAAGGTGGAGCCGCAGCAAGTTTACTAGCATATATGGTGGCTACTTCGCAAAAGAGAGCGAGAAGAGGAGCAAAGCACGGTCGTGAAGCTAGTAGCGATCAAGAAGTGATCCTGAACTACTTACGCCAAACATTACTCCAACATCGTGTTCACTTCCCGGACTCACCGAGAAGAGACCATCACGTTTACACACGCGTTGATGTGTATTTTAATTAGGGTCAACTTCGGTTTTCTACAACCGGCATTAACAAATTCCCATCTGCCTCATAACCGCGGGCACGGCTTTCAAAGATAATACCTGCAGGGTGTCCCAACTTAGCCCATTATAAGCTCTCACGGTCAACGAAGGATATTCTTCTACCGAAGACCCGATCAATCTCGAATCCCGGACTACAAGACATTTCGACAAAGAATAAAACAAGACCAGCAAGACCGCCTGACTGTGCCGACAAATCCCGATAGGAGCTGCACATATCTCATTCTCGTGGCACACCGGATAAGCTAAGCGTCAGGTACCGACGTAATCCAAGTTGCCAAGGAATGGTCCCATGGTGTTTAGTTTGGACCAACGTCAAGGAGCACCGCCCGGGGTTAATAAAGATGACCCTCGGCTCGCGAAAACCCGGGGAAAAAGGCTTAGGTGGCAAATGGTAAAACCAAAGTTGGGCCTTGCTGGAGGAGTCTTATTCAAAGCGAACTGTCAAGGGGGTCCCATAAATCACCCAACCGTGTAAGGAACGCGAAATCAAGGAACATAATCCCGGTATGACGGAAACTTGGGTGGCAAGAGTGAAACAAAACACCAGGCATAAGGCCGAGCCTTCCACCCTTTACCAAGTATATAGATGCATTAATTATAGCGGATATATTGTGATATCCCCAACAAGTAAACATGTTCCAACAAGGAACAACATCTCCATGTTCCAACAAGGAACAACTTCAGCTTCACCTGCAACTAGCAACACTATAAGAGGGGCTGAGCAAAGCAGTAACATAGCCAATCAACGGTTTGCTAGGAAAGGATGGTTAGGGGCTGACATGGCAATATGGGTGGCATGATAAGCAAGTGATAGGCATCGCAGCACAGGCATAGCAAAAGAGCGAGCTTCTAGCATAGCAAAGATAGAAGTGATTTCGAGGGTATGGTCATCTTGCCTGCAATGTTCTCAGAGTTGTCGAAAGCTTGATCCTCGTAAGCGTTCTCAACAGGTCCCTCGTTCACGTACCCAAAGCAAGAACACAAACAAAGGAACCACAATAAATCACGGTGCAATGCACAAGCAACATGATGCAAAACATGACATGATATGCGAGATGTGATATGCAATGCGTGAGCGCGCTCCGGAAGGAAAATGATGAACCAGGCATCAACTTGGCAAACCAAGTATGCCGCTGGAAAGATGAGATGATTTCGGTTGAAATCGATATAAAGATCACCGGAATCGGATGCACGGTTTGCAAATGACAAGCAAAACAAGAATGGCACAAATCTGCCATTAACAGCATGATACCACTTAGCAAGCAACAATAAATTAAGCTACTGCACCCAAACGTACCAACAAAGCACATGGCAGTGATCTGCTCAAGATTCTTGACAAAAGATGAACACTGAGCTACGGATAAATCACACCATAACAGGTTCAAACAAGCATGGCAAAAGAGCAAAACATATCAGCTTCACAGACTTAGTGAAATTACTGAACATGGCAAAATCAGCATCAGGTAGCAATGTTCAGAGCAAGAAAACAACATGCTACAGGAACTTATAATAGCAAAACAAGGCATGGCATGAATCTAATCAAAGCATAGAACAAAAGTCCCTTACTGACCATAAGCCAAAAAGGATCAGAAAATATAGTAACACCCATGTCAAAATGGCAAGTTTCGTTAACAGATTCAGCAACATGGCATGGCAAAAACAGATAACAGGTAGGCATGTTTAAGAGCTCAGAGCACTCACTATAGAGCCTTTCATGATAAACTAAGCATACATACATCAAGAAGACATGGCATAGAAGATATACATGGCAAGAACAACATCATAGCATACACGGATCAACCACAACAACCTTGGCAAAATTGAATAACATGTAAACAATTTCCAGGAAACATTTTATAGCAAAAGTAGAGCTCGATTGAATCAAGCTATGGCAATCCATAATTGCAAACAAAGGCATGGATGGATAGAGCATAACCATATGTTCAAAACATCCTTACTGAAGTATCTCAAAATATGCATGGATTTCTCGGTAGCATCAAGTTAACATGACATCAAAATATCAGCAAAACAGGGCTGAAATCAGCAACATCAGGAAGCCTACTTTGCATGCTTGTGCTAGTCACCACATAGATCAAACAAATACATGGCATACACCCCTGGAAAGATGGCATGGCATATTACAAAACACATGTAGGACTCAAATTCATAGGGTGCACACATCAATCATAGCAAAAATAACAAAAGTGCATGTTCATTAAGAAATGAAACTAACATCACATAGCCCTCTTCTAACAGCATTTAGGGCATCAAGATGAGCTCAAATGAAAATGATGCAATGAGATGAAATGATCTACTCTTCGAGACGAACATTTTGACATATTACACGCACGAAACAGAGCTACAGTGCAAAGTTATGATGCGTTGAATATGCCACAAAATAATCAACGGAATAAAAACTTAGACGAATTTTTTTGGGGGAGAAAGTCAACCTTCCGGACTCTCGATCGGATCTGGCCGGACGAAGGCGGCCGGCGGCGCGGTGCTGCTCGCCGAGCCCGGCCGGGAGGAGAGGCGGGCCGGCCGGGCGGCGGCGCGGAGCCCGAGGCGGCGGTCGGCGACGGGGCGGCATGGCGGGCGGGGGCGGGGCAGGACGGCGGCGGCCGGGCGAGGCGGGCGGAGCGGGCGACGGCGCGGGCGGCCGGGCCGGAGGGTCAAGGCGCTGGCCTCATGGGCGGCTGGGCTGGCGGGCGGGGGGACCTGGTCGGCGACGTGGCAGCCCTGGTTCGCCGGCGCCGGGCGGACGCGTCCGGTCCGATCCGGACGTGTCCGTGGCGCGAGGGGATTTCGCCTAGGGTTTGGGGAATTGATTCGGGATTTGGAGGAGATGCATATTTATAGGTAGAAGGAGCTAGGAAGCTCCAAATGAGGTGCGGTTACCACACGATCGTGATCGAACGACGGAGAGCATGGAAGTGACTTAGATGGGTTATTGGACTATTTTGGAGGGTGTTGGGCTGCAACTTAAAAGAGGCCTTTGCGAGAGTGCGGTTAACCGCTGAGTACCAAACGAGCTCCAAATGACCGAAACTTGACCGGTGGTCTACCGTGGTATACCAAGGCCACTTGACAAACCTCGTCCATTCCGAGAAAATTTAGTACCCGCTCACGGAAAAACGTAAAAGGGGACGCCGGGGAACATAGGAGTGCCGGATTGCAAAACGGACAACGGGAAAAATGCTCGGAATCATGAGACGAACATGTATGCAAATGAGATGCACATGATGACATGATATAAAATGCATGACATGGACAAAATGCAAAAAGAAGAAAAACCCAACCACGGAGGGAATATCATATCACAATGCCGAAAATGGCAAGAGTTGGAGTTACAAATATGGAAAGTTACATCCGGGGTGTTACAAATTCACCGTCAAGGATTTAATGACAATCGATGCCGTACCACTCGCGGGCCTCAGATAATTGCAAAGGTCAGTTACCATGCGCTCCTTGTTCTTCTTCCACTCCACGCAAGTTCATATATTCCCGGCATCAAATGATTCTTCTCCTCCACGACCCCATCCTCTCCGTCCACGACGCAGGGATTAGGCCCGAGGGAGGGAGCGACCCTGCTGCTGCTAGAGAGCACGACCTCGCCGCTGAGGAGGACAGCCACCACGAGTCCACGACCATTCGCTTGCATTCCCCCACCAGCGAATTGATTGTCACACAGTAGTTGTCTCCGGGCGGAGGGCTTGCCGGAGTAGCGGCTCCACAGATTTTCTTTCCCACCTATCGCCCACTATTTCTACATCCAATTTGACTCGATGAAGTTTTTCTTTCTCGCGATTTGAGCAGGCCCCCCAATGGTAATGTTGGAGATTGGTTCTGGTGGGTTGATTTCATCTACGTTGCTGCTTTATCTTTTCCTTACTATGTAACTTTTTCCCTTCTCCATCCTCTCTTCCACCGAATTACTAATAAGCAATTTGTTTTCTTATTGTTACTGTTTTTTTCGTGCTACCAAATTGGTGCAGGTGCGATAAGAAAGGATTAGTGCTATTCTGGTAGTGCTGTAGGTTGGATCAGGGAATTCCTAAAGCTCATGATTGCAATGGTTATCAGCAAAATGGTAGTGTAAGCGTACTCTCTTATCTCATCTTATTATCCATGTATATGTGCCTATGATTTGTAAAATTTCATGTGCATTTGTATCCATCCATTTTAGCAGCATGGATAGGCCTTTGCTTATTCAGGTTAATACATTGCACAACTGAAGACAAGTGTTATACAACACCAGAAAGTTACACGATAACAGCTCATTGTCTATACATACATCTTTAGAAAGTTTTTGGTGCCTGCATCTACAAGTGCTTATTAATTTATAGACGTAAGTGTTGATATGATATTGAAAATTGTTCTACAAAACCAGCAACTTTTCCTGCCCTTATTAAGGATCTAACAAATTTATTTCATATCAGTTAAGTGGTGTACCCTATCTGAAATCTGAACGTGCACCGGGAACATGGAAAATAAATTGTAGCTAGACATATAATATTCTCACTGTTCTTTGCTTTTTAGTCTTGCCCAGGTGCAAGATACACCATTCAGTAGCTACACTTTATCATGATAAAGCTTTTCCTGTGGAGCACAAGTGGACGAAGGAAAGAACTCCTGCAGATTCATGCATGTTTTGGTCTTTGGTTTTATGATTTATGCTCTCTACTATGTGACACTTGCAATCTATAATACCTAAATAGTTCATCCCCACTATTCTATTTCTCTAAACATGCAGCCTATCCACCTCATCAAACCTGCCACGTCAGCATTCTTTTAGTGACTTACATATGGGACCAGCCACTACAACACCCCTGCCACATAAGCTTCGATTAATTGCTAAGGACCCACCACAACCTGGCCTCTCTCTCCCTGGTTGAGTGCTACAGAGCCTCGGTGTGCAACCTCATCCCCACGCCAGCGGCCTCCGGCCTCTTAAGCTAATCCATCAAATCCCTGCCGGTTGATTTTCCTTGCTATAATGTTCGTCTTCTTCTCTCTAGCCTTTCCCCTTCCATTTGTTTTTCAATCCCTAATAAAGTATGATATGGCTCCTCCGCTTCTTATTCTTCGTATAACCAATCTCCCTTTACCTGTTGCTTCCTGTAAGTGTCTTATAAACTACGTCAAGAAATTCCATATAGTAGCAGATTTGGGATAGGATATGTGCATAGCTAGAAAAATAACTGTGTTAAATCCGTCAGTGAAAACATTTAGACAAGATATTGAAGCTTTAAACCAGATTAGGCAAAAAAATGGGAGATTATAGTACCATGGTCAAGCCCCACTTCATAAAGTAACATAAGTACATAACCGGCCTTAAGTAGGTGTTATTTGACCTAGGAGGTAATAGCCTCATAGATATGCCTACTTAGATAAATGGTTGCTATGCTTACATTCAAAACATTGTTTCAAAATCTTATGGCCAACTAATACCACACTGGTAAATGTTCACTAGGCCGATGTGCGTGTACTTTAGAAGAACTGAATTTATTTTTCCAGTGAAACACATGAACCTCTGATCGGTTCAGTGTACAACCAGATATTTACTGATGCATGTAACTGGTCTATTCTATATTTCCCAGGTAATTCTGTTGCTCCAAGCCTCCAACTATGCCGCAAACAAGACTCCCTTCTGGTTCCATGCCTATGCTATTGAGTGTCACTAAGTAGGATATACACAAGTATGGCATGAGTGTCATGACGTACCATCTCATGTCCCAGCACTAGATAAATGCATGCTTCCCTAATTCATGATGTTAGTCACCTTTGTTCTTGTCCGAATATTTATGTGTCAATTTTATCAAATTCATACCGAATTTCAAAGAGACTTGAATGTTGATCAAATATGTGCATACCTATGTTGAGGCACATAATTCAACTTTCTCTTATACTCCATCTGTTTCAAAATACGTTTTTTGACACTATTTGTATAAAAAAAGAATTCTATTTTAATACAGATAGTGCATTATACCACCCAGATCTTCCCCACCATCTTCATAGTTTTCAATAGACGGGCGCGGCAACGCGCGCCATCATGGTCTAGTAGTCACTAGTATGCCTCTAATTGACTAGCTCATTAATCAAAGATGGTTATGTTTCCTAACCATAGACATGTGTTGTTATTTGATTAATAGGATCACATCATTAGGAGAATGATGTGATTGACATGACCCATTCCGTTAGCCTAGCACTTGATCGTTTAGTATATTGCTATTGCTTTCTTCATGACCTATACATGTTCCTGTAACTATAAGATTATGCAACTCCCTTTACCGGAGGAACACTTTGGTGCTACCAACGTCACAACGTAATCGGGTGATTATAAAGGAGTACTACAGTGTCTCCAAAGGTACATGTTGGGTTGGCGATTTCGAGATTAGGTTTTGTCACTCCGATTGTCGGAGAGGTATCTCTGGCCCTCTCGGTAATACACATCACATAAGCCTTGCAAGCATTGCAACTAATAAGTTAGTTACGAGATGATGTATTACGGAACGAGTAAAGAGACTTGCCGGTAACGAGATTGAACTAGGTATTGATACCGACGATCGAATCTCGGGCAAGTAACATACCGATGACAAAGGAACAACGATGTCGTTATGCGGTTTGACCGATAAAGATCTTCGTAGAATATGTAGGAACCAATATGGGCATCCAGGTTCCGCTATTGGTTATTGACCGAGAATAGTTCTAGGTCATGTCTACATAGTTCTTACAATGACAGTTTTATTATGAGTTTATAAGTTTTGATGTATCGAAGTTTGTTCGGAGTCCCGGATGTGATCACGGACGTGACGAGGAGTCTCGAAATGGTCAAGACAAAAGATTGATATATTGGAAGCCTATATTTGATATCGGAATGGTTTCGGTGAAATCGATTTTACTTTAACACCGGGGTTACGGAACCCTCCCGGGATAATGGGCCTTAGTGGGCCATGAGGGAGAAGAGGAGGGCGGCGGCCAGGCAGGCGGCGCGCCTCACCCCCCTAGTCCGAATAGGACAAGGAGAGGGGCGGGCGCCCTTCCTCTTCCCTCCCCTTTCCTTCTCCAACAAGGCAGAGGGGGAGTCCTACTCTCGGTGGGAGTAGGACTCCTCCAGCGCACTGCCAGGGGGCCGGCCGCACCTCCCTCCCTCCTTTATATACGGGGCAGGGGCACCCCATGACACACAAGTTGATCTACGGATCGCTCCTTAGCCGTGTCGGTGCCCCTTCCACCATATTCCACCTCGGTCATATCATCGCGGAGTTTAGGCAAAGCCTGCGCCGGTAGAACATCATCATCGCCACCACGCCGTCGTCGACGGAACTCATCCCGACACTTTGCTGGATCGGAGTCCGGGGATCGTCATCGAGCTGAACGTGTGCTGAACTCGGAGGTGCCGTACGTTCGGTACTTGGATCGGTCGGATCGTGAAGACGTATGACTACATCAACCGCGTTTTCATAATGCTTCCGCTTACGGTCTACGAGGGTACGTGGACAATACTCTCCCCTCTCGTTGCTATGCTATCACCATGATCTTGCGTGTGCGTAGGAAAATGTTTGAAATTACAACGTTCCCCAACAGTGGTATCAGAGCCTGGTTTTATGCGTTGATGTTATATGCACGAGTAGAACACAAGTGAGTTGTGGGCGATACAAGTCATACTGCTTACCAGCATGTCATACTTTGGTTCGGCGGTATTGTGAGATGAAGCGCCCGACCGACATTACGCCAGACGCTTACGCGAGACTGGTTTCACCTCTGCGAGCACTCATTGCTTAAAGGTGATGGCGGGTGTCTGCTCTCTCACTTTAGTTGAACTGAGTGTGGCTACGCCCGGTCCTTGCGAAGGTTAAAACAGCACCAACTTGACAAACTATCGCTGTGGTTTTGATGCGAGGTAAGAACAGTTCTTGCTCAGCCCGTAGCAGCCACGTAAAATTTGCAACAACAAAGTAGAGGACGCCTAACTTGTTTTTGCAGGGCATGTTGTGATGTGATATGGTCAAGACGTGATGCTATATTTTATTGTATGAGATGATCATGTTTTGTAACCGAAGTTATCGACAATCGGCAGGAGCCATATGGTTGTCGCTTATTGTATGAAATGCAACGCCATGTAATTGCTTTACTTTATCACTAAGCAGTGGCGATAGTCGAGAAGCAATAGTTGGCGAGACGACAACGATGCTACGATGGAGATCAAGGTGTCGCGCGGTGACGATGGTGATCACGACGGTGCTTCGAGATGGAGATCACAAGCACAAGATGATGATGGCCATATCATATCACTTATATTGATTGCATGTGATGTTTATCCTTTATGCATCTTATCTTGCTTTGATTGACGGTAGCATTATAAGATGATCTCTCATTAAATATCAAGAAGTGTTCTCCCGAGTAAGTTCTTCGTCTTTGAGACACCACGTGATGATCGGGTGTGATAGGCTCTACGCTCAAATACAACGGGTGCAAAACAGTTGCACACGCTGAATACTCAGGTCAAACTTGACGAGCCTAGCATATACAGATATGGCCTCGAACACGGAGACCGAAGGTCGAACGTGAATCATATAGTAGATATGATCAACATAGTGATGTTCACCATTGAAACTACTCCATCTCACGTGATGATCGGACATGGTTTAGTTGATTTGGATCACGTAATCACTTAGATGACTAGAGAGATGTCTATCTAAGTGGGAGTTCTTAAGTAATATGATTAATTGAACTTAAATTTATCATGAACTTAGTACCGATAGTATTTTGCTTGTCTATGTTTATGTAGATAGATGGCTCGTCTTTGTTGTTCCGTTGAATTTTAATGCGTTCCTTGAGAAAGCAAAGTTGAAAGATGATGGTAGCAATTACACGGATCGGGTCCGTAACTCGAGGATTATCCTCATTGCTGCACGGAAGAATTACGCCCCGAAGCACCGCTGGGTGCCGTGCCTGCTCATTGATGCAACCGATTTACATTAAGAACGTCTGGCGAGCAAAGATGATGACTACTCGATAGTTCATTGTGCCATGCTTTACGGCTTAGAACTGGCCTTCAACGACGCTTTTGAACGTCATGGAGCATATGAGATGTTTCAGAGTTGAAGTTAATATTTCAAGCAAATGCCCGGATTGAGAGATATGAAGTTCCAATAAGTTCTATAGCTGCAAGATGGAGGAGAATAGTTCGTCGGTGAACACATACTCAAAATGTCCGGTATAATAATCACTTGATTCAACTGGAGTTAATCTTCCGATGATAGTGTCATTGATGTAATTCTTCAATCATCGCCACCAAGCTACAAGAGCTTCGTGATGAACTATAATATGCAAGGGATGGACAGGTCTATTCCCGAGCTCTTCGCAATGCTAAAAGCCGCGGAGGTAGAAATCAAAAAGGAGCATCAAGTGTTGATGGTTAACAAAACCACCAGTTTCAAGAAAAGGGCAAAGGGAAGAAGAAGGGAACTTCAAGAAGAACGAGAAACAAGTTGTTGCTCAAGAGAAGAAACCCAAGTCTGGACCTAAGCACGAGATCGAGTGCTTCTACTGCAAGCGATCGACACTTTGAAGCGGAACTGCCCCAAGTATTTGGCGGATAAGAAGGATGGCAAAGTGAACAAAGGTATATGTGATATACATGTTATCGATGTGTACCTTACTAATACTCGCAGAGTACCGGTATTTGATACTGGTTCTATTGCTAATATTTGAAACTCAAACAGAACTACGGATTAGCGAAGATTGGCTAAGGACGAGGTGACGATGCGCGTGGGAAATGGTTCCAAAGTCGATGTGATCGCGGTCGGCACGCTACCTCTACATCTACCATCGGGATTAGTTTTAGACCTAAATTATTGTTATTTGGTGCCAGCGTTAAGCATGAACATTATATCTGGATCTTGTTTGATGCGAGAAGGTTATTCATTTAAGTCAGAGAATAATGGTTGTTCTATTTATATGAATAATATCTTTTACGGTCATGCACCCTTGAAGAGTGGTCTATTTTTATTAAATCTCGATAGTAGTAATACACATATTCATAGTGTTGAAACCAAAAGATACAGAGTTGATAATGATAGTGCAACTTATTTGTGGCACTGCCGTTTGGGTCATATCGGTGTAAAACGCATGAAGAAACTCCATACTGATGGGCTTTTGGAATCACTTGATTATGAATCACTTGGTACTTGCGAACCGTGCCTCATGGGCAAGATGACTAAAACGCTGTTCTCCGGAACTATGGAGCGAGCAACTGATTTGTTGGAAATCATACATACTGATGTTTGTGGTCCAATGAATGTTGAGGCACGCGGCGGGTATCGTTATTTTCTCACCTTCACAGATGATTTGAGCAGATATGGGTATATCTACTTGATGAAACATAAGTCTGAAACATTTGAAAAGTTCAAAGAATTTCAGAGTGAAGTGGAAAATCATCGTAACAAGAAAATAAAATTTCTATGATCTGATCGTGAAGGAGAATATTTGAGTTACGAGTTTGGTTTGCATTTGAAACAATGCGGAATAGTTTCGCAACTCACGCCACCCGGAACACCACAACGAAAAGGTGTGTCCGAACGTCGTAATCGTACTTTACTAGATATGGTGCGATCTATGATGTCTCTTACTGATTTACCGCTATCGTTTTGGGGTTATGCTTTAGAGACGGCCGCATTCACGTTAAATAGGGCACCATCAAAATCTGTTGAAACGACACCTTATGAACTATGGTTTAGCAAGAAACCAAAGTTGTCGTATCTTAAAGTTTGGGGCTGCGATGCTTATGTGAAGAAACTTCAACCAGATAAGCTCGAACCTAAATCGAGAAATGTGTCTTCATAGGATATCCAAAATAGACTATTGGGTACACCTTCTATCACAGATCCGAGGGCAAGATTTTCGTTGCTAAATTCGGATCCTTTCTAGAAAAGAGTTTCTCTCGAAAGAAGTGAGTGGGAGAAAAGTAGAACTTGATGAGATAATCAGATTCGCTCCCTTATTGAAAATAGTTCATCACAAGAACCGGTTCTGTGACAACTACACCAATTAGTGAGGAAGCTAATGATATTGATCATGAAACTTCAGATCAAGTTTCTCTTGAACTCACGAGGTCAACTAGAGTAAGATCCGCACTGCAGTGGTACGGTAATCCTATTCGGAAGTCATGTTACTTGACCATGGCGAACCTACAAACTATGAAGAAGCGATGGTGAGCCCAGATTCGCAAAATGGCTGGAAGCCATGAAATCTGAGATGGGATCCATGTATGAGAACAAAGTATGGACTTTGGTTGACTTGCCGATGATCGGCAAGCCATTGAGAATAAATGGATCTTTAAGAAGAAGACTGACGCGATGGTAATGTAACCGTCTATAAAGCTCGACTAGTTGCGAAAGGTTTTCGACAAGTTCAAGGGTTGACTACGATGAGACTTTCTCACCAGTAGCGATGCTTAAGTCTGTCCGAATCATGTTAGCAATTGCTGCATTTTATGATTATGAAATTTGGCAAATGGATGTCAAAACTGCATTCTTGAATGGATTTCTAGAAGAAGAGTTGTATATGATGCAACCAGAAGGTTTTGTTGATCCAAAAGGTGCTAACAAAGTGTGCAAGCTCCAATGATCAATTTATGGTCCGTGCAAGCCTCTCGGAGTTGGAATAAACGCTTTGATAGTGTGATCAAAGCATATGGTTTTATATGAGACTTTTGGAGAAGCCTCAGATTTACAAGAAAGTGAGTGGGAGCTCAGAGCATTTCGATATTATATGTGGACAACATATTATTGATTGGAAATGATATAGAATTTCTGGATAGCATAAAAGGATACTTGAATAAAAGTTTTTCAATGAAAGACCTCGTGAAGCTGCTTACATATTGGGCATCAAGATCTATAGAGATAGATCAAGACGCTTGATTGGACTTTCACAAAGCACATACCTTGATAAAGTTTTGAAAAGTTCAAAATGGATCGAGCAAAGAAAGGATTTTTACTCAGACACAAGGTGTGAAATTGAGTCGACTCAATGCCCACCACAGCAGAAGATAGAGAGAAAATGAAAGATGTTCCTATGCTTCAGCCATAGGCTCTATCATGTATGCAATGCTATATACCAGACTGACGATGCTTAGCAATAAGCTTGGCAGAAGGTACCAAAGTAATCCAGAGTGGATCATCGACAGCGGTCAAGAACATCCTGAAATACCGAAAAGGACTAAGGATATGTTTCTCGATATGGAGGTGACAAAGAGCTAGTCGTAAATGGTTACGCCGATGTAAGCTTTGACACTGATCCGGACGATTCTAAATCGCAAACCGGATACGTGTTTTTATTAAACGGTGGAGCTGTCGGTTGGTGCAGTTCTAAACAAAGCGCCGTGGCGGGATCTACATGTGAAGCGGAGTACATAGCTGCTTCGAAGCAGCAAACGAAGGAGTCTGGATGAAAGAGTTCATTTCCGATCTAGGTGTCATACCTAGTGCATCGGGACCAATGAAGATCTTCGTGACAATATCGGTGCAATTGCCTTGGCAAAGGAATCCAGATTTCACAAGAGGACCAAGCATATCAAGAGACGCTTAATTCCATCCGGGACCAAGTCCGTGGGAGACATAGAGATTTGCAAGATACATACGGATCTGAATGTTGCGACCGCTGACTAAGCCTCTTCCACGAGCAAAACATGATCAACACCAAGACTCCATGGGTGTTAGAATCATTATTGTAATCTAGATTATTGACTCTAGTGCAAGTGGAAGATCAAGGAAATATGCCCTAGAGGCAATAATAAAGTTATTATTTATTTCCTCATATCATGATAAATGTTTATTATTCATGCTAGAATTGTATTAACCGGAAACATGATACATGTGTGAATACATAGACAAACATATAGTCACTAGTATGCCTCTACTTGACTAGCTCATTAATCAAAGATGGTTATGTTTCCTAACCATAGACATGTGTTGTTATTTGATTAATGGGATCACATCATTAGGAGAATGATGTGATTGACATGACCCATTCCGTTAGCCTAGCACTTGATCGCTTAGTATATTGCTATTGCTTTCTTCATGACCTATACATGTTCCTCGTAACTATGAGATTATGCAACTCCGCCATACGGAGGAACACTTTGGTGCTACCAAACGTCACAACGTGAATCGGGTGATTATAAAGGAGTACTACAGGTGTCTCCAAAGGTACATGTTGGGTTGGCGATTTCGAGATTAGGTTTTGTCACTCCGATTGTCGGAGAGGTATCTCTGGGCCCTCTCGGTAATACACATCACATAAGCCTTACAAGCATTGCAACTAATAAGTTAGTTACTTAGATGATGTATTACGGAACGAGTAAAGAGACTTGCCGTAACGAGACTGAACTAGGTATTGATACCGACGATCAATCTCGGGCAAGTAACATACCGATGACAAAGGAACAACGATGTCGTTATGCGGTTTGACCGATAAAGATCTTCAGAGAATATGTAGGAACCAATATGGGCATCCAGGTTCCGCTATTGGTTATTGACCGAGAATAGTTCTAGGTCATGTCTACATAGTTCTTGAACCCGTAGGGTCCGCACGCTTAACGTTACGATGACAGTTTTATTATGAGTTTATAAGTTTTGATGTACCGAAGTTTTCGAGTCCGGATGTGATCACGGACGTGACGAGGAGTCTCGAAATGGTCAAGACATAAAGATTGATATATTGAAGCCTATATTTGATATCGGAATGGTTCCGGTGAAATCGGATTTTCTTGGAACACCGGGGTTACTGAACCTCCCGGGGATAATGGGCCTTAGTGGGCCATGAGGGAGAAGAGGAGGGCCGGCCAGGGCAGGCCGCGCGCCCCCCCCCTAGTCCGAATAGGACAAGGAGAGGGGGGGCGGCGCCCCCCTTCCTCTTTCCCCTCCCCCTTCCTTCTCCAACAAGGCAAGAGAGGGGAGTCCTACTCCCGGTGGGAGTAGGACTCCTCAAGCGCACCCCTTTGGGGCCGCCCACCTCTCCCTCCTCCTTTATATACGGGGCAGGGGGCACCCCATGACACACAAGTTGATCTACGGATCGCCCTTAGCCGTGTGCGGTGCCCCTTCCACCATATTCCACCTCGGTCACATCGTCATGAGTTTAGGCAAAGCCTGCGCTGGTAGAACATCATCATCGCTCCCACGCCGTCGGCTTGTGGAACTCATCCCGACACTTTGCTGGATCGAGTCCGGGATCGCCATCGAGCTGAACGTGTGCTGAACTCGGAGGTGCCGTGACGTTCGGTACTTGGATCGGTCGGATCGTGAAGACGTATGACTACATCAACCGCGTTGTCATAACGCTTCCACTTACGGTCTACGAGGGTACGTGGACAATACTCTCCCCTCTCGTTGCTATGCCATCACCATGATCTTGCGTGTGCGTAGGAATTTTTTTGAAATTACTACGTTCCCCAACAGATGAAGGTTCCTTCTCTTGTTTGTTTGATATCGAAACCAAGGAAGAACTTCAACTCTCCCATAGAAGACATCTTGAACTTGGAGGTCATGAGAGCGGCAAATTCCTCATTTAAAGCTTTGTTAGGGGAACCAAAGATAATATCATCAACATATAGTTGGCATACAAACAACTCCCCATTGACCTTCTTAGTAAAAAGAGTGGGGTCGATTTGCCCCACTTCAAAACCACGATCTTGTAACAACTCGGTAAGGTGGTCATACCACGCACGTGGGGCTTGTTTAAGGCCATAGAGTGCCTTATCGAGTTGATACACATGATCCGGGAAGTAGGGGTCCTCGAACCCGGGGGGTTGCTTGACATAGACCAACTCATTATTAGGACCATTAAGAAAAGCACTTTTCACATCCATTTGTTGCAACTTAAAGTTGTGATGGGCAGCATAAGCAATCAACAAACGAATGGATTCAAGGAGAGCAACGGGAGCAAAGGTTTCACCGTAGTCGATACCCTCGACTTGGGAGTAGCTTTGTGCTACCAATCTTGCCTTGTTGCGAATGATGTTCCCATGAGCATCTTGCTTGTTCTTGAAGATCCACTTGGTTCCAATGACGTTGTGGTTCCCCGATGGCCTTGGCACCAATCTCCACACCTTGTTGTACTCGAAATTGTTGAGTTCTTCATGCATGGCATTGAGCCAATCCGAGTCTTCGAGCGCCTCATAGACCTTTTGGGGTTCAACACAAGAGACAAACGCGTGATGTTCACAATAGTTTGCCAATTGTCTATGAGTGCTTACCCCTTTCATTAGGCTTCCAACCACATTCTCCATGAGATGGCCTTTGGTAGTAAGTTTGATGCAATCTTGGCGGCACGACGCCTAATTCTTCCTCGAGGTGAGATGAGGAGGGCACTTGATCATCTTGAGCGCCGTCTTGAACATGTTCTTGATCTTGAGCATGCTTGGGGAAGATAACTCGACCTTGGGCATCATTTGGTGTGTCACCATCGTCTTGAGCACGATCTTGCCCTTGGTCTTGTTCATGAGGTTGAGGGCCTTCACTTTGTTCTTCTAAGCGCAGGGCCTTGAGTTGGTGATGGCTCCACTTGAGTGGAGCATTGTCCTTCTCCTTCGCCACAAGGGGTTCCTCAACGGTAGGATAAAACCAACAACCATTCTTCTTATGGCTTGAGGAGGAATTTCATCACCTACATCACAAGTGCCACTTTGCTCCACTTGGGAGCCGTTATTCTCATCAAACTCCACGTTACATGTCTCCTCAATAAGTCCCGTGGATTTATTGAGGACACGGTAAGCATGAGAGTTTGTAGCATAACCAACAAATATGCCCTCATAAGCTCTAGCTTCAAATTTAGACAAACGAACACCTTTCTTGAGAATGAAACACTTACACCCAACACCGGAAATACTTGAGATTGGGCTTGTTGCGGTGAGTATCTCATAAGGAGTCTTGTTCAAGCCTTTATGAGATAGAGCCGATTGGATGCATGACATGCGGTGTTGATGGCTTCGCCCAAAAGTTGTATGGAGACTTGAACTCCGCCATCATGGTCCTTGCCGCATCCATCAACGTCCGGTTCTTCCTCTCCGCAACACCATTTTGTTGAGGGGTATATGGTGCGAATATTGATGCTTGATCCCTCTTCACTAAGAAACTCATCCAAGGTGTAGTTCTTGAACTTGGTGCCGTTGTCACTTCTTATTGTCAAGATCTTTGCATTATGTTGACGTTGAGCTTCATTTGCAAAGTCGATAACAGTTTGTTGAGTCTCACTCTTCCTCTTGAAGAAGTATACCCAAGTGTATCTTGAATAATCATCCACAATCACCAAGCAATACTTTCTACCCCCAAGACTATCAAAGGATGGAGGTCCAAAGAGGTCCATGTGCAGGAGCTCCAAGGGTCTCTTTGAGTAGATGATAGTCGTGGGAGGATGAGCCGTTTCATGAAGCTTTCCTTCGATACAAGCACTGCAAGCACGATCTTTGGCAAAACTAACATTTGTTAGTCCACGGACATGGTCCCCCTTGAGAAGACTTTGCAAAGATCTCATATTGACGTGGGCTAAACGGCGATGCCAAAGCCATCCCACGTCAACTTTAGCCATTAGGCATGTCGCGGTCTTAGTGGGTCGCCCAAAAGTTTATCACATAAAGACCATTCTCGACATGCCCAACAAAGGCTACTTTAAGAGTCTTGCTCCACAAGAGGGCCAAGGTATCAATGTTAAAGAAGGTGGCAAAGCCCATGAGTGCAAGTTGATTTAATAAAGCAAATTGTATGCAAGGGACTCAACAAGCATGACTTTCTCGTCGTTAGATCATGAGAAACGACAACCTTGCCAAGACCCAATACCTTAGAATGTGAGGCATCACCCCACTCGACATTGGTGGGCATAGATGGGATCTTTTGCACGTCCACCACTGAAGTCCTTGCTCCCGGTCATATGATTCGTTGCTCCACTATCGAGCAACCATGATCCCCACCGAAGCAAATACCTACATGAAATCAATGCTTGGTTTTAGGTACCCATTTAGTAATGGGTCCTTTGATGTTAGTAACGAGGGTCTTAGGAACCCAAATAGGCCATTCAATGTACTCATAAGAAGAACCAACAAATTTAGCATAAACATGCCCATCACTAGCACGGCACAACACATATGAGGGGTTAAAGTCGCCGGCTATGTTCAAGGGGATGACGTTGTCCTTCTTGGCATTGCCACCCTTTGCATGGTTCTTCTTCTTCTTGGAAGCACCCTCTCCCTCCCTCACAAAAGTTTGCTTGAGAGGAGGAGGTTGCTTGGTCTTGTCATTCTTCTTCTTGCTCTTGGGCTTGGGCGCGAACCTAGTCCCCTCCTTGGCCACAACTTCCTTTTGATTACTCAAAAGGTCGTTAAGGTTCTTCTCACCTTATATGCATGTGACAAGGCCCTTTTCAAGTTGCTCCTTCAACTTAGCATTCTCCTCAACAAGATGCACATGCTCACAACAAGGGTTAGTAGCATTTGCATTATCAATCAATATCATATGAGGAAAGGTGGCTTTCTCCTTGGTTAGCTTCACTTGGAGTTGATCATGAGACTCTTTGAGACTAGCATGAGCACCCTTCAAGACTTTGTGAGCCTTGTCGAGAATGTCAAACTCCTCGTTGAGTCTAGCAAGATCAACTCCAAGCTTTGCCTTCTCGGAGCTAAGCACACGAGACACAACAAGAGCATGATCAAAGTCTTTCTTTAATTTAGCATGATCATCGTTGTATGACTCCTCAAGAGCCAAACGAAGACCACGCTCTTCCTCAAGAGCATTGGAAAGATCCGAAATCTCATCGACATAGTCATGACTATGCCCTTCCATCTTAGAGATGGTTTCTTCATGAGCCTCTATCATGACATTAGCTTCACCAAGTTGTTCCAAGAGAGCAACGAAGTGCTTCTTGGATTTGCCCTTGAGTTTACCCATAAAGATCTCAAACTCATTCTCCTCCACATTAGTCCCCTCATGTTCATCAATGCAATCCACAAAGAAGAATGATTGATGATGGTAGTTTTGATGTTGGGGTTACCTTGTTGGTGGCTTTAGCCATGAGGCACTTGGCGGTGATGCTTTCATTGGGTGAATCAAGAGAGACACTCGAGGAGTCGCTGTAATGGCAACGGAGGCCATGGCAACCGACTCACCATCTTCATCATCCTCATCATCCTCATTGTACTCTTCTTGAACCACCAATGCTTTGTGAGGAGCCTTCTTGGTGAAGTTGCTCTTGTTGGGGAAAGACTTGGCCTTGTCCTTACGGATGAGCTTGCCACCATTGTCTTCCCTCTTCTCATATGGGCACTCCGCAACAAAGTGACTCACATTGCCACAATTGAAGCAAGTCCTCACTCGTTGCTTGCCCCTTGCGCCACTTGAGTTGCTCTTGTTGAAGTTGGGCTGTAACGCCCCGGATTCGATGCGCCAGGTGTCTGCCAGTTATTCGCCATCGTTGCCATGTCATTTGCTTGCGTGTTGCATTTTGCCATGTCATCATCTGCTTTTCATATCATGTCATCATGTGCATTTCATTTTGCATACGTGTTCGCCTCATGCATCCGAGCATTTTCCCGTTGTCCGCTTTTGCAATCCGCACTCCTATATCTCCCGCGCGCCTTTTGCCTCTTTTCGTAAGCGGGTGTTAAACTTTCTCGAATGGCCCGAGGTTTGCCAGCGGCCTTGGTATAGCACCGTAGAACCGCTTGTCAAGTTTCGGATCATTTGGAGGTCGTTTGGTACTCCAACGGTTAACCGGTAACCGTAAAGCCCCTTCTCTTTGCAGCCCAACACACCTTCCAAAGTGGCCCAAAACCCAGCAAACTCCTCTCCATGCTCTCGGTCGTTCGATCACGATCGTGTGGTAAACCGCCTCATTTGGAGTCTCCTAGCTCCCTATGCCTATATAAACACCTCCTCCAAATTCGGATCAATTCGCCCGAATTTAATTTCCCCTCCGCCGCGCCGGACATGTCCGTCCGGCCGGACGAAACCCGCCGCCGCCCGCGCAGCTGGTGGCCGCCGCCACGTGGCACCAAGCCATCACCGCCGCGCGCCCGCGGAGCCCATCAGGCCAGCGGCCGGATCACGACGCCGCCCGCCCGCCCGCGCGCCGCTGCCTCGGCGCTGCCCGCGCTGCTGCCGCCGCGCCGTCGCCGCCTCCGCCTTCCATGGCGCCCGCATGCCTCCGCGGTCGTCCGCCGCCGCCCGCGCCTCCTCGCCGCCAGCGCTCGCGGGATCCCGCCTTCCGCGCGCGCCGCTTCTTTGCCGCGCGCCGCGCCTCCCAGGAGCTCTCCGCGCCCCCCACGCGCCACTGCCCCTCGCCGAGCTGCCGCCCGCCCGCCGCCCGGGCTGCGCCGCCGCCTCGCCCGCGGCCCCAGCGCGTCCGGCCTCGCCGCCCCTCGCCGTCTTCCTCCGCTCAGCCGGGCCGGAGCTCGCTGGAGCTGCCAGCGTTGTCGCTGGATCTCGAGGAGTGGATGAGATCCACCACTCCCGATCCAAACGCCTCCTGCCCCCGGATCCCTCATCCCGCACCACCTCGTCCCGCGTTGACTTTTCCCTGAGGTGCTATTTGGACTAAGTCCCAGATTTTTGCACATTTTCATGCCATGTTTGACCTGTTGTATCTCTGCATCCGTAGCTCCGTTTCGTGCGTATAATATTTCAAATTGTTCGCCTCGACGAGTACATCATTTCATCTCATTGCATCATTTACATTTTAGCTCATCTTGATGCCCGAAATGCTGTTAGAAGAGGGCTATGTGATGTTAGTTTCTGATTCTTATCAGAACATGCACTTTTGTCATTTTTCCCATGATTGATGTGTGCATCCTATGAACTTGAGTCCTACATGTGTTTTGTAATATGCCATGCCATATTTACATGGGTGTATGCCATGTATTTTTTTGATCCCTATGGTGACTAGCACAAGCATGCAAACTAGGCTTCATGATGTTGCTGATTTCAGCCCCTGTTCTGCTGATATTTTTATGCCATGTAAACTTGATACTACCGAGAGATCCATGCTTATTTTGAGATACTTCAGTAAGGATGTTTTGAACATATGGTTATTCTCTATCCATTCATGCCCTTGTTTGCAATTATGGAGTGCCATAGCTTGAGTGAATCGAGCTCTACTTTTGCTATAAAATGTTCCTGGCAGATTGTTTACATGTTATTCAATTTTGTCAAGGTTGTTGTAGTTGATCCTTGCATGCTATGATGTTGTTCTTGTCATGTATAGCTTCTATGCCATGTCTTCTTGATGGATGTATGCTAAGTTTATCATGTATTGCTCTGTGGTGAGTGATTCAAGCTCACCAACATGCCTACTTGTTATCTGTTTATGCCATGCTCCAGTTTTGCACTAAGTCTGAATCTGTTTATGTTTTTGCTTTATTCACATGTTTGCAACTGTATTTTCTGATCCCTTTTGGCTTATGGTCACTAAGGGACTTTTGCTATATGCTTTGAGTAGATTCATGCCATGCTCTAGTTTGACTTGATAGCTTGCTGTAACATGTTGTTTCATAGCTCTAAACATGTTAACCTGATGTTATTTCTGCCATGTCCTGTGAATTCTGCCAAGTCTGTGAACCTGTTATTATTTGCAATCTTGCCATGTGTGTTTGAGCATGTTCTAGTGATTTATGGAGAGAGCTCAGTGTTCATGGTTTATCATGCTTTACCTGTAAATTATGCCCATGCCTTTTGTTTTCATGTTGAGATGCTGTAGCATGTTGTTTTGATGCTTGCAATATGCCTAGTTGCTGTTTTGGACAGTTTGTCCTTTAAACTTGTTTCATGTGTATGTGTTGCACCGTTGCTCCGTTTTGAGTGTGCTCTATATGAAACTTTCTTGATTTTGCATGTAGTTTCATATTATCATGTTGCATCCATGTTTTGAGGTGTTTGCTTGATGTTTGTATGCATTTTGCATCAATGCCATGTTTAACTTGTTTTGCTCATATCTTCTAGGCCGTAGCTCCGAATTTAATGAACTTTATATGTAACTTGACTAGAATTTCGTGTAGATCATCTTGGTGCATTTTAAATTGCTGTTTAACAACTTGGACATAAAGTTATTCAAATCTGGACCAATTTCGAAATTTGCATATGAGGACTTACCGGAATTGTTATATGTTGTTTCCGGCCTCATTTAAACTTGCTTTGATGTGTTGGTCTTGTATGCATCATCTTTTGCCATGAGTAGCTTCATGTAGCTTTGTCATGCATCATGCTTGTGGTGCATCATGTCTTGTTCATGTATGGTGTGTTTACTATGTTGTGTGCTTCTTCTTGTTAGTTCCTGTTTCGTTGCGATCGTGAGGATTCGTTCGTCTATGCTTGGTTCGGCTTCATCCGTTCGTCTTCTTCATGGACTCGTTCTTCTTCCTTGCGGGATTTCATGCAAGATGACCGCTACCCTGGATCTCACTACTATCATTGCTATGCTAGTTGCTTCGTTCTATCGCTATGCTGCGCTACCTATCACTTGTTCCTCAAGCCTCCCAAATTGCCATGTCAACCTCTAACCTTTGTCACCCTTCCTAGCAAACCGTTGTTTGGCTATGTTACCGCTTTGCTCAGCCCCTCTTATAGTGTTGTTAGTTGCAGGTGAAGATGAAGTTTGTTCCTTGTTGGAACATGGAGATGTTGTTCCTTGTTCGAACATGTTTGCTTGTTGGGATATCACAATATATCTTATATTATTAATGCATCTATATACTTGGTAAAGGGTGGAAGGCTCGGCCTTATGCCTGGTGTTTTGTTCCACTCTTGCCGCCTCTAGTTTCCGCCATATCGGTATTATGTTCCCGGATTTTGCGCCCCTAACGCGGTCGAGTGATTTATGGGACCCCTTGACAATTCGCTTTGAATAAGACTCCCAAAGAAGGCCCAACATTGGTTTTACCATTTGCCTCACCTATGCCCTTTTTCCCTTGGGTTTCGGAGCCCGAGGGTCATCTTAATTTTAGCCCCCGGCCAAGCTCCTTCGAGTGTTGGTCCGAACCGAGCAGACTCATGGGCCACCACGGGCAACTCGAGGGTTGGTTTTACTCGTAGCTTGACTTATCCGGTGTGCCACGAGAACGAGGTACGTCGACTCCTATCGGGATTTGTCGGCACATCCGGGCGGCTTTGCTGGTCTTGTTTTATTGCTGTCGAAATGTCTTGTAGCCGGATTCCGAGACTGATCGGGTCTTCCCGGGAGAAGGAATATCCTTCGTTGATCGCGAGAGCTTATCATGGGCTGTTGGGACACCCTGCAGGGTTTGAACTTTCAAAGCCGTGCCCATGTTATGTGGCAGATGGGAATTTGTTGATATCCGTTGTAGTAAACTTGAAATAAACTCTTCTAAAATACACCAACCGTAGCGTAACGTGAGTGTCTCTTTTCGGGTTGATCGAGAGGAGAACACGGTTTCGGGTTATGTCCGACGTAAGTAGGAGTTCGGGATCACTTCTTGATCATTACTAGTTGTCGACCGTTCCTTTGTTTCTCTTCTCGCCTCATTTGCGTATGTTAGCCACCATATATGCTTAGTCGCTGCTGCAACCTCACCACTTTACCCCTTCCTTTTCCCATTTAAGCTTTGCTAGTCTTGATACCCATGGTAATGGGATTGCTGAGTCCTCGTGGCTCACAGATTACTACACCAACAGTTGCAGGTACAGGTTATGCGATGATCATGACGCGAGAGCGATGTTTGCTTGTGTTGGAGTTCTTCTTCTGCTTCTTCTTCGATCAGGGGATAGGTTCCAGGTCGGCAGCCTGGGCTAGCAGGGTGGATGTCGTTTGAGCTTCTGTTTATGTTTCATCCGTAGTCGGATGTTGATCTTGTATATGATTTTGATGTATTCTTGTGGCATTTGTGCCTTATGTATGTATCCCCATCTATTATGTAATGTTGATGTAATGATATCCACCTTGCAAAAGCGTCTTCAAGATGCGCTTCTATCCTTGGTGGGACCTTCGAGTTCCTTTTGGATAGGGTCGCATCTTGGGCGTGACAAGTTGGTATCAGAGCCTCGACCGACCTTAGGAGCCCCCTTGATTGATCGTGTAGTTTGGCCGATGTTGAGTCTAGAAGAAAACTGTTTTCTTAGTCTAGTTATATCGGAGAGTAGGAATTCTTTTTACTCCTCTGCCCCTTCGTCGCTCTGGTGAGGAATCTTGACGTAGGTGTTTTGAATTACTCCTCTTCCCCTTCAAAATTTTTCTTGAGGATCACGCAGTTGGTTTGTCGATCGTTGTTCCTCAGCTCTTTTCATCCGGTGCATTTCTCGTCAAGTCGACTCGAACCCCTTCATCTTTGCAAGTTCAATCCTCAGTTGTTTTTCTTTTCCCACCCGCCCTCCCTTCTTCATCTCGGAACCGGAGTTCGTAATTGAGTATCCATCTTACTCGTGTGAAGTCTTTGCTTTCTTTCCTCAATGATTTCAATCGGTGTTTTTCTCTTCAAGATATTCGTCGGTTCCCCCTTCCAAGTTGCCTTTGTTTTCCCGCCCTCCCACCCTATTATTCCCGGAGTTCGAGTTTCTTCCGACCATCAATTCCATTCGTGTGGAGCCTCTTCAGTCTTCCCTCAATTATTTCAATCGGTGGTTTCTCGTCTCGTTCGACATTCATCATCTCTTTTCTTCCCCGGTGGATTCAATTCAAGTTTTTCGGTGTTGATCATATTCTTTTCCTCGGCTCAAGTGTTCTCTTTGCTCGTTCGCCTCTCGCCAGTTTATCATTCCGGAGTTCGGAAGACCTATCAGGAGATTCGTCTGTGTTCTAATTAATTCGAGGTTGTCACCTCATTCAAATTTTTCAAGTGTTCCGGTGCATCATCTACCTCTTCAACAATCCTTTCCAACGGTGTTTTTTCTTTTTAGTGGGCCCTAACCCACAGGTCTTTTCCCAGGATCTTAACTGACTCTTCTAATTCCCCTGGAGTTTTTCGCAATTCTTTTCATTTGTGACGTAAGAATGGATCCCATCAGTCACATGCCTTTTCAAGATCGATTTCAAACTATTTCATTGTTGGCTCAACCTCTTTGTTTTTCTTTCTTCCGGAGTATCTCAGTAATTTTGGTGGTGTTTCTCGTCATCATTTGAAGATTGAAGAGTTTCTCTAAATCTTGCCCGTTCTCTCGAAGTTTCATGGTTCTAGCTTCATGCTATCCTCTTGAATTATTCCGTTTGTCAGAGATTCTTTTCTTACCCATCCGGAGTATTTCAGGAGTTGCTTTTCTGTTCCGATCATCCGGAGGCCATCTTTTCGGAATATCTCTCCATTCTAAGTTTTTCAAATTCGTTCTCCAATTATTCCATATTCGTGCCCCTTCGTTCGTCTCAATATTCTTCCGGCGCTTCGTTCAAGTATTCTTCTATCAGTTCGCGTCTCTATAAATCCCCTCAGGCATATTTGATCGTCTAATTCTTCCCGGTGATTCTTTCTCTCTTTCGTCAGTCATTTCGAATTCTTATGGTGGTTCATTCAGATTCTTTTTCCTTGATTATCATTTTTATTCATTCGTTCTTTTCAATCCTACCGGTGGTTCATGAAGGCCTTCTCAAGTTTGCGATATGTCACTTCTCAATCCTTTTCATCAAGAATAAGTAGTATGCAAATCCATTGCTTCTCATCAATTTAATTGGTGGAGGATAAGCATAACATAATTCTTATTCTCATTTCATCGTGGTCAAGTTGATTAATTCTTTCTTTGGAGATTGTTCGTGATGAGTGTTTTTCTCGGATCTAAGTCATTCGTCTTTTTTTTCCGGAGTTCAAATTTTCCTCGGCCATTTCGTCGGAACCTCCATCGGAATCATCGCAATGCTCATCTTATTCTTTCGTCCATCATTCTATCTCATCATCCTTTCGTTACCGGAGTTCTTCATGGTGGTTCTTCATGATTTAATTCTTTCTTCAAGAGTTTCATCAATATTTTGGTGGAATTCAAATATCTTTTCTTCTTGCATCTCTAAGTGTAATTAATTCTCCGTACTCTTTAGAATTGGAGTTTTGCATTTCTTTGTTCTTCTCAGATATTCAAATCCACTCAATCCTTCCTTCTAAGTTCTTTTCATTCAAATTATTTCAATTCTTTCCGGAGGTTTTGTGTTGTTCCTTTCATCAACTATCTTTCCATCCTCTCTAGTTCATGTTCTTTTCTTTCCATTTTCAGTCGGAGTGCTGCCTAAATCCTTTCAGGATTATTCGTTTCTTATCTCGTTATAACCGGAGTTGTTTCATAGTCTATCTGATTCCGTGAGCTTTCGATTCTCGTCATTCTCAATGTTCCTCTCTTTTCTCGAGTGCTCTTGTCACATCCCAGTTAGACCATGCATTAGGGTGTGCATCATGTTTAAATTTCATTTGAATTTGAAATGGGGAAGGCAGGAAACCCCAGAACACCCCCCCCCCCTTAAAACAACTAGGGTTTACTAAAAATTATTTCAATGAATCCGAAATGCCCTTCAAAATGTTCATCCTCTTTGCTTTGGTTCAGAACCCATGTCAAAGGAGGTGTACCATTTTCTAGGTCATCCAAGGTTCCTAGGATTAATCCACAAGTTTTGAACTTGAGCATTTTTAATTATACAAAATATTTTAAATGTTCAAAAATTGCCAAACCAAAATGTTTCATGTTGGGAATATTCTAACAAGTGACCAGGAGCATTTTGGTGATTTTTAAAATAGTTTTGGTATTTTTAAAAACCCCACAAAGTTGCAGAATATTAGAAAAAGAGTAAAAAGGAAAAACCTTACACGACGCTCAGTTCGCCCACTGCCGCCCAGCCAAAGAGCCCGCGCCAATGAGCTGCTTGGCTCGGCCAGCAGCAGCTGGTGCCCGACGGCGAGCTCGAAGCGCGCCACGCAGCTGGCCGCCGCCTCTTCACCTCCTCGCCGCCTCGCTGCTCGACGACCTCCACGCTGTCGCCCGACCCCCGACACGCCCACTCTCCCCTGCCTCCTCTCTCGCTTCTCCCCCAACCTGCCGACGCCATCGCCGACGCCACCACCGCCAAGTCGTGCTCCCGCCGTCCATGCTCCTCCCCACTATGTCCAGAGCTCCGCCAAGACTCCACTACCCCTAGCTAGCCGAATCCCGCCGCTCTAAGCACCCGAACCTAGCTCACCGACCTCGACCGAGCTCAAGCCGCGGAGATCCCTTCGCCGCCGCCGCGATCGAGCATCCCGACCCGACGAGGCTCTCTACGAGATCGCTGTGAGCCTGGCTACCTCCCCATCCCCTCCACTCTCTTCCTCGTGCACCACAACGACCCAACCACGATCGCCCGAACGCACCGCCGCGGAACTCGTCGCCGATGAGGCTCCGGCCACCCAACGGCCACGCCACCGTGTCCATCGCACTCACCGAGTTGCGTTGGGTCTAACACTGCACTCCACGCGCCTCACCTTGCCCCCTAGCAACTAGTCCGAGGTCACCCGAGCCCCGGCCGCCGCCAAACTCGTCGCCGGTGCCAACTCCGGCCACCCCGACCCAAGCTAACCCCACCAATAGACGCGGTTCGTCTCCAGCTCCACGTAGATGCCTTCCGCACCCCATTTAGTGGCCGAAAGTGCAAAAGCACTTTGCTCCGCCGCTGCTGGTCTCGCCAAGGCTGCTAGACGCCATGAAGTTGACCACTAACCATTGATGGTGGGCCTGTTGATGATTCTCGAGTCAATGACAGTGGACCCCGGTTAACTAATTAGGATTATTTCTAATTTAGTTAATTAGTTAAACTAACTCATCGACATGCGGGTCCCACTGGTCAGTTTGACCTGGATGACCCGTTGACCCTGACGTCACGCTGACCTCATGCCGACATTATATTCAAATTCTGGATTTATTTTGATATAATAAATTCCGAATATAATTCAAATTTCAAATGCTTATAACTTTTATTCTATAACTCCAAATGCAAAGATTTATATATGAAAAATTATCAGAAAAATACACTCTATCCATTGGTACAGGTTTCATGCATGATAAAACAAGTTAACTATGCTGAATAACCAGAATAAGATATTACACCATTAGGACTAACTCAAATGAGCTATCATTTGAATCCTTGATTCAAATGAGTTCATCCCCTGTTCTTTGAACTTGCATTAGGCCCACACACATCCATATTGCCATGTCATAGCATGCATCATATTGTTGCATATTGTCTTGTGTGTTTATTTCGGTGTGCTTTCATGATAGGTTCTCGCCTCAAGATAACCTCGACTATCCATCCAAGGGCGTTCTCTACCCCGCCCATCAGCAAGCAATTCATTGATCATTCCGATACAAACCCATGTTCTCGCTTCGCTCTCGCTTCTGCATTAAGACAACGCGATTCAACTGTTGTGTGCTGCGGTAGTTGAACCCACTTCCTTTGCATGACTGTCATTGCCACAAGAATTAGTTGAAACCCACTAGTATGTGTAGGAGTTGATTGAGCCATGATTGTGATTCCTACCATGCTATGCTTGCTATGCTTAAAGTTGTGTCAGGTCTGGCTCATCGGGATGATGAACTGGAGTGAAAGGTTGTGTTGGTTCGAGAGTGAAAGTGTTGAACCCGATTTGGTAAAGGTATCGATGAGAGGCCATGTAGGAGTACATGGTGGGTTGTTTCATTGAAGCCAAACTTAAGAACTGAGATCTGTGTTTGTGATCCATGAAACAGTTACTACCACACATTGGGATCCTTAATTGACCCTCTCGGCTTCTTAACCACCCTTGTTCTTAGTCCGGAGTTGCAAGTAGTTTCGTGTTTGTAGCATCTTTGGGGCCGCACACAACGCTGACCTTAGGGGTGGGTTGTGTTGCGGTAGGCACCGTGGCTGATGTACCGAGTGCCCGCTTGGTATCTCGGGAACCCTGCACACATCGTTCGGGGCTGTATGGGAAACCTCGGCCGACTCCTGCGGATGGAACCCGAATAGGCGATAAACCTGGACTAGGGATTTGAGTGTTTGGGTAGGCTGTGGCCGACACCCACGTTGGGCTTCCGCTGAAGGTTGCAGTACATGTCGTGTAAACGATTTATAAGTGGTGAGAGCGTGTGAAGAAGTACACCCTGCAGGTTAAATATGATCTATTCAATAGCCGTGTCCACGGAGAAGGACTTCGGGTTACCTATATCAGTTCATAGACAAGTAAATGGATACTACTAAAAGCCTCAAGATAAGTGTGAGTATCGTGGATGGCCCTCTCGGGGATGACGAGAGAGGATCCACGGTGGAGTATTGTGATGGTGATTAGTGGACTCTGTATGCGACAAAATGCTTTACAAAGTGGTGTTACGAGGATAGCTTAGCCAAGAGTCAAAGCTGGCTTGCTGCAAATAACTCCACCTCCTTCTTGAGAATGTGCATGTATGATAGGATTCGTGGTAAGACTTGCTGAGTACTTTTGTACTCATGTTTGCTTAATCAATATTTTTCAGAGGACTATACTACCCCTCCGACGGATTCTATGTAGATGTTGACTTGACGAGTGAACTAGCCACCTGTGGCGATCTAAGACTTGTGAAGGGCCATTGTAGATAGAAAGGCTCCAACAAGCTTTCTTTCTTTCTAGAGTCCAGATCAGACTAGTTTGCTTCCGCATGTGCTTGTATGATTGTATGATTTGAGTGTTGGGTCATGTGACCCCTACCTGTATGAATATGTTATGTATGGCTCCTCGAGCCTCTTAAATAAAGTACTTGAGTTGTAGAGTTTTGTTGTGATGCCTTGTTGTATTTACTCATATCGGGCATATTATGTGTATGATTGAAATGCTTGGTATGAGTGGGATCCGACAAACTAGTTGTTTATCCTTGGCAGCCTCTCATATGGGGAAATGTAGTCTCGTGCTTCGAGCGATAGTAGTCCGCTACAGCCCGGTTCACGGAGTCCTGCTAGCCCAAAGACTACTGCTTGGACACTTGATCGGCGGCATGTGATTCATTTCGTTCCTATGTCCGTCCCTTCGGGAAATGTCACGCGGTGATATTCGAGTCCTGCCTAGCTCTGCTACAGCCCGAATACCGGAGTCCTGTTAGCCCAGTGCTACAGCCCGAATTCATAAGTTGATGACCGACATGCTCAAGTGATTCATGTATGCCTGTCCCCATAGGTTAGTGCCGCTTTGGGTTCACGACTAGCCATGTCGGCCCGGGTTCTTTGTCATGTGGATGCTAGCGACACTATCATATACGTGAGCCAAAAGACGCAAACGGTCCCGGGCCATGGTAAGGCGACACCGTGGGAATACCGTGCGTGAGGCCGCAAAGTGATATGAGGTGTTACCAGCTAGGTCGATGTGATTTGGAATCGGGTCCCGACAGCGTTGGCATCGAGCAGGGGCTGCTGTGGGTTCGCTAAGCCAAACTGGTCAAGTTGAGTCTAGAAATGCTTTAGTTATATGTAGGGAATTGATTGTGGAGGAACGTAAGGCTCTTTTTACTCCTTTCCCTTATGCCCTCGATCCGAGTCATCCTCTTCTCATTCGACGTGGGTATAGGACTAGGCTCTCTTTTCTCTATCAGGTTCACGTGTTACTAATCCGTAGTAACTTATAGGATTGTTGGTTACATCCTCGCTTCGGGCTACTAAATTTTAGTATGCTATCATTTGAACCGAACCTTGATATGATGTTGTTGAGTGGATTTGCAATCTGTTTTAATGTCTCAAATCTGATTTTGAGCATTTACAGATGTTATGCTGCCCGATTTTCCTAGAAACTCTAATGCCTTTGCATTGTGGCTGTGCTTTCAGATGGCCACCGCCCCGTAACCAAGTGGTTCGCTTGACCCGTGCATTGATGTGTGCGGTCACACGGCAATGCTGGTTCGGGTGATGATTGAGTCTGTTATCGATGGTATCCTGAATATACCGCCGAGGAGCAATTTAGGATTTCAATCAAAGCCAATACCTATGCACGGTCCGGATTTATCCATCTTATCCCGGAGCTATTGAGCCACTTCATCGTTCTTATGGGCTCGAATCACTATTGGAATGGCTGTGCAAGATGCAGCCTATTCCATGATGACTATTATTCGAGCGAGTAACGCTTTCTTTGAGCAACACCGATTTTCGCTATATGCCAAATCCCTCCCGGGCGCATGGCTACCTTCGTGGTTTGTACAGCGATGCATCCCATGAGGACTCACCTTCGCACTACTACCGAGTTCTTTGGAGGACAAGGACCGTGAGAACGGGCCTTGCGTATGGAGCTCTTTAATGCCCGCTCGACCACCGGGCTACTCGACTAGGTTTGCACCGCCGTGCAAGCGGATATATGGACATGAGGGACTTGTACCCAGCATGGGAGAGTCTGCCAGATTTTATGGAGTGGCGTGAGGTTGGAGCATCACCCTCCTCGTGGGCCTGCCTCGCCACCGCTTGTTGGTCCACGGCCACATCCGAGTCCTTATGGTCCACAGGCCCCACAGATTGTCTGCTTCCCGACGATCATGTTCCACTTCAGTCCAGGTGGTGACTTCTATGAGGACTACTATGGAGCTGCCGAGATAGTAGTAGTATTCCCAGTATGGTAATAGTTGTGCTTCCACCGTCCTGCGTGACTCGTGGAATACGACTTAGTGTGTATCGTTCCTGAAGTGTAGAAAAATAATGTATAGGAGTTGGATTGCTTCCGATGAGATGTAACGCCTTTCCTTATAGTTGTACCCGTCGGGCTTGTACTAAACTATGGATGGTGTGTATGACCGTGGTATATATATATATATGGCAGTTTTATATTACCATGTCATACGGATGAACATCTTTGCATTCCATGCTGTCCATTACCTTCCGCACTTCCTTGTTAAATTCTGCCATCCTGGTTTAAACCTTTGCTTTGTCTCCCAGGATGGTCAACACTCGCAACACTCCTGCTGTTCCAGAGCAGGGGAGAAGCCATGCAGCCGTAAATGTGAATCTGCCGCAACCGCCATCTTTGGCCGAGGTGATGCTTTGAAGCGAGAATGCAATAAGCGCGAAACCAACCGCTTATTGGAGCGGATTGAGCAAAACACAAGACGCCAGCCAAGAAACGATGTGGTTTCACTCAATGATTTCGCAAGCTATATCCTCCAAAATTCAAATATTCCGTCGAGCCTCTCGACGCAGATGATTGGCTCCGCAAAGATCCACCACAAGCTGCGTTCCGCCAACGTGGCTGAGGTCGACAAGGTTACCTTTGCCGCCTATCATCCGGAAGGCCCTGCTAGTCTCTGGTGGGAAAATTATGAGGCTATGCGTCCGCTGGACAAGTTACAACTTGGGATGAGTTCAATGCCGCCTTCGCGAGCATCATATTCCGTAGGTCTTATGGACCGCAAACGTGAGGAATTCTGCAGTTTCACCCAAGGTAGGTCGACGGTGGATGCCTACACCGTGAATTTGGGAGGTTAGCACGTTATGCTCCCAAGAAGTTTCTACCGATGCCAAGAAGCGTGCAAGGTTCCGCAAGGACTTAGCCCCGAGCTACGCCGAGATCTCCGTCGCATGAGTGTACCTCTTTCCGGTTAGTCAATAAGGCTATCGGCACCAAACGGGCAGACTGATTTTGAGGCTTCACGCAAGCACATCCGTGACTCGATCGCCATCCGCTCGATCCCGAAGCGCGGGTTTGGGTCCCAAATACTGCTCTACCACCTAGGTACACCCCGAGGCCATCCTTCGAGGCACCTCGCCCCAACCAGCCGTATTTTCCACCCAAGACTTATGGAGGTCCAACTGCTAGTGCTGCTCCACGTCCAAATGTGATAACTTGCTTCAAGTGTGGAGAGACGGGCCACTATATCCGTGAGTGTCCCTGAACAACCCCAATCAAGCCGAAAGTCTGCTGGCGCGGCAAGCCAGCAGAAAGGTGCCCTATGCTAAGCCAGTTGCCACCGCCGTGGCCATGTCAACTATGTCTCTGCTGAAGAAACCTATGAGGATCCCAACGTCGCCCTCGATGCGCTTCTTGTTAATTGCCATCCGCAACTGTTCTTTGATACCGGAGCATCTCATTCATTTATTTCGAGAGCTATGCTCGATTGCACAACACCACATTCTCGTGACATGCCTACCTCCATGGAAATTAAACTCCTGGTTCTAGATGGCAAACCTCTAGAATAAGTCATGGGAATGAAATTCTTGTCGACAGATTAGTCTTTCTTGCATCTCTAATAGCTCTTAAGTCCTCGGACATAAACATCATTTTGGGTATGGACTGGATGTCAGCCCATTATGCTAAGATTGATTACTCTACTAGAACTGTTCAACTTACCCATCCTTCGGGTAAAACAGTAAATGTTTTAACCCGAGTGTCTAAGCGCCAGCTTTACTCCTTAAATGCCAACCCTCTTCCGCACCTCAAGATATTCCGGTAGTCCGTGATTTCCGGATGTCTTTCGGAGGAACTGCCGGTGTTCCACCCGACAGGATGTCGAGTTCGTGATAGATCTTATTCCGGAACCGCCCCAATCTCTAGAAGACCTTATAAGATGGCACCCTAGAACTAGCTGAACTTAAGAAACAACTCGATGAATCCTTGCAAAAGGGTTTCATCCGTCCTAGTTCATCTCCATGGGCTTGCCCGTCCTCTTCGTCAAGAAGAAGGATGGTACGGATCGGATGGTTGTAGATTACCGACCGTCAATTTGGTCACTATCAAGAACAAGTATCCGCTCCCGGGATCAACGACCGTATGATCAGCTCGCTGGATCCTCGATCTTTTCAAGATGGATTTGAGGTTGGGCTACCATCAAATCAAAATCAAGAACGGGACATTCCTAAAAGCGGCTTTTGTTACTCGTTATGGCCAATACGAGTACACCGTCATGTCTTCGGTTTAACCAATGCTCCAGCCACTTTCTCTCGGTTAATGAACTCAATCTTCATGGAGTATTTGGATAAATTCGTCGTGGTATACCTCGATGATATACTCATCTACTCCAAGAATGAGGAAGAACATGCCAACACCTAAGGCTAGTAATGATGAAACTTGAGAGCACCGCCTTTATGCCAAATTCTCTAAGTGTGAATTTTGGTTACCGAAGTGACCTATCTAGGCCATGTAATCTCCGGTAAGGGCATTGCTGTCAATCCCGAAGCGAGTTCAAGCCGTCCTTGATTGGACTCCACCTGAATCGGTCAAGCAAGTTCGAGTTTCCTCGGTTTAGCGAGCTATTGCCGCCGCTTCGTCGAGAATTTCTAAAGTTGCTAAACCTCTAACCGAACTCCTCAAGAAAGATAAGAAGTTCGAATGGACGCCACACAGGCGAGATCAGCTTTCAGAACCGAAAAGACGCTCGACATCTGCTCCGCATTTGTTCCACCAGATTTCTAAGGACTTTATTATCTATTGCGGCGCCTCGCGACAAGGACTAGGTTGCATACTCATGCAAGATCGTCATGTGATTGCCTCACGATCTCGACGATTCGTCCACATGAGGATAACTATCCCACACACGATCTAGAGCTTGCAGCAGTGGTTCATGCACTCAAAACCTGGCGACATTACCTTACGGGTAATCGCTATGCGAAATCTACACCGATCACCAAAGTCTGAAATATATCTTCACCCAACCGGATTTGAATCTCGAGCAAAGACGTTGGGTCGAGTTGATTACAGATTTCGACTTAGGAATATCCTACACCCTGTGCAAAGCTAATGTCATGGCTGACGACTAAGTCGCAAATCTTATTGTAACAACCTGATGTTACAACAAAGTCAACCATTTCTCCACGAAGAATTTCGTAAGCTTAATCTTCACATTGTTCCTCGAGGATTCCTCTCCACCCTGGTGGCGAAACCTGATCTTACGGATCGAATCATAGCTGCTCAGCAGTATGATAGAGGGATATCTCGGATCAAGGAGAACATTGCTAGCGGAGCTACTAAATGTTTCTCCATAGATGAACGAGGTGTTGTCTTCTTTGATAACCGTTTAGTGGTTCCCAAGAAACAACAGCTACGGCAATTGATCCTTAGAGAAGCTCATGACTCTCCTCTCACCATTCATCCTGGTAGTACTAAAATGTATCAAGATCTACGCCAGAGGTTTTGGTGGACTAGGATGAAGAGAGAAATCGCTCAATACATTGCTAATTGCGACGTCTGTCGTCGAGTTAAAGCAGAGCATCAACGGCCTGCTGGTACCCTTCAACCTTTGGAAATTCCTGAATGGAAATGGGATAAAATCGAGATGGATTTCATTACCGGGTTTCCCAGGACCAAGAGAGGGAATAACGCTATCTTCGTTGTTGTTGATCGTCTTTCCAAAGTAGCCCACTTCCTACCTGTTTGTGAGAGTATAACCGCTAGCCAGCTAGCTGATTTGTACGTCTCTCGGATAGTGTCTCTTCATGGTGTTCCATTAGAGATTAACTCAGACCGTGGAAGTCTCTTCACCTCTCGATTTTGGGAAAGTTTCCAAAACGCTATGGGAACTCGTCTCTCTTTTAGCACCGCTTTCCATCCCCAATCAAGTGGTCAAGTAGAACGAGTCAATCAAATCCTAGAGGATATGCTTCGAGCTTCATCATCTCTTTCGCATGAATTGGGAAAAATGCCTTCCATTCGCCGAAGTTCGCTTATAACAATAGTTATCAAGCCAGCTTGGGCAAAGCCCCTTTCGAAGTTATTTACGGACGGAAATGTCGAACGCCTCTTAACTGGTCAGAAACCGGGGAGAGACAACTCTTTGGCCCGACATGATTCAGAAGCAGAAGAGCAGGTTCGCGTTATTCGTGAGAAATTGAAAACAGCCCAATCTCGTCAAAAGAGCCAATATGACCGCAAGCATAAGCCTATGACTTATGAAATTGGCGAGAAGGCTTACCTTCGGGTTACTCCTTTAAAGGGAACCCATCGCTTCGTATCAAAGGCAAGTTGGCTCCTCGTTACATTGGACCCTTTCGCATTCTTGCCAAACGAGGGAAGTTGCCTACCAATTGAACTACCTCCGCATCTTTCCAAAGTCCATGATGTCTTCCACGCTTCCCAACTCAGCGTTGCTTCTCGGATCCTATCCGTGAAGTGGACCACGCAACGCTTGATCTCCAAGATAACCTCACCTATCGAGAATATCCCGCTCAGATCCTCGATCAAGCCGAGCGTACCACTCGACGCCGGAATATCAAGTTTCTAAAGGTTCAATGGTCAAACCATTCCGAGCAAGAAACAACTTGGGAAAGGGAGGATCGCCTTGACTTGAGTACCCCACCTTTTTCGAATAGATCCTAAATCTCGGACGAGATTCTTTTGAGTGGGGGTGAGTTGTCACATCCCGTTAGACCATGCATTAGGGTGTGCATCATGTTTAAATTTCATTTGAATTTGAAATGGGAAGGCAGAAACACCGTAACACCCCCCTAAAACAACTAGGGTTTACTAAAATTATTTCAATGAATCTGAATGCCCTTCAAAATGTTCATCCTCTTTGCTTTGGTTCAAAACCCATGTCAAAGGAGGTGTACCATTTTCTAGGTCATCCAAGGTTCTAGGATTAATCCACAAGTTTTGAACTTGAGCATTTTAATTATACAAAATATTTTAAATGTTCAAAATTGCCAAACCAAAATGTTTCATGTTGGGAATATTCTAACAAGTGACCAGGAGCATTTTGGTGATTTTTAAAATAGTTTTGGTATTTTTAAAACCCCACAAAGTTGCAGAATATTAGAAAAAGAGTAAAAAGGAAAACCCTTACTTACGCTCTGTGCGCCCACTGCCGCCCAGCCCAGCAGCAGTCGCCCAATGAGCTGCTTGGCTCGGCCAGCAGCAGCTGGTGCCCGACGGCGAGCTCGGGCGCGCCACGCAGCTGGCCGCCGCCTGCTTCACCTCACCTCCCGCCTCGCTGCTCTGGGCGACCTCCACGTCGTCGCCCGACCCCCGACACGCCACTCTCCCCGCCTCCTCTCTCGCTCTTCCCCAACTCGCCGACGCCATCGCCGACGCGCCACCGCCCAATCGTGCTCCCGCCGTCCATGCTCCTCCCCACCATGTCCAGAGCTCCGCCGCCTCCACTACCCCTAGCTAGCCGAATCCCGCCGCTCTAAGCACCCCGAACCTAGCTCACCGACCTCGACCGAGCTCGAAGCCGCCGGAGATCCCCTTCGCCGTCGCCGCGCATCGAGCATCCCGACCCGACGAGGTTCTCTACGAGATCGCCAGTGAGCCTGGCTACCTCCCCATCCCTCCACTCTCTTCCTCGTGCACCACAACGACCCAACCACGATCGCCCGAACGCACCGCCGCGGAACTCGTCGCCGACGAGGCTCCGGCCACCCAACGGCCACGCCAACGTGTCCATCGCACTCACCGAGTTGCGTTGGGTCTAACACTGCACTCCACGCGCCTCACCTTGCCCCCTAGCAACTACTCCGAGGTCACCCGAGCCCCGGCCGCCGCCAAACTCGTCGCCGGTGCCAACTCCGGCCACCCCGACCCAAGCTAACCCCACCAATAGACGCGGTTCGTCTCCAGCTCCACGTAGATGCCTTCCGCACCCCATTTAGTGGCCGGAAAGTGCAAAAGCACTTTGCTCCGCCGCGCCTGGTCTCGCCGGCGGCTAGACGCCGGCGAGTTGACCACTAACCATTGACCGGTGGGCCACATTGATGTTTCGAGTCAATGATGTGGACCCCTTGTTAACTAATTAGGATTATTTCTAATTTAGTTAATTAGTTAATCTAACTACTGACATGCGGGTCCCACTGGTCAGTTTGACCTAGATGACCCCGTTGACCCCTGACGTCACGCTGACCTCATGCTGACGCATTAATTCAAATTCTGGATTTATTTTGATATAATAAATTCCAGAATATAATTCAAATTTCAAATGCTTATAACTTTTATTCTATAACTCCAAATGCAAAGATTTATATATGAAAAATTATCAGAAAAATACACTCTATCCATTGGTACAGGTTTCATGCATGATAAAACAAGTTAACTATGCTGAATAACCAGAATAAGATATTGCACCATTAGGACTAACTCAAATGAGCTATCATTTGAATCCTTGATTCAAATGAGTTCATCCCCTGTTCTTTCAACTTGCATTAGGCCCACACACATCCATATTGCCATGTCATAGCATGCATCATATTGTTGCATATTGTCTTGTGTGTTTATTTCGGTGTGCTTTCATGATAGGTTCTGCCTCAAGATAACCTCGACTATCCATCCAAGGGCGCTTCTCTACCCCGTTCCATCGGGCAAGCAATTCATTGATCATTCCGATACAAACCCATGTTCTCGCTTCGCTCTCGTTTCGCATTAAGACAACGCGATTCAACTGTTGTGTGCTGCGGTAGTTGAACCCACTTCCTTTGCATGACTGTCATTGCCACAAGAATTAGTTGAAACCCACTAGTATGTGTAGGAGTTGATTGAGCCATGATTGTGATTCCTACCATGCTATGCTTGCTATGCTTAAAGTTGTGTCGGTCCGGCTCATCGGGATGATGAACTGGAGTGAAAGGTTGTGTTGGTTCGAGAGTGAAAGTGTTGAACCCGATTTGGTAAAGGTATCGATGAGAGGCCATGTAGGAGTACATGGTGGGTTGTTTCATTGAAGCCGAACTTAAGAACTGAGATCTGTGTTTGTGATCCATGAAACAGCTTACTACCACACATTGGGATCCTTAATTGACCCTCTCGGCTTCTTAACCACCCTTGTTCTTAGTCCGGAGTTGCAAGTAGTTTCGTGTTTGTAGCATCTTTGGGGCACACAACGCTGACCTTAGGGGTGGGTTGTGTTGCGGTAGGCACCGTGGGTCGTGTACCGAGTGCCCGCTTGGTATCTCGGGAACCCTGCACACATCGTTCGGGCTGTATGGGAAACCTCGGCGGACTCCTGCGGATGGAACCCGAATAGGCGATAAACCCGGACTAGGGATTTGAGTGTTTAGGTAGGCTGTGGCCGACACCCACGCTGGGCTTCCGCTGAAGGTTGCAGTACATGTCGTGTAAACGCATTTATAAGTGGTGAGAGCGTGTGAAGAAGTACACCCTGCAGGTTAAATATGATCTATTCAATAGCCGTGTCCACGGAGAAGGACTTCTGGGTTACCTATATCAGTTCATAGACAAGTAAATGGATACTACTAAAAGCCTCAAGATAAGTGTGAGTATCGTGGATGGCCCTCTCGGGGATGACGAGAGAGGATCCACGGTGGAGTATTGTGATGGTGATTAGTGGACTCGTGTACGACAAAATGCTTTACAAAGTGGTGTTACGTAGGATAGCTTAGCCAAGAGTCAAAGCTGGCTTGCTGCAAATAACTCCACCTCCTTCTTGAGAATGTGCATGTATGATAGGATTCTGTGGTAAGACTTGCTGAGTACTTTTGTACTCATGTTTGCTTAATCAATATTTTTCAGAGGACTATACTACCCCCTCCGACGGATTCTATGTAGATGTTGACTTCGACGAGTGAACTAGCCACCCAGGTGGCGATCTAAGACTTGTGAAGGGCCATTGTAGATAGAAAGGCTCCAACAAGCTTTCTTTCTTTCTAGAGTCCGTACTCGGACTAGTTTTCTTCCGCATGTGCTTGTATGATTGTATGACTTGAGTGTTGGGTCATGTGACCCTACCTGTATGAATATGTTATGTATGGCTCCTCGGGCCTCTTAAATAAAGTACTTGAGTTGTAGAGTTTTGTTGTGATGCCTTGTTGTATTTACTCATATCGGGCATATTGTGTGTATGATTGAAATGCTTGGTATGAGTGGGATCCGACAAACTAGTTGTTTATCCTTGGCAGCCTCTCATATGGGGAAATGTAGTCTCGTGCTTCTGAGCGATAGTAGTCCGCTACAGCCCGGTTCACCGGAGTCCTGCTAGCCCAAAGACTACTGCTTGGACACTTGATCGGCGGCATGTGATTCATTTCGTTCCTATGTCTGTCCCTTCGGGGAAATGTCACGCGGTGATATTCGGAGTCCTGCCTAGCCTGCTACAGCCCGGAATACCGGAGTCCTGTTAGCCCAGTGCTACAGCCCGAATTCATACGTTGATGACCGACATGCTCGAAGTGATTCATGTATGCCTGTCCCCATAGGTTAGTGCCGCTTTGGGTTCACGACTAGCCATGTCGGCCCGGGTTCTTTGTCATGTGGATGCTAGCGACACTATCATATACGTGAGCCAAAAGACGCAAACGGTCCCGGGCCATGGTAAGGCGACACCCGTGGGAATACCGTGCGTGAGGCCGCAAAGTGATATGAGGTGTTACCAGCTAGGTCGATGTGATTTGGAATCGGGGTCCTGACAGCTCTCGATTTCAGCCCCTATTCTGCTGATATTTTTATGCCATGTAAACTTGATGCTACCGAGAGATCCATGCTTATTTTGAGATACTTCAGTAAGGATGTTTTGAACATATGGTTATTCTCTATCCATTCATGCCCTTGTTTGCAATTATGGAGTGCCATAGCTTGAGTGAATCGAGCTCTACTTTTGCTATAAAATGTTCCTGGGAGATTGTTTACATGTTATTCAATTTTGTCAAGGTTGTTGTAGTTGATCCTTGCATGCTATGATGTTGTTCTTGCCATGTATAGCTTCTATGCCATGTCTTCTTGATGGATATATGCTTAGTTTATCATGTATTGCTCTGTGGTGAGTGATTCAAGCTCACCAACATGCCTACTTGTTATCTGTTTATGCCATGCTCCAGTTTTGCACTAAGTCTGAATCTGTTTATGTTTTTGCTTTATTCACATGCTTGCAACTGTATTTTCTGATCCCTTTTGGCTTATGGTCACTAAGGGACTTTTGTTATATGCTTTGAGTAGATTCATGCCATGCTCTAGTTTGACTTGATATCTTGCTGTAACATGTTGTTTCATAGCTCTAAACATGTTAACCTGATGTTATTTCTGCCATGTCCTGTGAATTCTGCCAAGTCTGTGAACCTGTTATTATTTGCAATCTTGCCATGTGTGTTTGAGCATGTTCTAGTGATTTATGGAGAGAGCTCAGTATTCATGGTTTATCATGCTTTACCTGTAAATTATGCCCATGCCTTTTGTTTTCATGTTGAGATGTTGTAGCATGTTGTTTTGATGCTTGCAATATGCCTAGTTACTGTTTTGGACAGTTTGTCCTTTAAACTTGTTTCATGTGTATGTGTTGCACCGTTGCTCCGTTTTGAGTGTGCTCTATATGAAACTTGCTTGATTTTGCATGTAGTTTCATATTATCATGTTGCATCCATGTTTTGAGGTGTTTGCTTGATGTTTGTATGCATTTTGCATCAATGCCATGTTTAACTTGTTTTGCTCATATCTTCTAGGCCGTAGCTCCGAATTTAATGAACTTTATATGTAACTTGACTAGAATTTCGTGTAGATCATCTTGGTGCATTTTAAATTGCTGTTTAACAACTTGGACATAAAGTTATTCAAATCTGGACCAATTTAGAAATTTGCATATGAGGACTTACCGGAATTGTTATATGTTGTTTCCGGCCTCATTTAAACTTGCTTTGATGTGTTGGTCTTGTATGCATCATATTTTGCCATGAGTAGCTTCATGTAGCTTTGTCATGCATCATGCTTGTGGTGCATCATGTCTTGTTCATGTGTGGTGTGTTTACTATGTTGTGTGCTTCTTCTTGTTAGTTCTGTTTGTTGCGATCGTGAGGATTCGCTCGTCACGCTTGGTTCGGCTTCATCCGTTCGTCTTCTTCATGGACTCGTTCTTCTTCCTTATGGATTTCATGCAAGATGACCGCTACCTGGATCTCACTACTATCATTGCTATGCTAGTTGCTTCGTTCTATCGCTATGTTGCGCTACCTATCACTTGTTCCTCAAGCCTCCCAAATTGCCATGTCAACCTCTAACCTTTGTCACCCTTCCTAGCAAACCGTTGTTTGGCTATGTTACCGCTTTGCTCAGCCCTCTTATAGCGTTGTTAGTTGCGGTGAAGATGAAGTTTGTTCCTTGTTGAACATGGAGATGTTGTTCCTTGTTGGAACATGTTTGCTTGTTGGGATATCACAATATATCTTATATTATTAATGCATCTATATACTTGGTAAAGGGTGGAAGGCTCGGCCTTATGCCTGTGTTTTGTTCCACTCTTGCCGCCTAGTTTCCGTCATATCGGTATTATGTTCCCGGATTTTGCATCCCTAACGCGGTCGGGTGATTTATGGGACCCCTTGACAATTCGCTTTGAATAAGACTCCTCCAAAGAAGGCCCAACATTGGTTTTACCATTTGCCTCACCTATGCCCTTTTTCCCTTGGGTTTCGGAGCCCGAGGGTCATCTTTATTTTAGCCCCCCGCCGGTGCTCCTTCGAGTGTTGGTCCGAACCGAGCAACTCATGGGGCCACCACGGGCAACTCGAGGGTTGGTTTTACTCGTAGCTTGACTTATCCGGTGTGCCTCGAGAACGAGGTACGTCGACTCTATCGGGATTTGTCGGCACATCCGGCGGCTTTGCTGGTCTTGTTTTATTGTCACGAAATGTCTTGTAGCCGGATTCTCGAGACTGATCGGGTCTTCCGGGAGAAGGAATATCCTTCGTTGATCGTGAGAGCTTATCATGGGCTGTTGGGACACCCTGCAGGTTTGAACTTTCAAAGCCGTGCCCGCGGTTATGTGGCAGATGGGAATTTGTTGATATCCGGTTGTAGTAAACTTGAAATAAACTCTTCTAAAATACACCAACCGTGTGCGTAACCGTGAGTGTCTCTTTTCGGGGTTGATCGAGAGGAGAACACGGTTTCTGGGTTATGTCTGACGTAAGTAGGAGTTCAGGATCACTTCTTGATCATTACTAGTTGTCGACCGTTCCTTTGTTTCTCTTCTCGCTCTCATTTGCGTATGTTAGCCACCATATATGCTTAGTCGCTGCTGCAACCTCACCACTTTACCCCTTCCTTTTCCCATTTAAGCTTTGCTAGTCTTGATACCCATGGTAATGGGATTGCTGAGTCCTCGTGGCTCACAGATTACTACACCAACAGTTGCAGGTACAGGTTGTGCGATGATCTTGACGCGAGAGCGATGTTTGCTTGTTTTGGAGTTCTTCTTACGCTTCTTGATCGGGGATAGGTTCGGTCGGCAGCCTGGGCTAGCAGGGTGGATGTCGTTTGAGCTTCTGTTTATGTTTCATCCGTAGTCGGATGTTGATCTTGTATATGATTTTTATGTATTCTTGTGGCATTTGTGCCTTATGTATGTATCCCCATCAATTATGTAATGTTGATGTAATGATATCCACCTTGCAAAAGCGTCTTCAAGATGCGCTTCTATCCTTGGTGGGACCTTCGAGTTCCTTTTGGATAGGATCGCATCTTGGGCGTGACATGGGCCTTGAGTTCTTCTTGCTCCAAAATTGCCTTGAAGCAAGGGCCATGTGTTCATGATAGTCATACTTCGTATCTTCGAGGTTGCTCTCTTCTTCTTCCTCCTCTCCATCTTCTTCGACACAAATCTTGGCCTTCAAAGCGAGGTTGGGCTTCTTTGCTCTTTGGGAGCGAAGCACCGCATTGTCGGCGGTCTTGTCCAATATGCTCATAGCCACAAACTCATCCAACACATCACTAGAGGACAGGGTGTGGAAGTCCGGCCGTTGACGGATGACGGAGGACATGGCTTTGTGGTAGGGCATCATTGCCTTGAGGAATTTGCGCTTGATCCAGTTGTCATCCGTGTCCTTACTTCCATGGTCCGGAGGGAGACTGCAAGCTTGGTTACTCTCCGATAGAGCTCACGAGGTTCTTCTTCTTCTTTCATTGCAAACTCATCGGCTTCATCTTGGACCACTTCATAATTGGAACGTTGAATGCTTGCGCTTCCTCGATAAAGGGAAACCACCTTGAGCCAAGCATCTTTGGCAAGGGAGTAGGGCCGGAGATGAGGGAGGTCTTCGGGAAGGATTGCTTCTTGGATGATGAAGAGAGCATTCTCATTGAATTGATGGTCCACGACTTCTCTAGGAGAGAAGTTGCTCGAATTATGCGGATAGAAACCTTCTTCAATGATTCTCCAAAGGTTAGTGTTCACATGATTTAAATGACGCTTAAAACGATAAACCCAAGAATCAAAATCCTCCTTTTTATCAATCTTAGGTGGTGGACCGGCATGATTCAAATGAGTGGAAGGAATCGGTCCACCATAAACGGGAGGAGGTTGCACATGGGCGAAGATGCCGGTGCCATTCTTACCACTAGACGATGGGGCTTTCTCACTAGAAGCTTCCCCCTTATCGGAGTTAGCATCCGCTCCCGTGTTGGCGGGATCACCCACTTTCACGGGTGCGGTGGAAAGTTTAAGCCCTTCTAGGAATTCCTTAAACATGTCCTTGACCTCGGTCGTCACGGAGGTTTTCAATGTGTCCAACGCCACATTGAATTCCTCACGAGAGATCGAGGTACCCCCATCTCCCGTAGATGATATCGGATTCGCACCGGAGTGCTCCCCCACATCATCTACGACGTCAACCATACTCTTCGGACGGTAAAGTCCTTAAAAGAGACGAGGCTCTGATACCAATTGAAAGGATCGATATAGTTGACTAGAGGGGGTGAATAGGCAACTAACAATTTTTAAGCTTTTCTTTACCAATTTAAACTTTGCAATAATAAAGGTTGTCTAGAAGTGCAACTAGGTGGACAAACTATATGATGCAATCAACACAAGCACAAGAGCAAGCAAAGATAGAGACACAAATAAGCTTGCACAAGTAAAGGGATAAGATAACCAAGAGTGGAGCCGGTGGAGACGAGGATGTGTTACCGAAGTTCCTTCCTTTTGAGGGGAAGTACGTCTCCGTTAGAGCGGTGTGGAGGCACAATGCTCCCCAAGAAGCCACTAGGGCCACCAGAATCTCCTCACGCCCTCGACAATGCAAGAGCCGTGATTCCACTATTGGTGCCCTTGAAGGCGGCAATCAACCTTTACAAACAAGGTTGGGGCAATCTCCACAACTTAATTGGAGGCTCCCAACAACACCACGAAGCTTCACCACAATGGAATATGGCTCCACGGTGACCTCAACCATCTAGGGTGCTCAAACACCCAAGAGTAACAAGATCCGCAAGGGATAAGTGGGGGGATCAAAAGTCTCTTGGTGGAAGTGTAGATCGGTCCCTTGTCACCCAATCCCGAGCAAATCAACAAGTTTTATTGGCTAGGGAGAGAGATCGGGCCAAAATGGAGCTTGGAGCAACAATGGAGCTTAGAGATAGAAGAGGTGGTCAACTACAGGTAGGAGACACGCCTTTTATACTCGGAGAAAAGATCCAACCATTATCCTCTAGTTCAACCCGCGACACGCGGTACTACCTCTCCGAAAACGCGGTACTACCGCTGCTGCCACGCTGATACTACCGTGGAAGGCCACAGTACTACCATGCAGCAAAGAGCAGAGAGCTGGGGCTGGCCCGACCGAGCGCGAAGATTACTGGCTGGCGCTGGTACTACCGCGCACCCTTGCGATACTACCGCAAGGCAGGCAAGCCCCAGCCTACGAAGAGCGCGGATGAAATAAATTACATCCGTGCCTACTTCCGCTGAAAAAGAAACAGTGCGAAAATCCGACGCGGTACTACCGCGCCCGAGGCGCGGTACTACGGCTGGGCATGAGGGCCACGGTAGTACCGTGGAGGCGCGGATGTAAAATTACATCCGCTCCTACTACCGCGGCACAACGGTACGGGGCATGAGGGCCACGGTACTACGGCTCCAAGAGAGTGGTACTACCGTGTCCACTCGCGGTACTACCGCGCAAGACGAGCGGTACTACCGTGTGGGCGCGGACGTAAAAAATTACATCCGCGCCTACTACCGTACCGGAGCAGCACAAGGCGTAGGAGTTGCGGTACTACGGCTCCTGGGGAGCGGTACTACCGTGACCCCAGCGGTACTATTGGCTGGTGCTTATGCGGTACTACCGCTCCCTAGAGCAGTACTACCGCAAGAACAGCAGTGGCCGTCGGATTTATGCACAACTATGACAACAGGAAGATGCTCCAAAGTGCAAGGAAAGGAAGAACTAGTGTACGTGTTGATTCCACCCAAACCTTTCCGACGCGGACCCCCTCTTAATAGTACGGCTCTCCTACGACTCAAAACCACCAAAAAGAAACGTAGAACGACGTCGTCTTCAATAGTCTCCAAGGGGCACCGAATCGTCTCATGCCTAGTGATGAAACATCTGAGAAACTCAAGGCATACGATTAGTCTGCAAAAGTATCGTCATCATCACCAAAACACTTATGGATAAATATGCCCTTACAGACGTCTTCTCCGTCTTTGACGATGCCCAAGCCGCGGCACACGAGGAGCTCGGTAGCCCTGGCCATAGGAGCCGGCTTGGGGCGAGCACCAGCCGTTGGCTTGCTGATGGAAAACCCACCGCCGGTCTTGGTAATGTTGATTCCAGCCATGGTCTTCCGATGGGCCACCGGCGCCCTCGGCAGACTTGGAGCAGGGGGTGGCAGGAGAGCCTCCTGGCGTTCTTCAAAGAGGGGCGCAAGGCACTGCAAGCCCACGGCCCCGCCCCCCGCAGCCTTCCTCCACATTATGTACATTGAATTGAGATTTGAGAATCATAGTTGAACTCCCATTATGTTAGATTAGGTGAGATCTGTATCTATAGATCGGAAGGTGGGTTTAGGGTTAGGGGTATGTGCACTTCTGATAGTACTAGTATCGAGTGTACTATAGATCGGAAGGTGGGTTTAGGGTTAGGGGTATGTGCGTGCAGTTGTTGGGTAGGTCGTCGATCGCGTGTGTGCTCTTCGATCAAACTCTGGATTTGGCGATCGCTCGGTGCTGTATGTATGTATATAGAAGAGTCGTCGAAGAAGAGACCGAGACGCACCAGGTACGGCCGCGGATCAGGACATCAAAACTAGCACGCGCGCGCGACCTCTTATCAGACACGGTCATGGCTTCCATCTCAGAAACGCTTACGGATTCTACTACTAGCTAGTCCCCAGGCGTATGTGCATCACGCTTAATTACGTGTGTAGCCAAACCATTTTTAGAGCCCTATGAAAATATTTTGAATCGGAAAAGGGCCTAACATTGCTCCAGGTGATCACAAGAGGAAGAAAGGCAGTCATCCATGGCAGCAACATCTTTGTCATTTCTCAAGAGAAGTACGCGACATGCATAGTCAAAAGCGCCACTCGACATGCATAGTCAAAAGCCACCTCGCGCGTCCTTGTCAATGGGAGGCATGGCCACTTCATCCCCCACGCGAAAGGGCTCCGTCCGGGCGATCCGGTGTCCCCCATGCTCTTTACCTTGGTGATCGACGTCCTCAACTCCCTCCTGCAGTACGCCATGGGCATGGGCATCCTCTGGCGCCTCACCCCACGCCATGTTGCCTCTAGCGTGTCCCTCTACGCCGACGACGTCGTCATCTTCTGCCATCCGGACAGGGCCGAGCTGACGGCGGTGCATTCCATCCTGCATGCTTTTGGGCAAGCGTCAAGCCTCCATACGAATTTCGCCAAGTGCTCCGCCACTCCCATCCACTGCACCGACGAGGAGACGTCTTGCATAGCTGCCGTGCTGTCCTGCCCCATTGCCAGCTTCCCCATCTCCTACCCGGGCCTTCCCCTCTCGGTGCGTAAGGTGCCGGCCTCGGCTCTTCAACCCCTGGTGGACCGCCTGGTCAAGAAGCTCTCCACATGGCGCGCCTCCATGCTCTCTAGGGGCGAGCGCCTAGCTCCGGTGAGGCACGTGCTCTCTGCTATGCCGATCCACCTCCTCGTGGCCATGGCGATCTGCCAACCGGTTCTCAAACGTGTCAACCACATCATCAGAGAGTTCCTTTGGCACGGGCGCCGTGAGGCCAACGGCGGGCACTGCCTGGTTAACTGGCAAAAGGTGTGTCGGCCTCTCGAGTTTGGCGGCCTTGGCATCTTGGATCTTCGGCGTTTTGGCATCGCGCTGCGCACGCGATGGTGCTGGCTTCAGCGCACGGATCTGTCTCGCCCTTGGCATCACCTCAAGCTGCCCGACGACCCGGAGGCTCGCGCCATCTTCCGCGCCTCCACTACGTGGACCGTGGGCGACGGGCGATCCTGTCTCTTCTGGGAGGACCATTGGGTGGACGGCCATTCCATCTCCGAGCTGGCTCCAGCCCTCGCCTCCCTTGTTTCCCGCCAACGCCGCCGTTCCTGCACCATGGCGGACGGCCTTCTCCACCATGCCTGGACCCGCGACCCTCGAGGAGCTCTCACTCTGGTGGCCATGGTCCAGTATGTTGAGCTCTGGCGCCGCCTCCAGCATACCACTCTCTTCGACGAGCCAGATCGCTTGAGTTGGCGCTGGACAAGCAACGATTGCTATTCCGCTAAGTCCTGCTACATCGCGCTCTTTGCTGGTTCCATCCGTGCGCCGCACTGGCAGCTGACTTGGAGAACCCGGCCACCCCTCCGGATTAAATTCTTCGCGTGGCTTGCGCTCCAGGACCGGTGCTGGACGGCCGCGCGCCTAGCTCGCCACGGTCTCCCCCACCATGCCCTCTGCCTGCTCTGCGACCAGGAGATCGAATCCATGGAGCACCTCCTGACTGGTTGCCCCTTCTCGAGGCAGGTTTGGCACAACTGCATCGCTTGGTGCACTTTCACAGTTCATGCGCCGACTGTCGGCACTCGGTTCCTCGACTGGTGGCACGCTACCACGAGCAACGCCCCGGCGGCGCACAGGAAGGGCCTCTCCTCGCTCATCTTGCTCATCGCTTGGTCTATCTGAAGGCACCGCAACTCCTGCGTGTTTGACGGCAGCACCCCCTCAGCTACGCAACTATGCCTCAACATCCGCGAAGAAGCGAGCTCCTGGATCAAGGCAGGAGCATCCGGGTTAGCCGCCATAGCACCTTAGACGCTACATGATTGTTTTGGGGCTGAGCATACCCACTCTCTATCATGCTCGCGCTAGCGACTACGCCATCATTGTGCACGTAGCACTCTAGCGCCCCCCCCCCCCTACTTGTATTCTCTTTTTGACCTATCAATGAATGATACGTAAGCTTTGCGTGTTTGCGAAAAAAAAGATGTATATACAAGTCGTACCAGAAATGCAATGAACAATAATTTGGGTATCGCCAACTGGTCAGAGGTCTGCCCAACCATGCATGTCCATTGCTCTGTAAACAAGCCAGGTCGTAGTAAATCAATGCATGTTTGAGTTCTACACTTGTGCACGCATGCAGCAGTAAATAAAAATTCAGGGTGCAGCTGAACATCAAGGAGAAACACACACGTTCAGAGAACATATTTGTTCAGAGCGCTTCGGAAACTGAAGTCTTGCGGTGGCAGGAAATTACATCCAACATTTGATCTCCAGCTGACCAGCTGCAAGATCGTATTCGTAGGACTGGAGTACCATGACTAAAGTCGACAGGCTCAGTAGACAAAGTGCGTGTCAGTGGGACAGCTTGGGAGGCGCGGCATTCCTCCGGGTGGGTAGGGGCATGTCCAGAAACAGGAGGCCTGGCGATCAGCATGCTGTGGCCACAATCTTTGCCAAATTAACAACGAGCTAGCATGCATCAGCATCGATCAATCAACCCACGCATTCTTCTTTCTTCATCAAGACGCACCGTCCGATGCACGGACGACCCTGCGCGCATAACTACCATTCAATCCCTAGCTAACCGCCCGCGCGCCCCGCTCCGTCTGACTCCTCCGATCCGCCTCATCACTCCCTGCGGTATATACGCAGCAGTTAGTTGTCCCGGAGCTCCATGGTCTCTAGCGTAACTTCTTTGTTTCCTTCTTCCTTATGCCGACCGGCCATTGCCCTTCCCATCCCCACAAAAGCTAAGGTATCAGTTGTTTCTCCTGCTAGCTTCGGCCTTCAGGGAGATCGATCGATAGCATGGGGAGCAGCCGGCCGCGCACCAAGGACTTCTTCGCAGCCCCGACGCTCTCCCTCTCGCTTGTCCGTCACACCGATCTATCCATTCCTCTCTCGCAGATCAAGCATGGACCTAATTGTTGTCGTTTGCTTAGTAAATGATCATGTTCGTCTTCCGTTGCTGTGCGTGCAGGCAGGTGCGTTCGCCAGGAATGCGCCGAGCGGAGACGAAGTGGAAGAAGGCGAGGAGGGGAGTGGCGGGATAAGAAGCGGGCCACCAGGTGAGGAGGTGGATGTAAGCAGCGAGAACACGGGGCCGGCCGGCAGCCAGTCCGGCGACGGCTCCGGGGAAGAAGAAGAAGGCCATGCCGATGGCGGTAAAAGGAAGAAGAGGAGCAGGAAGAGCTACCACAGGCACACCTCTGAACAAGTTAGGGTTATGGAAGCGTAAGTTTCCGCTAGCCTAAGCACAGCGATGCCCACTACTTTGGAGAATTCAGTCCGATTTCTCGTCAGTGCATTGCAGACTTGCAGTGATCACGCAGGGCATGAGAATTTCTTTCAAGCGTGTGCGCCCATAGGGCCGGCCCCTGCCGGAGGTGGAACAAGTGGCTGATGAAGGCCCATGGGCAACACAGGGCCTAGCCCATAAAGCATGACATGTTAAACTTTTGTTTCCCTGGAAGCTAGAAATATTTTGAAACTTTTGCAGAAACAGAAAACAAAATCTCCATTTTGAACTCTATAAGCAGCCGTGATACCACAGTAGTTGCTTTAAAAAAATTACACTCTTTCCCTGCTGAGATTGTTTTTGGTGGCTGACAGGGTATTCAAAGAGTCGCCACATCCAGACGAAAAGCAGCGGCAGCAGCTCAGCAAGCAGCTAGGACTGTCTCCACGGCAAGTCAAGTTCTGGTTTCAGAACCGACGAACTCAGATCAAGGTTTAATCACCATTACTAAGCATGCATGCGGATCACTGTTTTCTTTTCTTTTCTTTTTGAGTCACATGCGGATTATTTTTTACCTTAATTACTAGGGGTTCTAGTAATTTGATCTCACACAACACGATTAGTGTGTTCGATCAGGCGACTCAGGAGCGGCACGAGAACTCGCTGCTCAAGTCCGAGCTGGAGAATCTCCAGAAGGAGAACCGCGCCATGAGACGGCTCACCAAGGGACCCTCACGCTGCCCAAGCTGCGGCGCCGCAGCAGCCTCGACCGATGGCTTCGACGCCGCCGCGGCCAACCAAGAACAGCTGCTGCAGCTGGAGAACGCCAAGCTCAGAGCCGAGGTTCATGCCGCTGCCCCGCCAACGCAGCCTTCGGTCGCGTGCGATCTGCTGCTGCCAATCAGAAACTGATGCTGTGGAAGTGGAACCCATTTCAGGTAGAGAAGCTGCGGCGGGCGCTAGGCACAGCCGCGGCCGATGGCGCCGCCTCCCCTGCCTCGCCGCCGTTCTCCGCGGCCACCGCCCAGATGAGCAGCAACCGGAGCCCGTTTGAAGTTTACGGCGGCGGCTTGGCTGGCCGCGACAGGCAGAGCGTCCTGGAGCTGGCCGGCCGCGCGCTGGAAGAGCTCAAGACGGTGTCTTCCTCCGGTGAGCCTCTCTGGGTGCGGAGCGTCGAGACCGGCCGAGACATTCTGAACTACGACGAGTACGTGCGCCTGTTCGGGCGCAACGATGGCCCCGGCGATCGGCGGGCCGGCTGGTCCGTTGAGGCGGCACGTGAAACCGGGGTGGTTTACCTTGACGCGACGAAGCTTGTGCATGCTTTCATGGATGTGGTGCGTGCCAGTTGCCACCTATCTTTCGTTCTTCACGCACGAGAGCGTGTGCAGGTTGCTGACAGTGTATCTGAAAACCTGTGCAGAACCAATGGAAAGAGCTCTTCCCTTCCATGATCTCCAAGGCATCGACGCTGGACGTGATCCGCGCGGGCGACGACGACGATGGACACGACGGCGTCGTGCAACTGGTTAGGCCAACTCCATGACTTCAGTTTCCTCTGGTTCTGATGGATCAGACATGGGTCTAAAACGCTGCTTCGGTTGTGTCCTGTTGGTTTTTTAGATGTTTGCAGAGGTCCAGATGCTGACACCAATGGTACCCACGAGGGAGTTCTACTTCGCCCGCTACTGCAAGAAGCTGGCCGCGGAGAAATGGGCCGTCGTCGACGTGTCCTTCGACAAGGCTGAACCCGACGTCGGCACGTCGCCGCTGGTCAGGTGCTGGAAGAATCCCTCCGGATGCATCATCGAGGAGCAGGCAAACGGCCACTCCAGGGTACGGATGCAGCAAGAAGACGATATAAATGGCTATTTCCCAATAAAACCAATGCCCATTTTGTTGTCTGCCATGCGAATTGATCAGGTGACATGGGTGGAGCACACGAGATGCCGCGAGTGCGCGGTCCCGTCCATGTACAGGGCGGTGACCGCGAACGGCCTGGCGTTCGGCGCGAGGCGCTGGGTGGCGACGCTCCAGCTCCAGTGCGAGAGGATGGTGTTCTGGGTGGCGACCAACTTGCCGACCAGGGACAGCAACGGTAAGCCCGCCCTGCCGTCGCTGATCATGAATCTCCGCGCACGATGCACGATTGCTGGTCATCTTAATTTAGTACCATGCTCTTGTGTGTTGTGTGCATAGGGGTCTCCACACTGGCAGGGAGGAGGAGCGTTCTGAAGCTGGCGCACCGGATGACCTCGAGCCTCTGCCGCGTCATCGGCGGGTCGCGTGGCCTGGTGTGGAGCAGAGCGCCGAGAGCCGGCGCCGGCGACGTCCGGCTGACGTCCCGGACGAACGCCGGCGACCCCGGCGAGCCGCAGGGGCTGATCGCCTGCGCCGTGCTGTCCACGTGGCTCCCCGTCAGCCCGACGGCCCTCCTGCACTTCCTGAGGGACGAATCACGCCGGCCCGAGGTAATCTGCACCCGCCGTGCACATTTGATGTTGCAAAGCTCTAGAAAGGATGGACGTGACCGACCACCCATCAAACTGTTGCAGTGGGATGTCACGCTGGCCGGACGAGCTGTGCAATGTCGCGTGAACCTGACAAAGGGGAAGGACCGTTGCAACTGCGTCACCGCCTACGTAAGTTCCAGTGCCCGCTGATTATTACACGCAGCTCGATCGTTCACGACGTTCCGGCAGAGCCGGTCATTGACTGCTGCTTCTCCGGACGGCAGGCTCCGGCATCGATCGACGGACATGGCGGCGAGTGGATCGTGCAGGACAGCAGCACCAACCCGTGCGAGTCGATCGTCGCGTACGCGCAGGTCGACGCCGCCGCCCTGCAGCCGGTCATCAGCGGGCACGACTCGAGCGGCGTCGCCCTCCTGCCGTGCGGCTTCGCGGTCGTGCCGGACGGGCTGGAGGCCAGGCCCGCGGTGATCACGTCCAGGAGGGAAGACGGGGCGGCGGCGGGGTCGCTCGTCACCGTCGCGTTCCAGGTGCTGGCCAGCTCGTCGCCGGCGGCCACGCTCTCGCCGGAGTCGGCGGAGACCGTGACGAGCCTGGCGTCCTGCACGCTGCGTCGCGTAAGAAAGGCCCTGGGTTGCGAAGACCGCTAACCGTTGGAGCAACGCTACAAACGTTGTACATGCATCATTTGCCTCCGTTTCAGAAAAAAAAAAATTTGTACATACTGGACAGGACGTTTACAGGATAAAATAGTACCCTCTGGAAGATACTGTACAGCTAAATGGATGTTTTGGTTCGTACAATTGGGACGTGTATAATCATATACGAAAGTTCAGTCGTGCTTGAGGATAGACCTTGTTTTTCTAACCAATCTTGGTTGTTTTTTCTCTTTATCAGAACCAATATTAGTTGTTGGTAGAGCAAGCTTGTTCCTATCCACGGCGGAACGCAAAAATATGCAAAGACCGATCCAGGTATCTGGATTGCATGACGTCTCACTCACCCCAGAAAAGAGCGACCTCCCGTTGCCATACAACGGCTGCATTTATCTGTTTCACACACAGAGCGTGACACCATAATTTGTTGCAAGTTGGGCCAGTTTTATATTTGTTGAACTTTGCAACTTTTTTTTTGAAACTTCGAAAATCTATTATTGAATCAAAACAGAGTTACATCATCCACTAAGCCCTTTACAATGAAAGCCGGCGGCTCCTCAATCCAGATGGAAGATGGAGCCAACACTGCTTGCCTAGCTAAACTATGAGCGATAGAATTTGCCTCCCTAGGGCAGTGAACAAAACATAGCGAAGTACTCCCTCCGTAAACTAATATAAGAGTGTTTAGATCACTATTTTAGTGATCTAAACGCTTTTATATTAGTTTACAGAGGGAGTATAACCTATGATGAGGACCACACAATCCGAATAAATCGCCGCTGCGCCCGATGCCGTAAAACCACCATTGTTCATAGTTTCAATCACTTCAAGGCAGTCGGACTCCACAATGAGCTTGGTGATCCCCATCCGCTGTGCTAGCAAGAGGCCATGCCGTAATGCATGTGCTTCCGCCGTCCCAGCGTCAGCGACATGCTCTAGTCTCTCGTTTGAAGCTGTGATGAATTCACCTTTGCAATCCCGTAGAGCAGCTCCTATAGCTCCCTGAAGGTCGTCTGCATAGAAAGCTGCATCTACATTCAATTTGACAAAGTCCTCCTGCGGTTTCCTCCAACCAGATGATCTCTCAATCGCATTCTTCTTCGTCGCCTTGATATAATTTGCTGCCAGTGCTGCAATCGACAGCGCAGTTCGGACCGGGGCCTGCACTTCCTCCCCGTGGACGTGTTGCCTACGCTCCCACCAAATGTACCAGATACCCACAAGGATTAGAAATTGGGCTGGAATATCCTGGATCACCGTCTGTCGTGTGGGAGCACATAAAATATAGTCCAACGCTGTCGAGCCCGTCCTGTCAGTATCACACGCCTCGCCCACGAACCCGTCAAGATTCAGACATCTCCATACTTCGGCTGCCCTAGGGCAAGTGAAGAGAGCGTGCATAATATCTTCGCATCCACCCACACACATAGGGCACCTATCAGACGTATCAATATGGCGATTTGCCAATACCCCAAAACATGGTATGAATCCATGTAAGACCTTCCAAGCATGGATCTTAACCTTAGCGGGGGCAGGCGACTCCCAAAGTTTCTTCCACACCGGATATCGCTGGGACGGCTCCCCCTCTGTTCGTTCATACCAGTGTGCAAATTGATGTTGCCACTCGACATGATAAGCTGATCGAACCGAGAAGACGAAGTTCCTTGTAAACCTCCAGGCTACAAAATCTTCCATCATCCCATGTGGTGCCAGCGGAATGGCAAGAATTCTATGCGCATCAACCGGCCAAAACACATCAGTTATCAACTGTTTATCCCAAAACCCAGTGACCGGATCAATCAACTCCGAAACCTTGGACAGAAGGGTCCCTCCTCGTGGTGTAATGACACGACCATCAGCACTCGATTGTATCCACGAGTCTGTCCAAATGTTCACTTGTGAACCATCACCTATGCGCCATATTGCCCCTCTCCTGAATGTATTAATACCAGCACAAATACTCTGCCATGTATACGAGCTTCCACTTTTCACCTTGGCATCAAGTAGTTTTCCGTCCGGATAATACTTGGCTCTCAATATGTGAGCACACAGAGAATCAGGATTCTCGAGCAGCCTCCACACTTGTTTAGCAAGTAGAGCTAAGTTAAAACTGTGTAGGTCCCTGAAACCCAAACCTCCCCTTTCTTTAGGTATACACAACTTCCACCAAGCTGCCCAATGGATCCTCTTATGATTGTCATCATCTCCCCACCAGTATTTCGATATAGCATCCGTCATTCCTTTGCATATTTTCTTCGGAATTTTGAATACAGACATCGCGAACACCGGTATGGCCTGAGCAACAACCTTAATAAGCATTTCTTTCCCCGCTGTGGAAAGCGGCTTCTCCTTCCATCCTATCAACACCTGATTTACTCTGTCGATGAGATACTCAAAAGAGTCACTTCTATCCGTTCCCACCATGGATGGTAGCCCAAGATATTTATCGTTAAGGCCTTCCGTATTGATATTCAGTTGCTGTCGTACCACAACTTTCTCCTCCTCCAGGGTGTTTGGACTGAAGTATATGCTAGATTTAGCCTCACTGACCAACTGACCTGAACTCGTACAGTAATCATCCAGAACCCTTCGAAGGCATGCTGCGTTTTGGCCATCTGCTTTCATAAGAATTAATGAATCGTCAGCAAAGAGCAAATGAGAGATCTGCGGTGCCTCCCTGCATACCTTTACCCCAACCAATGTGCCATTATTCTCTTCCGCCCGTAACATGCTAGATAGCGCCTCTGCGCAAAGTAGAAAGAGGTAGGGGGACAAGGGGTCCCCTTGTCGCAAGCCTCGTGTTGGCTCGAAAACCTCAGTGCTCTCCGAATTGAATCTGACATTATACAACACGGATGAAGCACACTCCATGATCAATTCTGTCCACTGTTCCGCAAATCCAAGCCTTTGCATCATCCTCCTAAGAAAGCACCATTCTACTCGATCGTAAGCCTTATGCATATCGAGTTTCACCACACATAAGCCAGACTTGCCTTTCTTCCTCTTTATTGTGTTCACACACTCGTACGCAATGAGTATGTTATTCGTGATCAATCTTCTCGGGACGAAAGCGCTTTGCGTGGGATCAATGATCTCTGGAAGAATCACTTTAAGCCTAGAAGCCAGCATTTTGGATATGATCTTGTAGACCACGTTGCATAAGCTAATCGACATAAACTCTGAGACGCTTGTGGGGTTCTCAACCTTTGGGATCAGCACTATAGTAGTATTGTTCCATCCTTCGGGGATAGTGCGTGTGTTGATTGCCCCCAGAACTTCTCTCACTAGATCATCTTTCAACATGTTCCAGAACCTCTTATAAAACGCTGCATGAAGCCCATCTGGTCCTGGTGCCTTAAAGTCCCCTATGCTGAACACAGCCTTGCGTACATCCTCCTCCGTGAATGGCGCCCATAAGGCCTCGTTCATTTGATTTGTAACTCTCGGTGTCACATTCTGAAAAACCTCTTCATTAGGGATTTCAACCTGAGAAGAAAACAAGTTAGAAAAATAGGCTTTAATTATCTCTGCCATCTCCTGTTGTCCTTCCTGCATCACTCCATTCACATCTTTCAAACTCTTTATCATATTCCTCTTCCTTCTTGCCGAGGCATACATATGAAAGAAATATGTATTCCGATCCCCATGCTTCAGTGATACGTCTCCGTCGTATCTACTTTTCCAAACACTTTTGCCCTTGTTTTGGACTCTAACTTGTATGATTTGAATGGAACTAACCCGGACTGACGCTGTTTTCAGCAGAATTGCCATGATGTTATTTTATGTGCAGAAAACAAAAGTTCTCCGAATGACCTGAAACTCCACGGAACATCTTAGAATAAATAATAATAAATCCTCGCCAAAGATGAAGACCAGGGGCCCACACCCTGTCCACGAGGGTGGGGCGCCCCCCCGGGTGCGCCCCACCTCGTGGGCCCCTCGATGCCCTCCGACGCCAACTCCAACTCCATATATTGGCTTTCGGGAGAAAAAATCAGAGAAAAAGTTTCATCGTGTTTTACGATACGGAGCCGCCGCCAAGCCCTAATCTCTCTCGGGAGGGCTGATCTGGAGTCGGTTCGGGGCTCCAGAGAGGAGGATTCATCGCCGTCGTCATCATCAACCATCCTCCATCACCAATTTCATGATGCTCACCGCCGTGCGTGAGTAATTGCATCGTAGGCTTGTTGGACGGTGATGGGTTGGATGAGATTTATCATGTAATCGAGTTAGTTTTGTTAGGGTTTGATCCCTAGTATCCATTATGTTCTGAGATTGATGTTGCTATGACTTTGCTATGCTTAATGCTTGTCACTAGGGCCCGAGTGCCATGATTTCAGATCTGAACCTATTATGTTTTCATGAATATATGTGTGTTCTTGATCCTATCTTGCAAGTCTATAGCCACCTACTATGTGTTATGATCCGGCAACCCCGAAGTGACAATAATCGGGACCACTCCCGTGATGACCATAGTTTGAGGAGTTCATGTATTCACTATGTGCTAATGCTTTGTTCGGTTCTCTATTAAAAGGAGGCCTTAATATCCCTTAGTTTCCATTAGGACCCGCTGCCACGGGAGGGTAGGACAAAAGATGTCATGCAAGTTCTTTTCCATAAGCACGTATGACTATTTACGAATACATGCCTACATTACATTGATGAACTGGAGCTAGTTCTGTGTCACCCTATGTTATGATGTTACATGATGAACCACATCCGCATAATTATCCATCACTGATCCGGTGCCTACGAGTTTTCCATATACTGGTTTACGCTTATTTACTTTTCCGTTGCTACTGTTATCATCACTACAAAAATACCAAAAACATTACTTTTGCTGTCTTTACTTTTTTTATTGTTACCACCATTATCATATTACTTTGCTACTAAACACTTTGCTGCAGATATTAAGTTTCCAGGCGTGGTTGAATTGACAACTCAGCTGCTAATACTTGAGAATATTCTTTGGCTCCCCTTGTGTCGAATCAACAAATTTGGGTTGAATACTCTACCCTCGAAAACTGTTGCGATCCCCTATACTTGTGGGTTATCAAGACCTTTTTCTCAAGGCCATGTTGCGGGAGCATAGCTCTATTCTTTGAGTCACTTGGGATTTATATCTGCTGGACACTATGAAGAATTTGAAAGACGCTAAGACAACAATTTATCCCTCAACTACGAGGGGAGGTAAGGAACTGCCATCTAGCTCTGCACTTGATTCACCTTCTGTTATAAACAAGCTAGCGACACCTAAACCTGCTTCTGCTATTCGTTCCAATATGTCGCATGTTATTGATGATGCCACTTCAGCTATGCATGATACTTATGATGAAACTACTTCTATGCTTGATACTACTGTGCCTCTTGGTGAATTTCTAGATGAACAAATTTCTAGGTCTAGAGAAAGAGAAATTATTGAAACTGAACACGATGATGTTGGTGATGATGAAAATAGGCCTGCTATTCCTGAGGGTTACCTTTTTAATGTTGAATCTACTGAAGCTATTTTTGCTTGCCAGGATAGTCGTGAACGTAATAGGTTGCTAGTTAAATGGAGTAAAGAATCTTTTAGAGGTAGGATGAGACCCGACCCTGCTTTTGCTACTTCACCTATCTGTGTTCCTGATCAAGATTATTATGATTTTTCTGTTGATCCAGATATAATTACTTTGGTTGAATCTGATCCTTTTTATGGCTATGAGTCTGAAACTGTTGTGGCACATCTTCGTAAGTTAGATGATATAGCTGCCCTGTTTACTAATAATGATAGATCGCGCTACCTTTATTTACTCAAAATATTTCCGTTCTCATTAAAGGGTGATGCTAAGATATGGTTTAATTCTCTTGATCCTGGTTGTGTGCAAAGTCCCCAGGATATGGTTTATCACTTCTCTGCTAAATATTTCCCTGCTCATAAGAAACAAGCTGCTTTGAGGGATATATATAATTTTGTGCAAATTGAAGAAGAAAGTCTCCCACAAGCTTGGGGGAGGCTTCTCAAGTTACTCAATGCTTTGCCTGATCATCCTCTTAAGAAACCTGAAATACTTGATATCTTTTATAATGGACTAACCGATGCTTCCAGAGATTACCTGAATAGTTGTGCTGGTTCTCTTTTCAGGGAAAGAACACCGGATGAAGCTGAAATTTTATTGAATAATATGTTGACAAATGAAAATAATTGGGCACCTCCTGAGCCAACTCCCGAGCCAATTACTGAGCCTATTCCTAAACCAACTCCGAAGAAGAGAGGTGTTCTATTTCTCAGTCCCGAAGATATGCAAGAGGCAAAGAAATCTATGAAAGAAAAAGGTATTAAAGCTGAAGATGTTAACAATTTACCTCCTATTGAAGAAATACATGGTCTTAATATACCGCCTGTTGAAGAAGTATATGATCTCAATTACTTATTTACTGAAGAACCCGCCGATATCCCGACACAGGTAGTAAAGGTAAATTCTCTCTATAGATATGATAAAACTAAAGTCCCTCCTACTGAAATTGCTAGTCAGTGCTTGGATGAGTTTGATGACTTTATGTTTAAGCAACATGACTTTAATGCTTATTTTGGTAGACAATTAAAACAACATACCTTTATGATTAAACGCTTGAGTGATTATACGGCTAATATTAGAGGTGAACTTAAACTTGTTAGCAAACACGCTTCTATGGTTACCACTCAAGTAGAACAAGTACTTAAAGCTCAGAAAGAAATACTTAATGAAATGAATAGTAAGAAAAATGATTATGCTGTTAGAGTGGCTACTAGAACTGGTAGAATGACTCAGGAACCTTTGTATCCTGAAGGCCACCCTAAGAGAATCGAGCAAGATTCTCAGAGAAATAATATTGATATGCCTAGTTCTTCTAAGAGGAAGAAAAAGAAAAATGATAGAACTGTGCAAACTTCTAGTGAACCTATTGCTGAACCACCTGATAAACCAAATGATATCTCTATGTCTGATGCTAAAACACAATCTGGTAATGAACATGAACCTAGTGAAAATGTTAATGATGATGTTCATGATGATGCTCAACCTAGTAATGATAATTATGTAGAAGTTGAACCTGCAGTTGATCTTGATAACCCACAATCAAAGAATCAACGTTATGATAAAAGAGACTTCGTTGCTAGGAAACATGGTAAAGAAAGAGAACCATGGGTTCAGAAACCCATGCCTTTTCCTCCCAAACCATCCAAGAAAAAGGATGATGAGGATTTTGAGCGCTTTGCTGAAATGATTAGACATATCTTTTTGCGTATGCGATTAACTGATGTGCACAAAACAAATCCTTATGCTAAATATATGAAAGATATCATAACAAATAAAAGAAAGATACCTGAAGCTAAAATTTCCACCATGCTTGCTAATTATACTTTTAAGGGTGGAACACCAAAGAAACTTGGAGATCCAGGAGTACCTACTGTACCATGCTCCATTAAAAGAAATTATGTTAAAACTGCTTTATGTGATCTTGGAGCCGGTGTTAGTGTTATGCCTCTCTCTTTATATCGTAGACTTGACTTGAATAAGTTGACACCTACTGAAATATCTTTGCAAACGGCTGATAAATCAACTGCTATACCTGTCGGTATTTGTGAGGATGTGCCTGTTGTGGTTGCAAACATTACTATTTTGACGAACATTGTTATCCTTGATATTCCCGAGGATGATAGTATGTCTATTATTCTTGGTAGACCTTTCCTTAATACTGCAGGGGCTGTTATTGATTGCAACAAAGGCAATGTCACTTTTCATGTTAATGGTAATGAGCATACGGTACAATTTCTGAGGAAACAACCTCAAGTTTATAGTATCAACTCTATTGGAAAAATTCCGTCGATTATATTTGGAGGTTTTGAATTTCCTCTTCCTACTGTCAAGAAGAAATATGATATACTTATTATTCGGGATGTCCATATCCCCGTTGAGGTAACATAGTGTTATTCGAAATTTCTCCGGTTTCATGTTAATCGGAATGAGTTTGTTAACAAGACTTGATCAACCTTGTTAGTGGATTCCTTTTGATGAGCATGAGATGGATGAAGCTAGAAGCACAACCTTCTGTACCCTCTTTTTATTTTCTGTTATTTAGTAGAAATAAAGTAAAATAGTATTTTTCTGTCTGTCTCCCGACTTATCCGTGCAATATAAAAATATCCCGAAAATAAAAGTTCTCAGAATACTATGCCAATTTAATATGATTTTTTCGGGAATATTTGAGGATTTTTAGTGCAAAAATTACCGCGGGGGGAGCTGCCACCTGGTCACGAGGGTGGAGGGCACGCCCTACCCCCCTGGGCGCGCCCCCTGCCTCGTGGGCCCATGGTGGCCCTCCTCCACTTATCCCTGCACCCATCTTCTTCCTCTGCGTCAGACAAACCCGAAAAACCAACTCAAGCACGTATTCCAGCCCCTTTTGCTGTGATTTTCGATCTCCTTGCTCAAAGCACCTCTCGCAAAACTGCTTGGGGAGATTGTTCCTTGGTATGTGACTCCTCCATTGGTCCAATTAGTTTTTGTTCTAGTGCTCTATTCATTGCAAATTTGTGCTGCATAGGTGACCATGTTCTTGAGCTTGCATGTCAAATTTATATGGTTCCAAGTAGTTCTAATGCTTGATATATGCTCTAGGCACTTGTATGAGTAGTTGCTATCAGTTTTATTGAAGTTGGTTCACTTTTATTTGAAGTTACTAAAAATTTCAGATTGTTTCAGAAATAATGAAGAGACTTTTGAGGGGCTCGTCGAGCCGAAGTTCTAAGGAAAAACAAAAGGAAGAAGAACAGAAGCCCAAATTTAATTTGCCTCGTATTGGGGAGGTTCGGCCGTGTGAATGGCCTTCCGATGACTTCTTGAGGAGAGCCGGGATTTATGAGGATTTCTATCTATTGATTGAAAACGCCGGCCTCACCAACTTCCTCCGCGACCAACGTCATCAGTATCTCTTACTCACAAATACTTTTGTGCAGAACTTCTACTTTTTCCCTAAGAAATCACCTCCAACAGTAGAGTTTCATTTATATGACGTTGTTAAGGAAATGCCATTAGCTGAATTTTGTGAGGTTTGCAAAATATCCTTTGAGGGCACCTTAGATGAACCACACCGTAATGAAGTAGAAGCTTTCATTGACACTATCACTGTGGGAGAAACCAGGAAGGTTTCCGATGCAAGAATCACTAGCATATATTTTCCTGTTTTACGCTACTTTGCCTTATTTGCTAGTCGTTGCTTGATTGGACGCGGGAACTGTGGGAACCTTAGTATTCCTGATATTACTATTTTGTTCCAGTGTTTACACCGCAATAACTCTGTTAGTATGGGTGGAATTGTTGCTAGACGGTTAAGTCTGAACAGTACTAAAGGCCCCATCTTTGGAGGTATTTATGCTTCGCGCCTAGCTGAATATTTTGAGATACCTATTAGGCATGAGGAGAAAGAAGAAACAACGCTGCCCCGTGCTTATTTAGATTATAAGAGTATGATAGCGCATGATTTTCTTGTTAAGAGTCGCGAAGGGGAGCTTAAATATAAATTGTACTTTGATAAACATCACCACGAGACTATTACTTTGCTGCTCCCTCTTTGTTTAACTTGTCTCTGTGGCCTTACATTGTTCCGTGGGCGGCTGTTCAAGCCTATCGAATCCTGTACCAGCCCGTAACCGAGCCACAAGATGAGCCTCCACGAATGTCTGTTTATTCTTGGGATCCTGAGGCGGTTGCCAGCCAGTGGCAATCAGAGTCCTCTTCATCACATTATGATCCCAACTATTCTGCGTCACAGTATGACCCCAGCTACACATACGGATATCAGCCAGGCTATCCCTGGCAATAGGCCAACTTAGGCCAAAAGCCTAAGCTTGGGGGAGTACGTATTTCTCACCGACATTACATTTATGTTCACACACATTCATTGCTAGATGTCGGTGCTCATACTCTTTCACTGTAATATCCATGCTAGTTATTTTCTTTTTCCTGCTTTCTTCTTGTATGTTTAATAAACCTTAGAAAAAAATTAGTTAGTCTACTTTCCATGCTTGTAGTAGAATTAAAAAGAAAACCCAAAAATATTTCCTGTTCTTCTTTTGCTTGTTGGGAGCTTTCCCGTGTAAATAGTTTTTGTTTCTTTTCCTTTCTTTGGGGGTCGAGAAGACCATATTGAAAATGCTTAGTGGCTCTTATATGCATTATTGTTTATCTAACTTAGATCCCATATTACTTGTATTCTCTCTTGAGTTGAATGCTTGCAGATTCCAGCTTAGTCCAATGCACGTGCACTCTTATTATTATACACACCGTTCGGTCGTGCAAGTGAAAGGCAATAATGATGATATATGATGGACTTATTGGGATGAGAAAAGCTGGTATAAACTCGACCTTTCTTGTTTTTGTAAATATGATGATTCATCGTTCCTGATTCAGCTATTATGAAATAAACATATTTGCAATGACATTTAGAGATTATAGTTGCTTGTGCCATGCTTGATTAGCTATGAGTTATAATGGTTTACCTTGCGTGCCAACATGCTATTAGAATGATTATAATGTGGTATGATGGGATGATATCCTCCTTTAAATGAATTGAGTGACTCGACTTGGCACATGTTCACGCATGTAGTTGAATCAAATCAACATAGCCTTCATGATATTTATGTTCATGGTGGATTATATCCTACTCATGCTTATATTCGGTGTAAATTAATTTAAATGCATGTTTACGACTGTTGTCGCTCTCTCAGTTGGTCGCTTCCCAGTCTTTTTCTAGCCTTCACCTGTACTAAGCAGGAATACTGCTTGTGCATCCAAACTCCTTAAGCCCCAAAGTTGTTCCATATGAGTCCACTATACCTTCCTATATGCGGTATCTACCTGCCGTTCCAAGTAAATTTGTATGTGCCAAACTCCAAACCTTCAAATAAAAATTCTGTTTTGTATGCTCGAGCAGCTCATGCGCAACTAGGGCTGCCTATATCTTCCATGCTAGGTGGGTTATTCTCAAGAGGAGTGGACTCCGCTCCTCATTCACGAGAAAGGGCCGGTAACCGGGATGCCCAGTCCCATGATCCAAAAAGATCAAAGCAAATCAAAATAATTAAAAAAACTCCCCTTGGGACCCGTTGAATGTTGGAGGCACTCGTTGTTTCGAGCAAGCCATGGATTGATGCTTGTGGAGGAAGGGGAGTATAAACCTTTACCATTCTGTTTGGGAACTGCCTATAATGCATGTAGTATGGAAGATACAGCCATCTCATAGTTGTTGCGTTGACAGTGAAAGTATGCCGCTCAAAATATAATTTATCTCTATTTCAAAATCGAGCTCTGGCACCTCTACAAATCCCTGCTGCCCTCTGCGAAGGGCCTATCTATTTACTTTTATGTTGAGTCATCACCCTTCTTATTAAAAAAGCACTGGCTGGAGAGCACACTGTTGTTTGCATTCATTATAATTGGTTTATTTTGGGTATGACTTGACTGTATCTCTTTTACCATGAATTACAATGTTTAGTCAGTCCTTGATCTTTAAAGGTGCTCTGCATTTATGTTTTGCGGTCTCAGAAAGGGCTAGCGAGATACCATTTCGTTATATCATGTTATGATTACTTTGAGAAAGTGTTGTCATCCGAGTTTTATTATTATGGCTCGCTAGCTGATTATGCTATTGATATGAGTAATTATGAGACCTACGTGTTATTGTGAGTATGGTTAGTTCATAATAATTGCTGAAACTTGAATGCTGGCTTTTCATGTTTACAACAACAAGAGCAAACAGAGTTTGTAAAAGTTTTTTTTTTTCTTTCAGTTTGTCAACTGAATTGCTTGAGGACAAGCAAGGGTTTAAGCTTGGGGAGTTGATACGTCTCCGTCGTATCTACTTTTCCAAACACTTTTCCCTTGTTTTGGACTCTAACTTGTATGATTTGAATGGAACTAACCGGATGGACGTTGTTTTCAGCAGAATTGCCATGATGTTTTTTATGTGCAGAAAACAAAAGTTCTCGGAATGACCTGAAACTCCACGGAACATCTTAGAATAAATAATAAAAAATCCTCACCAAAGATGAAGACCAGGGGGCCCACACCCTGTCCACGAGGGTGGGGGGCGCCCCTCCCCCCTGGGCGCGCTCCCCTACCTCGTGGGCCCCCTGGATGCCCTCCGACGCCAACTCCAACTCCATATATTGGCTTTCGGGGAGAAAAAAATCAGAGAAAAAGTTTCATCGTGTTTTATGATACGGAGCTGCCGCCAAGCCCTAATCTCTCTCGGGAGGGCTGATCTGGAGTCTGTTCGGGGCTCCGGAGAGGAGGATTCGTCGCCGTCGTCATCATCAACCATCCTCCATCACCAATTTCATGATGCTCACCGCCGTGCGTGAGTAATTGCATCGTAGGCTTGCTGTACGGTGATGGGTTGGATGAGATTTATCATGTAATCGAGTTAGTTTTGTTAGGGTTTGATCCCTAGTATCCATTATGTTCTGAGATTGATGTTGCTATGACTTTGCTATGCTTAATGCTTGTCACTAGGGCCCGAGTGCCATGATTTCAGATCTGAACCTATTATGTTTTCATGAATATATGTGTGTTCTTGATCCTATCTTGCAAGTCTATAGTCACCTACTATGTGTTATGATCCAGCAACCCCGAAGTGACAATAATCGGGACCACTCCCGGTGATGACCATAGTTTGAGGAGTTCATGTATTCACTATGTGCTAATGCTTTGTTCCGGTTCTCTATTAAAAGGAGGCCTTAATATCCCGTAGTTTCCATTAGGACCCCGCTGCCACAGGAGGGTAGGACAAAAGATGTCATGCAAGTTCTTTTCCATAAGCACGTATGACTATTTACGGAATACATGCCTACATTACATTGATGAACTGGAGCTAGTTCTGTGTCACCCTATGTTATGACTGTTACATGATGAACCACATCCGGCATAATTATCCATCATTGATCCGGTGCCTACGAGTTTTCCATATACTGGTTTACGCTTATTTACTTTTCCGTTGCTACTGTTATCATCACTACAAAAATACCAAAAACGTTACTTTTGATGTCTTTACTTTTGTTACCGTTACCACCATTATCATATTACTTTGCTACTAAACACTTTGCTGCAGATATTAAGTTTCCAGGTGTGGTTGAATTGACAACTCAGTTGCTAATACTTGAGAATATTCTTTGGCTCTCCTTGTGTTGAATCAACAAATTTGGGTTGAATACTCTACCCTCGAAAACTATTGCGATCCCCTATGCTTGTGGTTTATCATTCAGCCAGTTAGCTCTTCCTCTCTGGACCCAAGCTATTTCTTCCTGCTCCAATAGATTTCAATCACCAGCAGTATTTCCTTCTGCCTATAGAGTGCTATTCAGTAGCCGGCCCTCTTCTCAATTCTTCTAACTCCTTTTTCAGTTTCGCCATTCGCTTCTGACGTCTTTTGGGGGTCTCCCTGTCCCATTTATGCAGCTCCTCATGGACTGAGTCAACCTTTTGTTTGAATGGTCCTATATGTAGCAAGGATGCTCGCTGCTAGGCCGTGCGAACCACCTCCTCTACAGTCTCCTCCTTTAGCCACCTCCCCTCAAACCTCTTTACTGGCCGTAGTGGCCTGTTCGTTTCTTTATAGAACTCAGTATCTATCACCAGAGGATGGTGATCAGATTTTGTCATCTCACCATTCACAACACTAACATTAGGAAATAGTGAGTTCCACCATGAATTACAAACAGCTCTATCCAACCTTTCCTTAATCCTCCCTCTACTCCATGTATATGAGTCTCCTGTTGCACCTAAATCTGCCAGTTCGCATGCAGAAAGGGCGTCCCTGAATGCTTGCATACATCTTTGCTCTCTCGGTGCTCCTCCTTCCTTCTCATGAGAGAATAAAATTTCATTGAAATCACCAAAAACTATCCATGGCTCGTCCATCCTGTCCTGCAACAAACGAAGATATTCCCATGTTTTATGCTTATTCTCCTTTGCCGGCTCTCCATAAAGTCCAGTGCACCGCCACTTTCTACCGTCGTCCACCATTACATCAATGAAGTTCGCTGTAACATCATTTCTTGTTGAACTTTGCAACTTTGGTTAGACTAATTTCGTCCACCCATGTTTGTTTGGGTCGCCGTGGACAAAAACGCTGGCCCAACGCGCCTACCAATTCTCAAAAATCGTCCGCTTCGCGTCCGCGCGAACCCATTTCAGGCTCAAAATTGTGCCTGAAATGCGTCAGCGTGGACGCGAAGCGGACACGCCAGCGTCCCCTTGGTGTCTGCCGCGGCCCCGCATGTCGGCCTCCCAACTACCGCCTGCGGTCATTTTTGCGACGACCACCGACACCGGGCCCGCCTGGCAGTGTGTAGAAGGGTCGTGCACCCGTCCTTTTTAATGGACGTGTACGGCGGGTCCGGCCTCATCCACAACCTACGTCCACATCTGGCCATCTTTGCTCCCTCGCTGGCGACCAGCAAACCCTAGCCAGCCAGCAAGCATCCAGCCAGCCATGGGCTTCTTCAATGGGAAGGGAGGGAGGAAGAGGAAGTTCAGTGCCGGAGCGAGTTCTTCTCGCGGGTAGCCTGCTACGTCGCTGCCGGCTAGATGCGGCACCCCACGCCGGGAGCGGGAGCAGCTGTACATCCCAGTCCACCAGGCGTGATGGCACTGGCAGTACCACCAGCCTGTGCCGTATTCAGATGTCAACCCGCCGCACGGCTGGCATCTGGACCCGCAGCACATCCCCATTCAGACGGCGCCGCGGTCTGCGCGGCGCACGCTGAGGAGGTTCGCCAGCGGCGGGAGCTCCTCACGCTGGAGCAGCGCGCCATGCGTGAGTATGTGCCAGACTCCCCAATTGGGAGCGCTGGTTTGTGCTAGAGCACGAGGAGCAGCGCCGCCTCGGCGTCCACATCAACCACGACCTTCCACTGTCGCTCCTGCTGGTACAGCCGGAGGAACAGGAGACGAAGGCGGAATACCAAGCCGCCGTTGAGGAGGCCCTGCAGCACGCGCTAGAGGCTAGTCGGCTCGAGGAGGACGCCCATTGGGATGGGCTAGAGCAAGCCCTTGCTTTGTCCGCGGCGGAGGACTCCGTCCAGGCACCCCTGTTCGTGCCGCCGGCGCCGCCCCTTGTCAAGCCCAAGGCCGAGCCGGAGCCAGAGCACGAGCCAACGCTGTTGGGGAACATAGTAATTTCAAAAAAAATCCTACGCAGACGCAAGATCATGGAGATGCATAGCAACGAGAGGGAAGAGTGTTGTCCACGTACCCTCATAGACTGAAAGCGGAAGCGTTAGCACAACGCGGTTGATGTAGTCGTACGTCTTCACGATCCGACGGATCCATGTACCAAACGTACGGCACCTCCGAGTTCAGCACATGTTCAACTCGATGACGTCCCGCAAACTCCGGTTCAGCAGAGCTTCATGGGAGAGTTCCATCAGCACGACGGCGTCATGACGGTGATGATGTTGCTACCGACGCAGAGCTTCGCCTAAGCACCGCTACGATATGACCGAGGTGGAATATGGTGGAGGGGGCACCGCACACGGCTAAGAGATCAAGAGATCAATTGTTGTGTCTCCAAGGGGTGCCCTCCTCCCCGTATATAAAGGAGTGGAGGAGGGGGAGGGCTGGCCCTCTCTATGAGGCGCCCTAGGGGACTCCTACTCCCGATTCCCCCTTTCCTAGTAGAACTAGGAGCCCTTCCAAGTAGTAGGAGTAGGAGAGAAGGAAAGGGAAAAGAGAAGAGAAGGAAGGAGGGGGCACCGCCCCTCCCCCTAGTCCAATTCGGACTAAGCCTTGGGGGGCGCGCAGCCTCCCCTCTCTCTTTCCCCTAAAGCCCAATAAGGCCCATATACTCCCCGGCGAATTCCCGTAACTCCCCGGTACTCCGAAAAATACCTGAATCACTCGGAACCTTTCCGATGTCCGAATATAGTCGTCCAATATATCGATCTTTACGTCTCGACCATTTCGAGACTCCTCTTCATGTCCCCGATCTCATCCTGGACTCTGAACTAGGGGTGGGCATAAAAACCGATGAACCGAACACCGAACCGAAGCCGAAACCAAAAACACCGAATTTTTGATTTTTGCTGCTAGTATATGAAAAATTGGTTTTCAGGTTTAATAACCGAATTGAAATCGGTTGGTTCAGTATTTAACTGATAACCGAAGGAAAAACCGAAGTCCACGCGATTACAGCACGAGGCTCCCGCGCGGCCGCACTTCTTGCCAAATGGCAACCCAAAGTTGGCTCCCCCACGACCGCGCGCCTCGCAAGATTTTTTTTAGAACAGCACGTCTCGCGCCAGTCGCTCACGACCACGCACAAGTGTCCACATAACGTACGGAGGGCCCAGTGAGCTACTAGGTGTGAAACGTGGACCTGGCCACCTAATTGCAAGGCCCAACTAGTACTTTTGTTGGCTTATGGAGCGTGCAGCAGCTGGAGTTTAACTTGTTTAGTCCCACATCGCTTAGATACTCTTCAAGGGACAAGGTTCTCAGCTATAAAAGAGGTCGTGGTGCTAACTGTTACTTCCACAACGCAACCAGTCGGTATAAACTGAAAACCGAACCGAACTGGCCGGTTAACCGAATTATCGGTTATTTGTTTTGGACTGTCATTTTCGGTTTTTGAATTTGCTAACCGAATTTGAAAAAAAACCGAACAGTATAAACCGAACTTTCGGTTTCTACCGAATGCCCACCCCTACTCCGAACTACCTTCGGTACATCAAAACACATAAACTCATAATACAAATCGTCACCGAATGTTAAGCGTGCAGACCCTACGGGTTCGAGAACTATGTAGACATGACCGAAACACGTTTCCGGTCAATAACCAATAGCGGAACCTGGATGCTCATATTGGCTCCCACATATTCTACGAAGATCTTTATCGGTCAAACAGCATAACAACATACGTTGTTCCCTTTGTCATCAGTATGTTACTTGCCCGAGATTCGATCGTCGGTATCTCAATACCTAGTTCAATCTCGTTACCGACAAGTCTCTTTACTCGTTCTGTAATGCATCATCCCACAACTAACTCATTAGTCACATTGCTTGCAAGGCTTATAGTGATGTGCATTACCGAGAGGGCCCAGAGAGACCTCTCCGACAATCGGAGTGACAAATCCTAATCTCGAAATACGCCAACTCAACAAGTACCTTTGGAGACACCTGTAGAGCACCTTTATAATCACCCAGTTATGTTGTGATGTTTGGTAGCACACAAAGTGTTCCTCCGGTAAACGGAAGTTGCATAATCTCATAGCCATAGGAACATGTATAAGTCACGAAGAAAGCAATAGCAATATACTAAACGATCAAGTGCTAAGCTAACGGAATGGGTCAAGTCAATCACATCATTCTCCTAATGATGTGATCCCGTTAATCAAATGACAACTCATGTTTATGGCTGGGAAACTCAACCATCTTTGATTCAACGAGCTAGTCAAGTAGAGGCATACTAGTGACACTCTGTTTGTCTATGTATTCACACATGTACTAAGTTTCCGGTTAATACAATTCTAGCATGAATAATAAACATTTATCATGAAATAAGGAAATAAATAATAACTTTATTATTGCCTCTAGGGCATATTTCCTTCAGTCTCCCACTTACACTAGAGTCAATAATCTAGTTCACATTGCTATGTGATTTAACACCAATAGTTCACATCTTTATGTGATTAACACCCATAGTTCACATCGCCATGTGACCAACACTGAAAAGGTTTACTAGAGTCAATAATCTAGTTCACATCGTTATGTGATCAACACCCAAGAGCAATAAGGTATGATCATGTTTTGCCTGTGAGAGAAATTTTTAGTCTACGGGTCTACAACAATCAGATCCGTATGTATTTTGCAAATTTCTATGTCTACAATACTCTGCACGGAGCTACTCTAGCTAAATTCTCCCACTTTAATATGTATCCAGATCGAGACCCAGAGTCATCTCGACGTAATTCTTTACGATGAACTCTTTATCACCTCCATAACCGAGAAATATTTTCTTAGTCTTCTAAGGATAATTTTGACCAATGTCCAGTGATCTACTCCTAGATCACTATTGTACTCCCTTGCCAAACTCAGTGTAGGGTATACAATCGATCTGGTACATAGCATGGCATACTTTATAGAACCTATGGCTGAGGCATAGGGAATGACTTTCATTCTCTTTCTATCTTCTGTCGTGGTCGGGCTTTGAGTCTTTACTCAATTTCACACCTTGCAACACAGGCAAGAACTCTTTCTTTGACTGTTCCATTTTGAACTACTTCAAAATCTTGTCAAGGTATGTACTCATTGAAAAAACTTATCAAGCGTCTTGATCTATCTCAATAGATCTTGATGCTCAATATGTAAGCAGCTTCACCGAGGTATTTCTTTGAAAAACTCCTTTCAAATACTCCTTTATGCTTTCCAGAAAATTCTACATTATTTCCGATCAACAATATGTCATTCACATATACTTATCAGAAATGTTGTAGTGCTCCCACTCACTTTCTTGTAAATACAGGCTTCACCGCAAGTCTGTATAAAATTATATGCTTTGATCAACTCATCAAAGCGTATATTCCAACTCCGAGATGCTTGCACCAGTCCATAGATGGATCGCTGGAGCTTGCACATTTTGTTAGCACCTTTAGGATCGACAAAACCTTCTGGTTGCATCATATACAAATCTTCTTTAAGAAATCCATTAAGGAATGTAGTTTTGACATCCATTTGCCAGATTTCATAAAACGCGGCAATTTGCTAACATGGTTCGGACAGACTTAAGCATCGCTATGAGTGAGAAAATCTCATTGTAGTCAACATCTTGAACTTTGTCAAAAACCTTTTTCAACAAGTCTAGCTTTGTAGATAGTAAAACTACTATCAGCGTCTATCTTCCTCTTGAAGATCCATTTATTCTCAATGGCTTGCCGATCATCAGGCAAGTCAACCAAAGTCCATACTTTGTTCTCATACATGGATCCCATCTCAGATTTCATGGCCTTAAACCATTTTGCGGAATCTGGGCTCATCATCGCTTCATCATAGTTCATAGGTTCGTCATGGTCAAGTAACATGACCTCCAGAACAGGATTACCGTACCACTCTGGTGCGGATCTTACTCTGGTTGACCTACGAGGTTCGTTAGTAACTTGATCTGAAGTTTCATGATCACTATCATTAGCTTCCTCACTAATTGGTGTAGGTGTCACAGGAACCGATTTCTGTGATGAACTACTTTCCAATAAGGGAGCAGGTACAGTTACCTCATCAAGTTCTACTTTCCTCCCACCACTTCTTTCGAGAGAAACTCCTTCTCTAGAAAGGATCCATTCTTAGCAACAAATGTCTTGCCTTTGGATCTGTGATAGAAGGTGTGTAGGACCTTGAAGTATGTCTAGAGGGGGGGGGGGTGATTAGACTACTTGACCAATTTAAAACTTAGCCTTTTCCCAGTTTTAGAGTTTGGCAGATTTTAGCTATCTTAGGACAGGTCAAGCAATCATCACACAATTCAAGCAAGCATGCAAAGAGTATATGAGCAGCGGAAATTAAAGCATGCAACTTGCAAGAAAGTAAAGGGAAGGGTTTGGAGGATTCAAACGCAATTGGAGACACGGATGTTTTGGCGTGGTTCTGATAGGTGGTGCTATCGCATACCTCCACGTTGATGGAGACTTCAACCCACGAAGGGTAACGGTTATGCTTGAGTCCACGGAGGGCTCCACCCATGAAGGGTCCATGAAGTAGCAACCTTGTCTATCCCACCATGGTCGCCGCCCACGAAGGACTTGCCTCACTAGCGGTAGATCTTCACAAGTAGGCGATCTCCTTGCCCTTACAAACTCCTTGGTTCAACTCCACAATCTTGTCGGAGGCTCCCAAGTGACACCTAGCCAATCTAGGAGACACCACTCTCCAAGAAGTAACAAATGGTGTGTTGATGATGAACTCCTTGCTCTTGTGCTTCAAATGATAGTCTTCCCAACACTCAACTCTCTCTCATAGGATTTGAATCTGGTGGAAAGCAGATTTGAGTGGAAAGCAACTTGGGGAAGGCTAGAGATCAAGATTCATATGGTAGGAATGGAATATCTTGGCCTCAACACATGAGTAGGTGGTTCTCTCTCAGAAATGGTAAGTTGGAAGTGTAGGTTTAGTCTGATGGCTCTCTCTATGAATGAAGAGGAGGTGGAGGGGTATATATAGCCTCCACACAAAATCTAACCGTTACACACAATTTACCAATCTCGGTGGGACCGAATCAAAAAACTCGATCAGACCGATTTTAGTAAACCTAGTGACCGTTAGGGTTTTCGCTGGGACTGACTTGCATATCGGTAGGACCGACATGGTTAGGGTTAGGGCATAACGTAATCTCGGTGAGACCGATTACACAAACTCGGTGAGACCGATTTTGGTAATTAGCTAACCAGAGAGTTGGTCAGGTAAACTCGGTGGGACCGATTTGCTCTTTTCGGTGAGACCGAAATGTTACAAAAGGGAAACCGAGAGTTTACATTGTAATCTCGGTGGGACCGATTCACTCTTTTAGTGAGACCGAAAAGTTACGAAAAGGAAACAGAGAGATTACAATCCCATCTCGGTGAGACCGAGATCCCTATCGGTAGAACCGATTTGCCTAGGGTTTGTGGCAGTGGCTATGACATATGAAATCGGTGGCGTCGGATTGGAAGAATCGGTGAGACCGATTTTGGCTTTAGGTTTAGGTCATATGTGGATGTGAGAAAGTAGCCGAGGGTTTTGGAGCATATCACTAAGCACATGAAGCAAGAGGCTCATTAAGCAACACCTCATCCCTCCTTGATAGTATTGGCTTTTCCTATAGACTCAATGTGATCTTAAATCACTAAAATATAAAATGAAGAGTCTTGAGCTTTTGAGCTTGAGACAATCCTTTGTCATTAGCATTTTGAGGGATCCACTTTCATCATCCATGCCATGCCATTGATTGAGCTTTCCTGAAATGTTCATCTTGGAATAGCATTAGCTCAATGAGCTATATGTTGTTATGAATTACCAAAACCACCTAGGGATAGTTGCACTTTCGATCTCCCCCTTTTTGGTAATTGATGACAACATATAGATCAAAGCTTCGACAAATGATAATAAGATGAAAAAAACATCGTCGCTTTGAGAAGTATGTGATAAGCAAGAGCTCCCCCTAAATTTGTGCACAGATTATGATTTGCTTTGGACTGCAAATGCACAAGGAATTAGGCTCATGGGTTACTCTTCCATGTCACATACATCTTGGTGGAGCGCTCAAAATGATATGAAATGAATACATGCACTCATCACCAAGCGCAGTGAATGATCACATAGGATAGATAAGATAATATCATCAAACATGCATAAGTGTAGCTTATGATCAAACATATGATCATCAATGTCTCACAAACATAGTATATCAAGCAACCAAAAGCAAACAAGTTTGAAAAACCACCAAATCAAGAGAGAACAAAAGCAACACTCTCTCTCTCAAAGCCTATGATCTATACATTTTTCTCCCCCTTTGGCAACAAGTTACCAAAAAGTTCATAGAAAATGCATAGTGCTAGATCGACTCTCAGGCTTGATCTTCAGGTGGTGGTGGAGTCCGGATAACACCGAGGACGAAAGCTTCAGTTGAAGTAGATGGAGCTGGAGCTGATGTAGATGCTGGAGCTGGTGGCACTGAGGTTGTAGCTGGTGCGGATGAAGTTTCTCTTGTGTCGAATCGCACAACAGATGACCTCTGGGCTCTAGGCACTCTGGCAAATGCATCAATTGTTGTTTTGCCCTTCCTCTCCTGCATGTCATCTTGTAGTTCCTCCACTGCAGACTGAATCTCAGTTACTTTCACAATAAGTTATAGAACTTTCGATCTATGATCCTCTCCAAGCTCTCCTGATTTTGAGTGAGGGTGGCCAATCCCTTCTCAATCCTCAGGGTTGATGCTATTAAGTATCCGAGCTGCTCCTGCTTGCTCTTCAAGAAATACTCAGATGCCTCCTCTTGAGTTGGCATCCTGACAGCTTTCTCTTTCCTTGACTTCTCCTTCTTCTCTTGTGCTTGAACTGACGATTGATCATTCTCATTCATGACAACCTCATTGTCCTCAAAGTCTGGATAAATTGGAAAATGCTCTTTATCCAATAGATATTTGCCTGTGCCCATCTTTGAGTTTATCAACTCTTGGATCTGAGGGGCATATCCACAACTCCTTTTCTAATCAGCTGCAGTCCTCTTAATGGTTTCAACCATAAGGGTCATGACTTTGAATTTCTGTGGCACATCAAACAAATGCAACATGTTGATTGCATGCCCTCTGATCATGTTGTGGTCACCAGACTTTGGCAAGAGGGTATGCCTTAAGATGGTATTGATAGTAGGCAGCCCTGACAGAAGAAAGTGGACTGATCCAAAAGAGAAAGTCTCTAGGGCTTCGTCTGGGATCTCCTTGTACATGTGAGTCATGGTATTGTGTCCCATTTTCTTCTTTGAATAAACATCAAGGTCATCTTCATTCTCCTTTGGGGCATTTATTAGCTTTGCCCACTCCTCAACAGTTGACTGGTACCTTGTACCTTCAGACATCCACACTATCCTGCCATCTGGATAAAAGTGTGCTGTGGAGTAGAACTGCATGATAAGTTCATCGTTCCAGTTGGTGAACTTTTGCCCAACAAAGTCTGCAACTCCAACAGAAACAAAACTGTCTTGCACTCCAGGATAGTGCTCTACATTTTCTTCATGTAGGTCCAGTCGAGCCACCTCATATCACACACTATGGGCTTCTTATCCAGCAGAACAGTCTCATAAAAGTCCTGTTGTTCCTTGGTGTGGAATCTGTAGTCCACAACATTTGTTCTCCTTGAGGCATATGGATCTGTCATCCTCCATAGTCTCAACCCATTGTCTCTTCTGCTCTTCATATCCTCAGCCACATGATGGGCATCATTGTGGTCTGGTATCTTTGGCTTGAGCTTCCTCAAAACTTGTCCTTCTTCATCTTCTTCTTCTGCAACCTCACGCACTGGGGCCTTGTTCTTCTCAGTAGCTGGAATACTCCTGGTATTCCTCTTTGGTGCAGACTTGGCCTTGGGGGAAGCTTTGGGTGCTTCCTTGGGCTTATATGTGGCAGCCCTTTATCTTATAGCATCACCCATAAGCTTGGGTGCCTTTGGTGCTGGTGCAACAATCTCTTCTTCCTCTTCCATCATGGAAGGCTTTCCAATAACTCTGACTGTGGTCTTCTTGACCCTCTCTTTCCTTTTCTTCCCTTCAGCAGCTGCTGGCTCTTTGGGATCTGGCTTTTCAGGAATTTGAGTTGACGCTCTGGCTTTTGGCATTGGTGTCCTCTTGGCAGGAACCTTTTTGTTGAGTCCAGGCTTTGTGCTATGTGCTGAGCCATACTCCTTTTTTAGCACAACCTTCTTGGATATTGCTTCATCCTCTTCTGCCCTATAATCCTCATCTTCTGAATCTGAGGTTTTCTTCTTCCTTTGCCTGGTGGTAGCTTTAGGCAGATTGCTTGGGGTGCTCCTGCTGCCTTCAACTGAAGAGCTGGAGGGACTAGTGCCCTCACTCATGTTCACCTGTTCCTCTGACCTGTTCTGACTGTCACTCTGGTCTGACATGCTGACTGCTGACCCTATGAAGAGTTATAGATGAGGTAGAGTGGATGAGCATCACAAAATGCAGATTTTTGCAAAGAATGACTCAAAATTCAGTTTTAGTTTTCCATGTAAAGCATTTCGGATCAACCGATTTTCAAACTCGGTGATACCAAGCAGTTTTGGAACCTAAATCGATGAACTCGGTTAGACCGAGTCACAGTTCGTGGCACCGAGACTGCTAGGGTTTCACAAAGTCCTAAAATCGGTCACACCGATTAGCAATTCTCGGTCAGACCGAGTCTCACTAGTGCAATGGCATAAGCCAAATCGGTGGGACCGAGTTTTTCAACTCGGTGGGTCCGAGATGGTTTCGGCGGAAACCTAACCCTAAATTTTCGAATCAAAACTATTCTAAGGATTGCATTGATTGGATAGCAGTGTTTCAATCGTGGCAAGAATCAATAAGAACACAATGTGCTGAGAATCGGACGAGGAAATCACAGTGATCGAGTCCATACCCTAGTTTGGCGGAGACTCGCTACGGTGGCAATGGCGGGGTTGATTTCCGTTGACGGCGGCGGATACCAGCGACAGGGGGCGGCTGGCGACGAGGAGACGATCCGGAGACCACGGAGGCAGAGCGTGCTTGTCGGTGTCAGAACCGGCGGATCTCGGGTTAGGGGTCCCGAACTGTGTATCTAGGCGGTGAAGGAAATATGCCCTAGAGGCAATAATAATGTTATTATTTATTTCCTTATATCATGATAAATGTTTATTATTCATGCTAGAATTGTATTAACCGGAAACATAATACATGTGTGAATACATAAACCTACAGAGTGTCACTAGTATGCCTCTACTTGACTAGCTCGTTAATCAAAGATGGTTATGTTTCCTAACCATGAACAAGGAGTTGTTATTTGATTAACGGGATCACATCATTGGTTGAATGATCTGATTGACATGACCCATTCCATTAGCATAGCACCTGATCGTATAGTTTGTTGCTAGTGCTTTTCTTCATGACTTATACATGTTCCTATGACTATGAGATTATGCAACTCCGTTTACGGAGGAACACTTTGGTACTACCAAACGCCACAACGAATCGGGTGATTATAAAGGAGTACTACAGGTGTCTCCAAAGGCAGATGTTGGGTTGGCGTATTTCGAGATTAGGATTTGTCACTCCGAATGTCGGAGAGGTATCTCTGGGCCCTCTCGGTAATACACATCACATAAGCCTTGCAAGCATTGCAACTAAATGTGTTAGTTGTGAGATGATGTATTACGGAACGAGAAAAGAGACTTGCCAGTAACGAGATTGAACTAGGTATTGGATACCGACGATCGAATCTCGGGCAAGTAACATACCGATGACAAAGGGAACAACGTATGTTGTTATGCGGTCTGACCGATAAAGATCTTCGAGAATATGTAGGAACCAATATGGGCATCCAGGTTCCGCTATTGGTTATTGACCGAGAATGGTTCTAGGTCATGTCTACATAGTTCTCGAACCCGTAGGGTCCGCACGCTTAAGGTTTCGATGGCGATGCTTATATTATGAGTTTATGAGTTTTGATGTACCAAGGAGTTCGAGTCCCGGATGAGATCGGGGACATGACGAGGAGTCTCGAAATGGTCGAGACGTAAAGATCGATATATTGGACGACTATATTCGAGTTCGGAAAGGTTCCGAGTGATTCGGTATTTTTCGAGTACCGGTAGTTACGGGAGAAGTAATGGGCCTTGATGGGCTTTAGTGGGAAGAGGAAAAAGGCTGCTGCGCCCCTCCCTCTAGTCCGAATTGGACTAGGGAAAGGGGCCGCCACCTTCCTACTCCTCCACTTCCTTCTCCCTTCCTCCCCTACATGGAAGGATTCCTAGTTGGACTAGGAAGGGGAATCCTACTCCCGTGGGAGTAGGACTCCCCTGGCGCGCCAAACATAGGGCCGCCTCCTCCCTCCCTTGCTCCTTTATATACAGGGCAGGGGCACCCCATGACACACAAGTTGATCATTGAGATCGTTCCTTAGCAGTGTGCGGTGCCCCTTCCACCAAACTACACCTCGAATATACCGTTGCGGAGCTTAGGCGGCTCCCTGCGCCGGTGGAGCATCATCATCGCCACCACGCCGTCGTCTTGACGGAACTCATCCCGACACTTTGCTGGATCGGAGTCCGGGATCGCCATCGAGCTGAACGTGTGCAGAACTCGGAGGTGCCGTCGCTCGGTGCTTGGATCGGTCGGATCGTGAAGACGTCGACTACATCAACAGCGTTGTTATAACGCTTCCGCTTTCGGTCTCACGAGGGTACGTGGACGGATACTCTCCCTCTCGTTGCTATGCCATCACCATGGTCTTGCGTGATCGTAGGAAATTTTTGAAATTACTACGCTCCCCAACAGGGCATCCGAGCCTGGTTTTATGCGTTGATGTCATGTGCACGAGTAGAACACAAGTGAGTTGTGGACGATACAAGTCATACTGCCTACCAGCATGTCATACTTTGGTTCAGCGGTATTGTGAGATGAAGCGCCCGGACCGACATTACGCAGACGCTTACGCGAGACTGGTTTCACCGCTCCGAGCACTCGTTGCTTAAAGGTGACCGGCGGTGTCTGCTCTCTCACTTTAGTTGAATCGAGTGTAGCTACGCCGGTCCTTGAGAAGGTTAAACGGAGTCTATTTGACGAAGTATCGCTGTGGTTTTGATGCGTAGGTAAGAACGGTTCTTGCTCAGCCCGTAGCAGCCACGTAAAACTTGCAACAACAAAGTAGAGGACGCCTAACTTGTTCTTGCAGGGCATGTTGTGATGTGATATGGTCAAGACGTGATGCTATATTTTATTGTATGAGATGATCATGTTTTGTAACCGAGTTATCGGCAATGGCGAGGAGCCATATGGTTGTCGCTTATTGTATGAAATGCAACGCCATGTAATTGCTTTACTTTATCACTAAGGAGTAGCGATAGTCGAGAAGCAAATAGTTGGCGAGACGACAACGATGCTACGATGGAGATCAAGGTGTCGCGCCCGGTGACGATGGTGATCATGACGGTGCTTCGAGATGGAGATCACAAGCACAAGATGATGATGGCCATATCATATCACTTATATTGATTGCATGTGATGTTAATCCTTTATGCATCTTATTTTGCTTTGATTGACGGTAGCATTATAAGATGATCCTTACTAAATTATCAAGAAGTGTTCTCCTGAGTATGCACCGCTATGAAAGTTCTTCGTCTTTGAGACACCACGTGATGATCGGGTGTGATAGGCTCTACGCTCAAATACAACGGTGCAAAACAGTTGCACACGCGAATACTCAGGTTATACTTGACGAGCTATGCATATAAGATATGACCTCGAACACGGAGACCGAAGGTCGAGCGTGAATCATATAGTAGATATGATCAACATATTGATGTTCACCATTGAAACTACTCCATCACACGTGATGATCGGTCATGGTGTAGTTGATATGGATCACGCAATCGCTTAGAGAATTGGAGGATATTTTTCTAAGTGGGAGTTCTTAAGTAATATGATTAATTGAACTTTAATTTATCATGAACTTAGTCCCGTAGTATTTTGCAAATTATGTTGTAGATCAATAGCTCGCGTTGTTGCTTCCCTATGTTTTTATATGTGTTCCTAGAGAAAATTGTATTGAAAGATGTTGGTAGCAATGATGCGGATTGGATCCGTGATCTGAGGTTTATCCTCATTGCTGCGCAGAAGAATTATGTCCTTGATGCACCGCTAGGTGACAGACCTATTGCAGGAGCAGATGCAGACGTTATGAACGTTTGACTAGCTCAATATGATGACTACTTGATAGTTTAGTGCACCATGCTTAACGGCTTAGAATCGGGACTTCAAAGACGTTTTGAACGTCATGGACCATATGAGATGTTCCAGGAGTTGAAGTTAATATTTCAAGCAAATACCCGAGTTGAGAGATATGAAGTCTCCAACAAAGTTCTATAGCTAAAAATGGAGGAGAATCGCTCAACTAGTGAGCATGTGCTCAGATTGTCTGAGTACTTCAATCGCTTGAATCAAGTGGGAGTTAATCTTCCAGATAAGATAGTGATTGACAGAATTCTCTAGTCACCATCACTAAGTTAGTAGAACTTCGTGATGAACTATAGTATGCAAGGGATGACGAAAAAGATTCTCGAGCTCTTCGCGATGCTAAAATCGGCAAAGGTAGAAATCAAGAAAAACATCAAGTGTTGATGGTTGACAAGACCACTAGTCTCAAGGAAAAGGGTAAAGGGAAAAAGGGGAACTTCAAAAGAACGGCAAGCAAGTTGCTACTCGAGTGAAGAAGCCCAAGTCTAGACCTAAGCCTGAGACTAAGTGCTTTTGCTGCAATGGAACTGGTCACTGGAAGCGGAACTACCCCAAGTATTTGGCGGATAAGAAAGATGGCAAAGTGAACAAAGGTATATTTGATATACAGATTATTGATGTGTATTTTACTAGTGTTCATAGCAACCCCTCAAGATTTGATACTGGTTCGGTTGCTAAGAGTAGTAACTCAAACGGAGTTTCGTAATGAATGAAACTAGTTGAAGGGAAGTGACGATGAGTGTTGGAAGTAGTTCCAAGATTGATATGATCATCATCTCACACTCCCTATACTTTCGGGATTAGTGTGGAACCTAAATAAGTGTTATTTGGTGTTGAGCATAAATATGATTTGATCATGTTTATTGCAATACGGTTATTCATTTAAGTAAGAGAATAAATTGTTGTTCTGCTTACATGAATAAAACCTTATATGGTTACACACTCAATGAAAATGGTTCATTGGATCTCGATCATAGTGATACACATATTCATAATATTGAAACCAAAAGATGCAAAGTTAATAATGATAGTGCAACTTATTTGTGGCAATCGCCGTTTAGGTCATATTGGTGTAAAGCGCATGAAGAAAACTCCATGCTGATGGACTTTTGGAATCACTTGATTATGAATCATTTGATGCTTGCGAACCGTGCCTTTTGGGCAAGATGACTAAAACTCCGCTTCTCCGGAACAATGGAACAAGCTACTTGACTTATTGGGAATAATACATACCGATGTATGCGATCCAATGAGTGTTGATGCTCGTGGCAAGTATCATTATTTTCGACCTTCACAAGATGATTTGAGCAGATATGGGTATATCTACTTAATGAAACATAAGTCTGAAATAGTTGAAAAGTTCAAAGAATTTCAGAGTGAAGTGGAAAATCATCGTAACAAGAAAATAAAGTTTCTGCGATCTGATCGTGGAGATGGATATTCGAGTTACGAGTTTAGTCTTCAATGAAAACAATGTGGAATAGTTTCACAGCTCACGCCACCTGGAACACCACAACGTTATGGTGTGTCCGAACGTCAGAATCAGTATTTTATTATGATATGGTGCGATCTATGATGTATCTTACCGATTTACCACTATCGCTTTGGGGTTATGCATTAAAGAAAGCTGCATTCACGCTTAATAGGGCACCATCTAAACCGCTGAGATGACACCGTATGAACTATGGTTTAGCAAGAAACCTAAGTCGTCGTTTCTTAAAATTTGAGTTGTGATACTTATGTGAAAAAATTTTCACCGATAAGCTCGAACCCAAATCGAGAAATGCGTCTTCATAGAATACCCAAAGGTAACTATTGGGTACACCTTCTATCACAGATCCGAAAGCAAGATATTTGTTACTAAGATGGATCCTTTCTAGAGAAGAAGTTTCTCTCGAAAGAAGTGAGTGGGAGGAAAGTAGAACTTGATGAGGTAATTGTACCTTCTCCCTTATTGGAAAGTAGTTCATCACGTGAATCAGTTCCAAAGGATTCCTACACCAATTAGTGAGGAAGTTAATGATGATGATCATGAGACTTCAGATCAAGTTGCTACCAAACCTCGTGAGGTCTTCCAGAGTAAGATCCGCACTGAGTGGTACGGTTATCCTATTCTAGAAGTCATGTTACTAGACCATGATGAACCTACGAACTATGAGGAAGCGATGATGAGCCCAGATTCCGCGAAATGGTTTGAGACCATGAAATCTGAGATGGGATCCATATATGAGAACAAAGTGTGGACTTTGATGGAGTTGCCCGATGATCGGCAAGCCATATTATATAAATGGATCTTCAAGAGGAAGACAGATGCTTGATAGTAGTATTACTATCTATAAAGCTCGACTTGTCGCAGAAAGGTTTTCGACAAGTTCAAGGTGTTGACTACAATGAGATTTACTCAACAGTAGCGATGCTTATGTCTGTCCGAATCATGTTAGCAATCGCCACATTTTATGAAATCTGGCAAATGGATGTCAAAATACATTCTTTAATGGATTTATTAAAGAAGAGTTGTATATGATGCAACCAGAAGGTTTTGTCAATCCTAAAGGAGCTAACAAAATGTGCAAGCTCCAATGATCCATCTATGGACTGCAAGCATCTCGAGTTGAATAAACGCTTTGATAGTGTGATCAAAGCATATAGTTTTATACAGACTTGCAATGAAGCCTGTATTTACAAGAAAGTGAGTGGGAGCACTACAGATTTCGATAAGTATATGTGAATGACATATTGTAGATCGGAAATAATGTAGAATTATTCTGCAAAGCATAAAGGAGTGTTTCAAAGGAGTTTTTCAAAGAAAGACCTCGTGAAGCTGCTTACATATTGAGCATTAAGATCTATAGAGATAGATCAAGACGCTTGATAAGTTTTTCAATGAGTACATACCTTGACAAGATTTTGAAGTAGTTCAAAATGGAACAGTCAAAGAAAGAGTTCTTGCCTGTGTTACAAAGGTGTGAAATTGAGTAAGACTCAAAACCCGCCACGGCAGAAGATAGAAAGAGAATGAAAGTCATTCCCTATGCCTTGGCCATAGGTTCTATAAAGTATGCCATGTTGTGTACCAGATCTATTGTATACCCTGCACTGAGTTTGGCAAGGAGTACAATAGTGATCTAAGAGTAGATCGATGGACAGCGGTCAAAATTATCCTTAGTAGAATAAGGATATGTTTCTCGATTATGGACGTGATAAAAGTTCGTAAGTAAAGGGTTACGCCGATACAAGTTTTGGCACTGATCTAGATGACTCTAAATCTCGGTCTAGATACATATTGAAAGTGGGAGCAATTAGCTAGAGTAGCTCCGCAGAGCATTGTAGACATAGAAATTTGCAAAATACTTACGGCTCTGAATGTAATGCAGACCGCTGACTAAAATTATCTCACAAGCAAAACATGATCACACCTTAGTACTCTTTGGGTGTTAATCACATAGCGATGTGAACTAGATTATGACTCTAGTAAACCCTTTGGGTGTTGGTCACATGTCGATGTGAACTATGGGTGTTAACCACATATAGATGTGAACTATTGATATTAAATCACATGGCGATGTGAACTAGATTATTGACTCTAGTGCAAGTGGGAGACTCAAGGAAATATGCCCTAGAGGCAATAATAATGTTATTATTTATTTCCTTATATCATGATAAATGTTTATTATTCATGCTAGAATTGTATTAACCGGAAACATAATACATGTGTGAATACATAAACCTACAGAGTGTCACTAGTATGCCTCTACTTGACTAGCTCGTTAATCAAAGATGGTTATGTTTCCTAACCATGAACAAGGAGTTGTTATTTGATTAACGGGATCACATCATTGGTTGAATGATCTGATTGACATGACCCATTCCATTAGCATAGCACCTGATCGTATAGTTTGTTGCTAGTGCTTTTCTTCATGACTTATACATGTTCCTATGACTATGAGATTATGCAACTCCGCTTACGGAGGAACACTTTGGTACTACCAAACGTCACAACGAATCGGGTGATTATAAAGGAGTACTACAGTGTCTCCAAAGGCACATGTTGGGTTGGCGTATTTCGAGATTAGGATTTGTCATCCGATTGCTCTGAGAGGTATCTCTGGGCCCTCTCGGTAATACACATCACATAAGCCTTGCAAGCATTGCAACTAAATGTGTTAGTTGTGAGATGATGTATTACGGAACGAGAAAAGAGACTTGCCAAGAACGAGATTGAACTAGGTATTGGATACCGACGATCGAATCTCGGGCAAGTAACATACCGATGACAAAGGAACAACGATGTTGTTATGCGGTCTGACCGATAAAGATCTTCAGAGAATATGTAGGAACCAATATGGGCATCCAGGTTCCGCTATTGGTTATTGACCGAGAATGGTTCTAGGTCATGTCTACATAGTTCTCGAACCCGTAGGGTCCGCACGCTTAAGGTTTCGATGATGCTTATATTATGAGTTTATGAGTTTTGATGTACCGAAGGAGTTCGAGTCCCGGATGAGATCGGGACATGACGAGGAGTCTCAAATGGTCGAGACGTAAAGATCGATATATTGGACGACTATATTCGGAGTTCGGAAAGGTTCCGAGTGATTCGGTATTTTTGAGTACCGGTAGTTACGGGAGAAGTAATGGGCCTTGATGGGCTTTAGTGGGAAGAGGAAAAAGGCTGCTGCGCCCCCTCCCTCTAGTCCGAATTGGACTAGGGAAAAGGGGCCGCCACCTTCCTACTCCTCCACTTCCTTCTCCTTCCTCCCCTACATGGAAGGATTCCTAGTTGGACTAGGAAAGGGGAATCCTACTCCCGGTGGGAGTAGGACTCCCTGGCGCGCCAAACATAGGGCCGCCTCCTCCCTCCCTTGCTCCTTTATATACAGGGGCAGGGGCACCCCATGACACACAAGTTGATCATTGAGATCGCTCCTTAGCCGTGTGCGGTGCCCCTTCCACCAAACTACACCTCGAATATACCGCTTGCGGAGCTTAGGCGGCCCCTCTGCGCGGTGGAGCATCATCATCGCCACCACGCCGTCGGTCGACGGAACTCATCCCGACACTTTGCTGGATCGGAGTCCGGGATCGCCATCGAGCTGAACGTGTGCAGAACTCGGAGGTGCCGTGACGCTCGGTGCTTGGATCGGTCGGATCGTGAAGACGACGACTACATCAACAGCGTTGTTATAACGCTTCGCTTTCGGTCTCACGAGGGTACGTGGACGGATACTCTCCCTCTCGCTGCTATGCCATCACCATGGTCTTGCGTGATCGTAGGAAATTTTTGAAATTACTACGCTCCCCAACAAAGCGGATGGTAACAGGAGACAAGGGACACGATGTTTTTACCTGTGTTCGGGCCCTCTCGATGGAGGTAATACCCTACTCCTGCTTGATTAATATTGATGATATGGGTAGTACAAGAGTAGATCTACCACGAGATCAGAGAGGCTAAACCCTAGAAGCTAGCCTATGGTATGATTGTTGTTCGTCCTACGGACTAAAACCCTTCGGTTTATATAGACACCGAATAGGGTTAGGGTTACACAGAGTCAGTTACAATGGTAGGAGATCTACGTATCCGTATCGCCAAGTTTGCCTTCCACGCCAAGGAAAGTCCTATCCGGACAAGGGACGAAGTCTTCAATCTTGTATCTTCATAGTCTAGGAGTCCGGCCAAAGATGATAGTTCGGCTATCCGGACACCCCCTAATCCAGGACTCCCTCAGTAGCCCCTGAACCGGGCTTCAATGATGATGAGTCCAGCGCGTAGTTTGTCTTCGGCATTGCGAGGCGGGTTCTTCTCCAAATTCCATATACTTGTCGAATAGTGTCCGGCTTCTGATAAATGTTGCGCTCCTTGGCTTCCACGCCCAATAATGGCCATCTTCCACGTGTTTGAATGAATGCGAAAAGCCAGGGTATTTTTACACTTATCCCCCTAGCTACGCAAATGAGCTTTCTATAAAAGGGACGAGGATCTACATCTGAGTCACACCATCCCCCCTCCGCGAGCTTTCATCGGAGCGCCTCCGACAAAAATCCATTCCATCATGGACAGCCGACGCGGCTCCTCCTCTCGCGCTCCCAGCCCTCAGCCTGGAAATTGGGAGAGATGCAGTCCAAGATAGCGAGCTAGTGATACTCCAAACCAAGGATTTCTTCCCCGCCATCATGGTTCCGTTCGAGCCGGACTCGCCACCTATAAGGGCGGAAAGCAAGCGGAGAGTGTCCCCGATCCCTCCAAAGGAGAGCGGGTATGCTTTATCTCTTATCTAGTAAGAGGACTCGGATTTCCAATTCATCCGTTTATCCGGGGGATCTTGGAGTTCTACGGCCTCCAGCTGCACCACCTTACGCCTGCCTCCATTTTGCACATCGCGGGCTTCGTGGCCCTTTGCGAACTGTTCTTGGGCGTTGAGGCTCATTTTGCGCTGTGGAAGAGATTATTCTGCCTTGTACCCCGTTCTCATGAGGGGTCAATATATCAAGTGGGCGGAGCCGAACTATGGCGCATCGCCGGGACCGGATACTTATCCGGAACCCCAAAGAAGGCGTCCGAGGACTGGCCCTCGGAATGGTTTTACATGGAGGACGTCCCGCTGCCGGATCCTGTTCGGATCGGCCTTCCGGAGTTTAGCAACGCCTCCTCAAGAAGCGCCTAAGCTGGCGCCCGCGGAGCCCCCAGAGGGAAAATGACCGGGACGTCCTCTACTTGATGAGTCGAATAAGATTACTGGCTCATGCTGGATTGACCATGATTAGAGTCATGGAAATCTGCATTATGAGGAGTGCAGCCGCCCAATATAGGGGCCACCCATGTGGGACTTCAACGGGGAGGACGATGCCACCCGCCATGGCCGCAAAGGGCCGGGATCGGTAACCGAACTGGTGAAGACCTTGTCCGCCATGTACAAAGGGGAAGAGGAGGATTTTCTCACGCTCCCATCGAGCGGGTTTTCTTCGAATAATCCTCGAAGTTGGGTAAGCAAATATCTTTGTGGCCTGTCTGATCCATGTTCCTGTGGTCAAATATCTCATTTCATGGTTTCTATGCAGGAACTGCGCCGGGCCGTGGAGAAGATACACAGCCCGCCCCCACAACCCGAGGATCCGGAACGGTCCCTCGATCCGGCCTCCCAAGAGGATCCGGACATATTGGTGGAGCTGATTAATGGGGTATATCACCAACTGAACATCGATAATGCCCTGGTCGCCATTACGGCCGATTACCCCGGAATACTTCCAGCCTCACAGGTAACTGAGACCAAGGTCCCAATACTCTGATAATGTCCCATCCGTGCTTATTTTTTGATCACCGTATACCAATGATGTTTCGTAGGGGTGCCTTGAGGCAGGAGGCCGAGAGCACAGGCTAGCCAACAAGGGCAAGACGGCCCAAGAGGTAAAAAAGAAGTGCGGTCCGGATCGAAACTCCGCCAAGAACGGTATGGCGCGTCACCATATTCCTAGGATTGATTCCTGGAAGGCGACTAACGCTGGTGCTCTTTTCAGAAAAATAGCGCTCGTCGGACTGAGTCCGGAGAGGTTGCCAATCGAACCTCCGCCACCCAGGCTCCAAAGCCGGGTTCAGAAGCGGAGGCGAGCACAAGGCGTGCGTCGTATGCTCCTCCGACAGAGGATGCCGACAGATTGTCCGCCACCAACTCCGAGGTGGAGAGCGCCATGAATCACAAAGGCCACGGACAGTTCTTCGTGGCGCATGTTTCTCCCAAGAGGCCTTGAATGCCTTCAATTGGGAGATCGCACCTCCGTGCCGCTCAAGATGGTCTAGCCAGAGCCACGGAGCAGTATGTAAAGGACATACGGGTGAGGAAATTTGACATTTATATGTGCCAGTAGCCCCCGAGACTTAAAATAGTTAGGATAACTGATTTAAGGATCATTTGGAATGCAGGTTCTTACCGAAAAGAATACCCGTTTGTCCCAGGAGCTTGAAGAGTGCAAGGCCCAACTTGAGGCCGCACTGGCCGCGACCGGAGAAGCCATGAAGACTCCCTCTGGTAATAATTGCCCTTCAAAATAGTTTCGCAAAGTGCGGCGTGTCCATAAATCTGACATTAACATTGCAGATAGCGCCGGGATGGATCCGGACAAGCAACAGCTCCTGCGCCAGCTAAAGGCCAGCGAGAGCGTGCTTACGAGGGTGCGGCAGGAGAAAAATAACCTCCAAGATGCCAACACCCAACTGGGTGAGGAACTAAAGGATGTTCGTGCCCAGTTGTCCGACTCAGAAGGAGAATCGACGGCTTGTCGCGGCATTTTCAAGAAGTGCTTGAACGAACTTTGAAAGAGTTCGGCGAGGAAGGCGACTAACATAAACATGTATGTAGGTTTGCTCACAGTGTCGCCCCGAGGAGGAGATGCCCAGTTCTTGGGTGATCTTCTTCCCGAACTCGTCGGTACCTAACGAATTCGGCAGGTGATGAAAGGCGTTGCCGAGCCTTGTGGCCATCTATCTCCCTGCCCAAGGCGTTGGGGAGCTGGCGAGCGGCTTCAAGGAGCACGGCGGCGCTCCGACTATGGAAGATATCGGCCTGCCGTCAAGGCGCCAGGGAGGCCTGGGCCATGGTAAAGACGCTGGTATCTGGTTGTTGACCCAAACCACATGGCGAGGTCGGACCTGTGGGGCCCGATGGGAAGGAGATCCTCAGAAGCAGTTAGTGTACGCCAAGTAGAATTGGCCGCCAAGTATTCCCACAAGATTGTAAATTAGATAGCCTATTAGATGGCATTGAGGAGGAATACAATTAGTCGAGTTGACTATGTAATTGAATATGACATGAAAAATGTCTTCTAGCCGGATTGTAGATCGCTTGTCATAGCGGACCTTTTCGCTCGACCTCGGGACCCAATAGTCCGGAGTGTGTCCGAATACCCTCGCGATTATGTAAGAACTGCGCATGCATGGAGACAAGGCGAGGGGTCATTATTGCTATGTCGCACAAGTGCCCAACTAGTTATGTTATATTACATGGATAGCAAGAAACATCTTCCAGGAGAATAGTTCCGTTAAGGGTTCCTTTCTCGGGAGGCATGCCCTAAAGTGCATGTCCAAACTGCTAAGAAAGCGAGAAAATCATCCGGGGCAGATGGATAAATAGTTAAAATCATCTTTCAGTTCACCGACCGAATATTCCCTTAAGAACGCTAGCTTTCGGCTTCACCCGTCGAGGTACACATCCGGCTGACCCGGCAAGAATAATCGCAGAGGTGCTCCTTTACCACCTAGCCGAACAATCGGGAACATAGGGGTAAGCACAGAGCCGAGCAACCCAGCTTGGCCAAAACTTAAGTCATATCGATGCATATAATGGTGAGTAAAAGGTACATGCGGAAGTTTGACACATGTGTTGGGCATGAAGCCCAGATAAATAAGCTTCATTAAAGAAGCCCCAGGTATAATGAGCGCAGACAGCGCGTCAAGTATGTGCGAACAAAGCGCAAATGAGCCTCTAAAGGCTTCAAGAAGAAGGACAAGGAAGGAGAGAAATAAAAGACAGCAAAAATAGAAAATGTGGATGGAGGAAGGAGACGAACTCGGAGTCCGGCGCTTAGGCGTAGAATCTTCGTAGACGGGCTGCGTTCCATGGGTTCGGCTCGAGTCGGTTATCCGATGCGTTTATGACGGTATGCTCCGCGGTCAGACCTGGTCGATGATGAAGGACCTTCCCATTTGGGCTTGAGTTTGTCATTTTTCTTGTCCGGCAGCGAGAACTAGTTCGCCAATGTTCTAAGCTTTGGCCCGCATTTCCTGCTCCGATATCTTCGAGCCTGCTGTTGATAAAATGCGGAACGAGCTTTTGCCACGTCGCGCTCCTCCTCCAATGCGCCCAAACTGTCCTGCCGATCGAGCTCGGCTTCTCTTTCTTCATACATGCGCACGCGAGGTGAGTCATGCATTATGTCGCAGGCAAGACTGCCTCTGCGCATACACCATAAAAATGGTGTGAATCCGTAGTACGATTCGGCGTGGTCCGACGCCCCAGTACGGAGTCGAGCTCCTCAACCCAAAGGCGTGTTAGATTCCTTGAGGGACCGCACTAGTCCGGGTTTAATGCCGCTCATGATTAGACCGCTTGCTCGCTCGACTTGACCGTTGGTTTGAGGGTGATAGATCGAGGCGAATCGAGCTTGATGCCCATGTTTTTGCACCATAATTTGACCTCATCGGCCGTGAAGTTGGTGCCGTTATCGGTGATGATACTTGTGGGGACGCCGTAACGATGTACTACCCCGATATGAAGTCTATCACCGCCCGGATTCGCCGCTTTAACAGAGCTTGGCCTCTATCCATTTGGTGAATTTATCCACCATGACCAATAGGTATTTTTGCTTGTGGGTTCCTCCCTTAAGGGGTCCAACCATGTCAAGCCCCGCACATGAACGGCCAGGTGATGGGTATAGTTTTGAGGCGGTGGGTGGTATGTGGCTTTGGTTAGCAAAAGCTGGCAACCGACGATCGTTGGACTAAATCCTGCGATCTGCCGGGCCGTCGGCCAATAAAATCCTGTACGGAAGGCCTTGCCTACAAGGGCTCGGGCTGCGGCGTGGTGCCCACCCAGTCCGGCATGAATTTCAGCCAGGAGGTTTCGCCCTTCCTCTTTGGAGATACACCTTTGAAGGACTCCTGTTGTGCTTTTCTTATAGAGCTCTCCCTCATAGACTTTTATAGGCTTTGGATCGCCGTACTATGCAGCGAGCCTTATTTTGGTCTTCGGGGAGTTCCTGCCTAGTTAGGTAGGCTAGGAATGGTTCCGTCCACGGGGCGATAACCGCCATTATTTTGTGGGCGGAGGGTGTTATCTCGTTGGCAGAGCCTCCGATTGTGTCAGAGTGTTCAGTGTCGCAAGGCGGTTGGGTCCGGATTGTTATTTCGGACTCCCTTCCCATAGTACGGATGGCTTGAACAGCCGTTCTGTGAAGATGTTGGGCAGGACGGCATCGCGTTTTGCGCCGATGCGTGCTAATCGTCCGCCGCTGGTTGTTATCCCGGCTATATGATGAAATTGAGCCCTTCAACCATGCCGACATTTTAGGACCGCATTGCGATACGCTACCATTTTGGATCTTTGGCATCAAAGTCTCCGTTTATTTGAGATATCGCGAGGTTGAATCGCGCACCTCTAGGCGCTTAATGCCCATGGAGACTGCCATCCGGAGGCCGTGCGTATGGGCCTCGATTCGCTGCGCGTTGTTGGAGTCCGTATACATTATCTCAAGGACGATTGGACTGTGTCCCCGGTTGGGGACGTCAGACGACGCCAGCCCCCCGTGCCGCCAACCTTTTGGAGCCGCCAAAGTGCATGATCCATTGGAGTATGCGCCGTACTCTTTAGGGAGTTCGACGTCCATTCGCCACGGTTGGCCAAAACCTGCGACTTAATAGCTCGTCGTGGCTTATAGGTTATGTCGAATGGAAGGAGCTCTATGGCCCATTTAGCAATCCAGCCCGTCGCGTCGCAGATTGTTTATAATGTCGTTAAGAGGTACTTTGAGGCTACCGTTATCGAACACTCTTGAAAGTAGTGTCGCAGCTTCCGGATGCCATGAACACCGCGTATGCTATCTTTTGATAATGTGGGTACCGGGACTTGCATGGAGTTAGGACAGTGGACACATAGTAAACCGGTCTTTGAAGAGGGCACCTGTGTTCGTCCGTTTCTCATTTGACGACGAGCACCGCGCTGACAACTTGATGTGTTGTGGCGATATATAATAGCATTGGTTCGCCCATGTTGGGCGCGGCCAGGACCGGATTTGTTGCCAATATGGCTTTTATTTCTTCGAGTCCGTCGTGGCGGCATCCGCCCACTCGAAGTGTTCGGTCTTGGCGGAGGAGGCGGTAAAGGGTAACGCCTTTTCTCCCAAGCGGAAATAAAGCGGCTTAGAGCCGCTATGCATCCAAATAATTTTGTATTTGTTTGAGGTCTTTTGGAATATCCAATTGTGACAGAGCTCGGATCTTGGCTGGGTTTGCTTCAATTCCTCTACCGGACACAATGAAGCCCAAGAGCTTTCCGGTTGGAACGCCGAAGACGCATTTTTCCGGATTGAGCTTGATGTCATATTTTCGGAGATTGTCGAATGTGAGCCTCAAGTCGTCCACTAGAGTTTCGACATGCTTGGATTTGACGACCACGCCATCTACATATGCTTCCACTGTCTTGCCGATCTGGTTTGCCAGACATGTCTGAATCATGCGCCGATATGTTGCGCCGGCGTTTTGAGCCCAAGGGCATTGTGTTGAAGCGTAATGGGCCGATGGAGTGATGAATGCTGTTGCGGCTTGGTCAGCTCCGCCATCTTGATTTGGTGGTAGCCGAGTACGCGTCGAGGAAGCACAATGAGTCGTGTCCTGCTGAAGGCCGATAATTTGATCAATGCGATGGAGGGGAAGGGATCCTTTGGGCAAGCCTTATTAAGGTCTTTGAAATCAAGACATAGGCGCCAGGATTTATCCTTCTTTGGTACCATCACCAGGTTTGCTAGCCATCCGGATGTTTTATATCTCCGATGAATCCGCTTCCGTAAGTTTGGCTAGCTCCTCTCCCATGGCATGTCTCTTGGGTTCGAAAAGCGCCAAGAGCCTGTTTGACTGGTTTGAATCCTTTTAGGTATTTAGGCTATGCTCGCCAGCCGACGTGGGATTCTGGCATGTCCGAAGGGTGCCAGCAAAATGTCCCGCTTTTCTCGTAGAAATTCTCGTAGTCTGGCGTCTACATCAGGGTTTAATTGTGCCCCAATGGAGGCCGTCTTTGCGTGGTCCGCTGGTGGACTTGGAACTTGACTATTTCATCCGCTGGTTTAAAAGATGTGGACTTGGATCTTTTATCAAGTATCACATCGTCCCTGTTCACCATGGAGCGATCGCGATGAGTTCCTCGGCCGCTAGGGCTTCGGATAGTGCCTCGAGGGCTAGTGCGGCTGTCTTGTTTTCGGCGCGGAGTGCTATGTTCAGATCACTAGCGAGAGTGATGATTCCATTAGGTCCGGGCATTTTAAGCTTCATGTACCCATAATGGGGTATAGATTGAAAAATTGTGAATGCCTCTCACCCTAATAAAGTGTGATATCCGCTGCTGAATGGGGCCACTTGAAATGTGACCTCCTTGGACCTGTAATTGTCCGGCGAGCCGAACACTACGTCCAATGTGATTTTTCCTGTGCAGCATGCTTCCCGGCTAGGGATTATTCCTCTAAAGGTTGTGCTGCTTCGCTCAATGCAGTTCCAGTTTATTTCCATTTTTCGGAGGGTTTCCTCGTAGATGAGGTTTAGTCCGCTGCCGCCATCCATGAGTACCTTAGTAAAGCGGCCGCCCACTATTGGACCGAGGACCAATGCGGCTGGTGCTCGGGCTGTTCGGAATTTGGGTTTGTCACTGGCGTTAAAGGTAATAGCCGTGTCACTCCATGGATTTATTGTTGCTACTTGGTAGACTTCGGCAAGGTGGCAGAGTGTTCGTTTCGCATGTTATTTGATGCGAAAGTCTCAAGACTGTTGACACCGTCTTTGGTGTTGCTGGGCTGGGATTCGAAGCTAGAAGCTCTTCGCCACTTTTGGCCACCTGCCGTAGTATCCAACATGCTCGAAGGCTATGAGTTGGAGTGGCGCCCTCTGTGCTATGAATTTTGCAGGATCCGTTTAGCCAACCCTCCAGTACGGTTCCGTACCCTTTAGGGGGTTTTTGTTTTTTGATGTTGAACCCAGGTGCTTGGTAATGATGCACCCTTTTATTTCGGACTAGGGATGTATTCGGGGCCGGATTATCCCAAAATTTACTTTCGGTTTTCCAAGCACTCTCCATCGCACAAGACTTTTGTACTATGGTCACCAAGTCAGCAAAGCGTGTAATTTCGCTGACGACTTATGGCGTTTAGGATTCCCTTGTCCGTGCAATTATTGCAAAAGTGGATTGCGTCCTCCTCTCGGCAGTCCTTTATCATGTCCATAACCAGGAGGAATCTGGCCCAGTAATGATGTACTGTTTCAGCGGGCTCTTGCCGAATTCGGGATAGATCGCTAATGTTTGGGTGGGCGGTGGAACTAGATCCGGACCCCGTCCAATTTAAGACTCGGGGGCGAGAAGTTTCGAACTTGGAAGCTTGGATTTTGAATGCTATCCAATGAATCCAACCCGCCACCGACTTTAAGTTCGAGGCTTGATCGACATCCGTCCCTCTGCGGGAATCCGGCATGGAGGGATCGGGAATCCGGACGTAGCTAGTCCTTAAGATAGAAGAAGAATCGCCGTATTGCTCCTCTATCACAGCAACACGATGGGTAGCCTGGGGAGAGTTGATCTCTCTTAGATCGGTTTTAGGCCCGATCTGATTGTAGTCTGTGGCGACTCCCAGGGCGGCGATGCGATCCAAGAGCTCCTATACGGAGGAGAGCTCGATTGGATCTAACTGCTCGGCAAGTTCTGAGTTAACGTAAAGATTGGTTTCGATGACCCGAGAAGTCATCGTCGACGCGGTGGCCGAACTGGCGGTCATAAGAAAACCACCTAACCAAAGAGTCTGACCAGTGGCCAAGGCTCCTTTTGCGATAATATCGTCTTTAAAGACGGGATGAGGCATCCTTCCTGACGGTGACGACACAGAGGAATTCTCAATGAAAGCACCAATGTCGGTGTCAAAACCGGCGGATCTCGGTAGGGGGTCCCGAATCAAGGTCTAGGCGGATGGTAACAGGAGACAAGGGACATGATGTTTTTACCCAGGTTCGGGCCCTCTCGATGGAGGTAATACCCTACTCCTGCTTGATTAATATTGATGATATGGGTAGTACAAGAGTAGATCTACCACGAGATCAGAGAGGCTAAACCCTAGAAGCTAGCCTATGGTATGATTGTTGTTCGTCCTATGGACTAAAACCCTTCGGTTTATATTGTAAGTGCGTCTAGTGCCCCTTAGTGATTTTGGTGTATTGAAGACTTATAGGTTAAGGGACTAATGTGTTTATGAGTGTACACAGGTCTATAAGTCTATGAGGAGTTTGATATTTACAGAGAAAGTCGACCCCTAAAAATGAAGTTCTTCGACTGAAGACTTTGATATTCTGAAGACTTTTTGAAGACTTTGAAAGTGAAGAAATTGGTGTGACCTTGAAGACTTGGTATTCATTTGAGGAACATGAAGCGTGAAGACTTTTTTTTTCGTTGTTTCGTTTTTTCTTTCTTGAGTCATAGGAAACACCGTACTGTTAAAGGGGGTCGAGGAAATACTAAGGAAAAATTTCCATGTGATGCTCAACTCAAAATCCTACACCTACCAATCCCTTGAGTGAAGCCTTTGAAATCTCATACAGTTCAGTCAATTTCTTGATGTGAGACGAAGTTCTTCCGTCACGAGGAATTTGTTCTGACCGAGGAGTTAGGAATTCGCCAGGTCGGATTGCCTACACAGTGAGGAACATGATAGCCCCGAGGAATTTGAGAATCAAATTTCCGACCGTTGTTGTCTTCTTGGCCACTGTCCCAAAATATCTTATCCACCTAACGGTCATATCATTGAAGGAATTTATGTCTTATCATGTCGGGCTGCTCCCTAGGCTATAAATAGCCACCCCTACAACCACTAGCTGGTTGGCTGCTCGAGAGAACTTGACACTTGTCATTTGAGAGCAACCCATCCTCCGAGGACTTTGGCGAAAATCATCGAGTGAGGAAAACCCAAAACCAAACCCTACAAACCCAAAGTGATTGAGCATCATGAAGAGATTGATCCTGCGTGGATCCGGCGCTTGTTACCTTTGAAGACTGTGCTTCTTCCAGACGGTTAGGCGTCATGGTCTAGAGCATCCAAGAGGAATTGTGGATCGCCGAGTGACCAAGTCTGTGAAGGTTTGGAAGTCGCTGAAGACTTACCACGAGTGATTGGGCGAGGTCATGTGACCTTAGTTCAAGGAGAATACGGTGAGGACTTGGTGTCTGAGCTGTGTGGTGATTGGGTGTCCGGACTGTGTGTCCTCGAGTTTAAATACTCACCGCTCCAACCAGACGTACAAGCGAGACAGCAGTTGGAACTGGTCTACCAAATCATTGTCTTCACCAACCTAACTGGTTCTATTTCCCCAACTCTTTCATTTCCTCATTATTGTGTTGAGTGTTCGTTCATATCTGTGTTTGAAGACTTTGACTGAAGACTTTCTCAATTTCCTCAGTTCAATTTCTTCAGTCTGTTTGTCTTCATCTTGTGCTATCATGTGTTTACGCTTTCTGTACTCTTTGATTGTCTTCATTTCATCATGATGACCATGCTCGCATTCTCTTATGCTTACTTCTGAGTACTTATTCTGCTGCAAGTAGTTCTTCACTTAGGAATTTCCTCACCGAAAAATTCCTCATTGAAGAATTCTTAAAAATCGCATATTCACCCCCCTCTAGTCGATATAACGCACTTTCAATTGGTATCAGAGCAAGGTACTCCCTTGTTCTGTGTGATTTTGGTTTAACCACCTAGAGTTTTAGTTATGTCGACCGCAGGTATGATCAAGGTCTCAGCTGGGTGTCCTACCTTTGATAGGACGGACTACCCCTACTGGAAGAACAAGATGCGAATGCATCTTGAGGCAATTGACAACGATCTCTGGTATGTTGTGGAAAATGGTGTTCCCTCTGTTTCACCCTCACCGAACGCTGCCGATGTGAAGAGATTCAAGCAACTCGATTCTCAAGCGAATAATATCATATGTGGCCATCTGAGCAAAGGACAATATGGAAGAGTGAGTGCTTTGGAAACTGCAAAGCTCATCTGGGACAGGCTGTCCGAAGTAAATGAAGGAGTCTCAACTCAGCGTGACTCTCGAGTTGATGTTCTTCGCAATCTCTTCAACCGCTTCAAAAGACTCGACAACAAAAATGTTCAACAAACCTTGATCGCCTCACCGACATCTCAAATGAGCTTCAAGCGCTTGGTGCTCTTGACATCACCGACCATGAGGTGGTGAAGAAATATTGAGATCGCTTGATTCCTCATTTGATACTCAGCAATGATGATACAAGAGCGTCTTGACTACAAGTCACTTGATCCAGTGATATCCTCGAGAGGCTAAATACTCATGAGTTCCACTTCTTTGAAAGAGAGATCTCTATGGTTCTAGCTATGGAAAATCACGTGCTCACGAAGGCCAAGGCTGTATCGAATCTGATTGTGAAGACTCGGTAGTAGCCTTGGAGATCTGAAGAATTGAGCCAGAGCTAGCACCGCTTGTGAAGAAATTCCAAGTTCTCAAGGCGTGGTCGCTTTGGAAAATCCTCTAGGAGCAGTGATTCCTCATCCGGTGACTATAAGAGAAGACTTTGCCACAAATGCAAGAAACCTGGTCACTACATTCAAGATTGTCCTCGATGGGAAAAGGAATTAAAGAAGAAGAAATACAAGGATTACAGTTACGATGGCGCTAAGAAGAAGAAGAAATCGTCAAATCTTCATCATCAAAATCCTCAAAGCCTTCCTCTCACAAGAAGAGCAGCTCCAAGAAGGCTCGGGCATTCATTGGCAAGGAAATGGACTCTGAAGCTGAATCTGAGGAACATGAGGAAGAGGAGGCATCAGAAGAATCCGAGTCTGGTGTGGCGAGTCAGGCTCTCGCTACTGCTTTCGTCAGCAAGTCCATCTTCAACTCTGAAGAAAATGAACTCACCAACAAAGCTGATGAAGATAGTGATGACTACGCTCCCACCTTTTGCTTCATGGCAAAGGGTGCCAAGGTACTCAAATATACCTCCTCTGAATCTAGTGAAAATGAATCTGATGAAGATCTAAAGCCTAGCTACTCAAAACTTGCTAAGATTGCTGTAAAACAACAAAGGGCTTTTGAAAAGGTTCAAAACATGCTAGATAAAAGTGATGATATGTTAGGTGAAGAAATGGATCGCACTAAAGCCCTGACTGAAAATCTTCAGAGACTTCAGTCTAGGCTTGACAGCCTTCAAGGTCATCATAACACTCTCTTGTCTGATCATGAGAAACTTTCTTATGAATTTCTTCAAAGAAAGCAAGATCTTGAGAAGCTAAGAGTGAGTTATGAAGATCTTCAGAAGGAGCGTGATTCATTACTTGCTCAACAAATCAGCGCTTCTCGTGAAGAATTTGTTCCTCCATGCTTAAAGTGCGTTGAGCGTGAATCGCTAATTCTTCACCGAATGTTCAAATGCTTCAATTGTTACAAATTCTTCACTTGCCTCTGCTATCACTAATTCCTCATCGAGGACATTGCTAGTATCACCGACGATGCAGGGGCTGAAGGAATTGTACATGACAGCATGTACAAAAGCCTCAAAGGGCATCGACTCTTTGTGATGTGCTTAAAAGCAGATCCTCAACAGGAACCCTAGGAAAGAGGGTATTGCCTTTGAGAGGAAACTCAATGCTGATGGAACATATTTCAAGCCCGAGCGGTACCCCAAAACCTCATGGGTTGCTGCAAAGGGACCTCCGATTGATCCATCTAACTTATCTGGCTTTACATGTGAATCTCCTCATTCTTCCGATGAGTCATTTGACTCAACTATAAACTGTTCAAAAATCAGAATGGTGATGTATTTGCTAGATATGTTGGCACTAATCTGCGAGCGGTTCCCCTATGAAGAAAATCTAGGTTCCCAAGAAGTGCCTTGAAAGTCTTCAGGTGAATGTCCTCATGACACCACCTGTGAAGAATAGGAACCCCAGATCAAACTCTTCATATGGACCAAATTCTTCATATGGATCCAAGTCCTCATACGGACCAAAATCCTCACGTGGATCAAATTCCTCAAAAGGATCAAAGTCCTCATATGATTATCATCGTGCTAACAACTCTGTTTCGCAGGGTAGAGCTAAGGGCTATGAATATGTGCATTATTCTTCAAACCAATATGTTCATAAGTCCTCTAAGAATTTCTCTGCTTATTCATATGCTTACCCTAACCCCTCTTATGTGAAACGAAATGGTTTGGCCTCTATGCCACCATTCTCATATGGAGCTCGCAGAGTGATGAACTCTTTGCCACCCCTTCAGATGTGGGTGGTGAAGAAAAGGAAATAATTTCCTCTGCAGGTCAGGTCTCCAGACGTGCTCTAACGTCTGAAGAATTTGCTGGGGGCCTGACAAAAATGCCTGAAAGGACGCAGGCTAATCATGAAGAAATGAACTTTCATTTCACACGTCCTCATACTGCTTATCTATTATATTGCCTGATGAAATTCATCTGATGAAATTGAAATTATATTCTTCACTTATGAAGTATATGAAATTGATATCATATTTGCTGGGGTCCTCGATAGTGGATGTACAAATCACATGACCGGTGACAAGAATCTATTGATGGATGCTCCCTTATCACCTTCACATCTGAAGCATATCATCTTTGCTGACAAAGGCAAAAGTCATGTATAGGGTCTTGGTAAGGTTGCGATCTCTAAGGACATACACATGGACAAAGTCATGCTTGTTGAGTCCTTAGGATACAACCGCATGTCAGTCTCAATGCTTTGTGATCTTGATATGGTTGTTGTCTTTGGCAAGTATCGTTGTGTTGTGATCATGGAAGCTGACAATTCCAAAGTCTTGAAGGCTTTAGGAGAGGAGACTTGTATATTGTTGATTTCTCTACAGGACCACAACCAGCCGTGTGTCTACTTGCAAAAGCTTCAGAAGGCTGGCTATGGCATCGGCGACTTGGTCACGCAGGCATGAGGAATTTGCACACGCTTGCGAAGAAGAAGCATGTCATTGGCATTGAGAATTGTAAGTGCATCTAGTGCCCCTTAGTGATTTTGGTGTATTGAAGACTTATAGGTTAAGTAACTAATGCGTTTGTGAGTGTACACAGGTCTATAAGTCTATGAGGAGTTTGATAATTACAGAAAAGTCGACCCTAAAAATGAAGTTCTTCAATGAAGACTTTGATATTCGAAGACTTTACAAGACTTTGAAAGTGAAGAAATTGGTGTGACCTTGAAGACTTGGTATTCATTTGAGGAACATGAAGCATGAAGACTTTTGTTTTCGTAGTTTCATTTTCTCTTTCTTGAGTCATAGGAAACACCGTCTTTGTTAAAGGGGGTCGAGGAAATACTAAGGAAAAATTTCCATGTGATGCTCAACTCAAAATCCTACACCTACCAATCCCTTGAGTGAAGCTTTTGGAAATCTCATACAGTTCATTCAATTTCTTGATGTGAGACGAAGCTCTTACAGTCACGAGAATTTGTTCGACCGAGGAGTTAGGAATTCGCCGGTCTGAATTGCCTACACAAATGAGGAACATGATAGCCCCGAGGAATTTGATATTCAAAATTCCGACCGTTCTTTGTCTTCTTGCGCTACCGCTGTCCCAAATATCTTATCCACCTAACGGTCATATCATTGAAGGGCATTTATGTCTTATCATGTCGGGCTGCTCCTAGGCTATAAATAGCCGCCCCTACAACCACTAGCTGGTTGGCTGCTCCGAGAGAACTTGACACTTGTCATTTGAGAGCAACCCATCCTCCGAGGAATTTGGCGAAAATCATCAAGTGAGGAAAACCCAAAACCAAACCCCAACAAACCCAAAGTGATTGAGCATCACTAAAGAAATTGATCCTGCGTGGATCCGGCGCTTTTACCTTTGAAGACTGTGCTTCTTCCAGACGGTTAGGCGTCATGGTCTAGAGCATCCAAGAGGAATTGTGGATCGCCGAGTGACCAAGTCTGTGAAGGTTTGGAAGTCGCTCAAGACTTACCACGAGTGATTGGGCGAGGTCTGTGACCTTAGTTCAAGGAGAATACGGTGAGGACTTGGTGTCCCGAGCTGCGTGCTCAATGATCGGGTGTCCGGGAATGTGTGTCCTCGAGTTTAAATACTCACCGCTCCAACCAGACGTACAAGCGAGACAGCAGTTGGAACTGGTCTACCAAATCATTGTCTTCACCAACCTAACTGGTTCTATTTCCTCAACCCTTTCATTTCCTCATTCTTGTGTTGAGTGTTTGTTCATATATGTGTTTGAAGACTTTGATGAAGACTTTCTCAATTTCCTCGTTCAATTTCTTGATCGTTTGTCTTCATCTTGTGTTATCCTGTGATTACGCTTTACAGACTCTGTGCTAGTCTTCATTTCATCATGATGACTATGCGTGTATTCTGTTATTCTTACTTCTGAGTGCTTATTCCGCTGCAAGCAGTTCTTCATTAAGGAATTTCCTCACCAGCAAATTCCTCAGTGAAGAATTCATAAAAATCGCATATTCACCCCCCCTCTAGTCGATATAACGCACTTTCAATTGGTATCAGAGCAAGGTACTCCCTTGTTACGTGTGATTTTAGTTTAACCACCGGAGTTTTAGTTATGTCGACCGCAGGTATGAAGAAAGTGACATGCCCTATCTTTGGCGGTCACGATTATCCCAAGTGGAAGGCCATGATGAGGAAGCGCCTCATGGCAATGGACGATGAGCTGTGGACCGTCATTGAAATTGGCCTTCTTGATCTATGCAAGGCGGCGAACACCGATGATATTCGCAAGTTCACTCGACTTGATATCATGGCGAAGGATATCATCTGTTCCTGCCTATCTAGAGATGAATTCAAGCGCATTATGCATCTTTGCAATGCGAAGCTTATCTGGACCGAATCTCCGATGTTTATGAAGGTCATCGAACTCGTCATGATCCCTGGTTTGAGGACTTCAAGGAATCTCTCAAAGCGATGACTTTTGAGCCAGAATCATCATCATCTGCATTATGTCTCATGGCAAAGGGTCACGAGGTAACGAATGTTCCTCATCCGAACTTAGTTCTTGTGAATCGATGATGATGAATCGATGATGATATTGAACCTAACTATACCAAACTTGTTTGCCTTGCCACCAAACAACAACATGCCTTGGAAAAGGTTCAAAACATGTTAGGTAAAAGTGATGATATGTTACGTGAAGAAATGGATCGCACTCAAGCCCCGATGAAAATCTTGAAACTTGATCTAGGCTTGACAGCCTTCAAGGTCATCATAACACTCTCTTATCGATCATGAGAAACTTTCTTATGAATTTCTTCAAAGAAAGCAAGATCTTGAGAAGCTAAGAGCGAGTTATGAAGATCTTGAAAGGAGCGCGATTCATTACTTGCTCAACAAATCAGCGCTTCTCAAGAAGAATTTGTTCCTCCATGCTTAAAGTGCATTGAGCGTGAATCGCTAATTCTTCACCAATGTTCAAATGCTTCAACTGTTACAAATTCTTCACCTGCCTCTGCTATCACTAATTCCTCATCGAGGACATTGCTAGTATCACTTGACAATGCAGATCGAAGGAATTGTACATGACAGCATGTACAAAAGCCTCAAAGGGCATCGAGACACTTTGTGATGTGCTTAAAAGCAGATCCTCAACAGAACCCTAGGAAAGAGGGTATTGCCTTTGAGAGGAAACTCAATGCTGATGGAACATATTAGAAGCCCGAGCGGTATCCCAAAACCTCATGGGTTGCTGCAAAGGGACCTCCAGCTTGATCCATCTACCTTATCTGGTTTTACATGTGAATTTCCTCATTCTTCGATGAGTCATTTGACTCAAATTATAAACTGTTCAAAAATCAGAATGGTGAAGTATTTGCTAGATATGTTGGCACTAATCTGCAGAGCGGTTCCCCTATGAAGAAAATCTGGGTTCCCAAGAAGTGCCTTGAAAGTCTTCGGTGAATGTCCTCATGACACCACCTGTGAAGAATAGGAACCCCAGATCAAATTCTTCATATGGACCAAATTCTTCATATGGATCCAAGTCCTCATACGGACCAAATTCCTCACGTGGATCAAATTCCTCAAAAGGATCAAAGTCCTCATATGATTATCATCGTGCTAACAACTCTGTTTCGCAGGTAGAGCTAAGGGCTATGAATATGTGCATTATTCTTCAAACCAATATGTTCATAAGTCCTCGAAGAATTTCTCTGCTTATTCATATGCTTACCCTAACCCCTCTTATGTGAAACGAAATGGTTTGGCCTCTATGCCACCATTCTCATATGGAGCTCGCAGAGTGATGAACTCTTTGCCACCCCTTCAGATGTGGGTGGTGAAGAAAAGAACTAATCTCTTCTGCAGGTCAGTCTCCAGGCGTGCCTCAACGTCTGAAGAATTTCTTTGGGGCCCGACAAAATTCTGAAAGGACGCAGGCTAATCATGATGAAATGAACTTTCATTTCACACGTCCTCATCTTGCTTATCTGATTGATCTTGGTGATGAAATTCATCGATGAACTTGATATCATATTCTTCACTTATGAAGTATATGAGATCGTAAGTTATACTAATTCATCTGCAGGATGATCAACCCAAAGCCAGCGAGTGGGTTCTCGATAGTGGATGTACAAATCACATGATTGGTGACAAGAATCTATTGATGGATGCTCCTTATCACCGTCACATCTCAAGCATATCATCTTTCTTGACAAAGGCAAAAGTCGTATTGGGACTTGGTAAGGTTGCTATCTCTAAGGACATGCACATGGACAAAGTCATGCTTGTTGAGTCTTTAGGATATAACCTCATGTCGATCTCAATGCTTTGTGATCTTGATATGGTTGTTATCTTTGGCAAGTATCGTTGTGTTGTGATTATGGAAGTGACAATTCCAAAGTCTTGAAGGCTTTAGGAGAGGAGACTTGTATATTGTTGACTTCTCTACAGGACCACAACCAGCCGTGTGCCTACTTGCAAAAGCTTCAGAAGGCTGGCTATGGCATCGACGACTTGGTCACGCAGGCATGAGGAATTTGCACACGCTTGCAAAGAAGAAGCATGTCATTGGCATTGAAAATGTCAAATTCCTCAAGGATCACTTATGCGAACTGTGAAGCTGGAAAAATGACCAAGGCCAAGCATCCAAATAAGACTATCATGACCACTACTCGTCCTTGAATTGCTTCATATGGACCTCTTTGGTCCCAATCATTACTCAGTATCGTTAATGAAGCATCACTATATGGCTTTGTTATTGTTGATGATTACTCTCGCTACACATGGGTACACATTGTTACTTACAAAAATCAAGTGCAGAAATCTTCAAGCGATTTTCCTCGAGGGCTTCAACTAACTTTGGTGTGAAGATCAAGCACATCGGGAGTGACAATGGAACTGAGTTCAAGAATTCGGTCTTGATGATTATCTTGATGAACTTGGTATTACTCATGAGTTATCTGCTCCCTATACTCCTCAGCAAAATGGCGTAGTGGGCGCAAGAACAGAACTCTTGTTGAGATGGCTCGCACTATGCTTGATGAATACAAAAGCGCCTAGTCGGTTTGGATTGAAGCAATTGACCTGCGTGCCACATCATCAACAGAGTATATCTTCACAAATTCTTCAAGAAGACTGCCTATGAACTCCTCAACGACAAGAAACCCAATGTAAGTTATTTCAAAGTCTTGATTGCTAAATGCTGGATTAGAGATCCTCACCACACCTCTAAATTTGCACCGAAAGCACATGAGGGTTTTATGCTTGGTTCGGAAAGGACTACGCACACCTCTGAGTCTTCAACATCACTCAACACAAGATTGTTGACATTTGTAGATGTGTGGTTCGATGAAACTAATGGCTCGCAAAGAGAGCACCTACCTTCGTGTTAGATGAACCAGCACCGAGGATTCTATCAGGTTCAAGGCAACGAGGATGTCATTCCTCTTGAAGAAACTGCTGAAGAATTCATCCTGTCTGTGAAGAACGTCGAGTGATGCACTGAAGATAATCTTTGAAGAAAATGGTCTTTGAGGAAAATGATCAAATTCCTCGAAGACAACCAGCTCATCCTCGCGTTGCAAAAGAAGTACAAGTGGAGAAGATCATCGATGACATTAAAAGCCAGGTCCTCTCACTCGCTCAAAAGCTTCACATTTATCTAACTTTTGTGGGCACTATGCTTTTGTCTCTATCACAGAGCCCACTAAGGTAGATGAAGCATTTCTGGAGCCGGAATGGATTCAAGCCATGCAAGAAGAATTACATCAGTTCGAGCTCAACAATGTCTGGGAACTGGTCAAACGTCCGGATCCTCGCAAGCATAATATCATTGGCACAAAGTGGATCTACCGCAACAAGCAAGATGAAAATGGTCTTGTGGTGAGGAATAAGGCACGACTAGTAGCTCAAGGCTACACGCAGTTGAAGGAATTGACTTGATGAAACTTTTGCACTGTTGCTAGACTTGAGTCTATTAGCATATTACTCGCCTATGCTAACCATCACAATATCACTTTATATCAAATGGATGTGAAAAGTGCATTCCTCAATGGTAAGCTTGAGGAAGAAGTATATGTTGCTCAACCCCAGGTTTTGAAGATCCAAAGAATCGACAAAGTCTTGAGACTCAATAAGGCCCTCTATGGCCTCAAGCAAGCCCCTCGGCGTGGTATGATACATTGAAGGAATTCTTTGTGAAGAATGGCTTCACACCGGTTCACTCAATCCTACTCTCTTTACTAAATCTTATGATGGTGAACTTTTGTGTGCCAAATATATGTTGATGATATTATCTTTGGCTGTCTTGACCAACGTTATAGTGATGAATTTGCCTATATGATGAGTGAAGAATATCAAATGTCTATGATGGGAGAGTTGAAATTCTTCTTAGGTCTTCAAATTAAATCAACAACACAATGGCATATTCATATCTCAGAGAAATACCTCAAAGATGTCTGAAGAAATTGGCATGCAAGATTGCAAAGGTGTCAAAATTCCTATGCCCACAAATGGCCATCTATGCAATGATGAAAATGGTATTGACTTGATCACAAGGTATACCGCTCCATGATTGGTTCTTTATTGTACTTATGTGCATCTAGGCCAGATATAATGCTTAGTGTTTGCATGTGTGCCTGATTTCAAGCTACACCAAGGAATCACACCATAAGGCTGTGAAGCATATTCTTGATATCTAGCTCACACACCAACACTAGGATTATGGTACCCCAAGGGCTCTACTTTTGATCTCATTGGATATTACGACTCGACTATCTTTGGTGATCGTGTGGATCGCAAGTCAACATCTGGTACTTGTCATTTCCTCGGACGATCTTTGGTGCATTGGTCCTCGAAGAAACAGAACTGCATATCACCGTCCATCGCGGAAGCTGAATACATTGCTGCTGGCTCGTGTTGTGCTCAATTACTATGGATGAAGCAAACCCTCAAGGACTACGGCATCAACGTGAAGAATGTGCCTCTCTCTGTGACAATGAGAGTGCCATCAAGATTGCTCACAACCCAGTTCAGCACTTTCGAAGACAAAGCACATTCAAATTCGTCATCATTTTCTTCGTGATCATGTGTTGAAGGCGACATCTCCATCGAGCACGTGAAGATCAAGAACAGCTAGCTGATATCTTCACTAAGCCCTTGGATGAGAAGAGATTTAGCAAGTTGCGGTGTGAGCTAAATATCTTAGAATCTTGAATGTTCTTTGAAAAGGCACACATCCTAACACTTATGCAAAATTGATGACTTAGATGTGCAACACATGAAGAAACGTTTTCTTCAATCAATGAAGAATAACACTCTAAGTGTGAAGAAATTAATGAAGAATTTGATTCTCGAACCCTCGACAATTATGCGCGGTGTCTGAAATCATCATTCTTATCTGATGGGTCACGCCACCACCAAAGTTGAAAATCTTCAATTTGAGTTTTCCTCGCTTTTGAAATTCTTGAGTTTTTTAATTCTTCAACTTTGCAAAATCTTCACTGTTTCCGTCGTCTTTCTTCATTGGCTATATATATATATATATGAGTTTATGTCCTCTCTGACATTCACTTATGGCTATTTCTTCAAGTCGCTTTTTACGCTAAGTGAATGTGATCGGACCCTTTCCCTCTATGCTATACTCAACCCAATCCATTCACAAATTCTTCATGTGCGTTCTACTTTGAAACTCGTTCAAATTCTTCACTTGTGTCCTTGACAGCTGAAGAAATTACAGCGGAACTTTAAAACGAATCTTATTCAAACCTTAATTTTACCGCTCAAACTGTTCCGCATCCCATGATGCATTACTTTATTCACCCACGATCGTACACGATCTCCACTACACAATGCGTGGGTGACACATGTCGTGAGAAGGAAGCGGTCGAGGGGCATGTTAGTCCTAAATCTTGAGGCGATCCGTTTTCACCGTGTCTATAAATACCCTCTCCCTTCCTCACTCTTTTACTCGCTCGACCTCTCTCTCCCGCCGAGCTCCTCAAACCCTAAGCGCCGCCGCTTCTCCATCGTCATCCGGTGAGGAAAAGCTTCACCGCCTTGACCTCTTCGCTAACGTACTCGCGCCGACCGTGGAAAATCTTCACTCCGCCGTCGCCGTAGCTGATTTCCTCTGCCAAGTTAGGCGTGGAAGATCTGAGCAGACGAACTTCCCAACTGTTCTTCTCGGTTAAATCGTGTTCTTCACTTGGGTAATTAAAAGTAACTTTTATTACTCGCTTTGATTCTCAAATCTTCTTCAAATTCTTCAAAGGTGTTTATTCTTCAAATTCTTCACACATATGAACACCTCAAATCTCTTGATTCGTTTCTCTAAGCAATGATTTTCTTCAAGATTCCTCAATTGTGTGGATCCTCGATCTATACAACTCTGGAACCTAAGACAAAGAACGCTTAGTGAAATTCTTCAAAACTCATCTGGTCAAAATCCTCAAAACTTGTTCTTTTGAAAAACCTTTTGAGAACGATATGACCTCTCCAAATTCCTCACACCTATACTCTGTTCACAGGTACAAATGTCATTCTGCTGAATCCCTAGGTTCTCATCAACTTAACTCATTTGCAGCGTTCCTCGAAGAAAAACTGCACACTTCTTGAGAGAACTCAATTGTTCAATTTCCTCAAGCAAGAAAATGGCGAGGCGGTAAGAAGCCGCAGAAGGGAGGAAAGAAACCGAGGTTATGACAGCGTTTGAAATCCACGAGGAAATATATCTTGACTCTTGCACACCGGATGAAGAAAGCAAAAATCAACGCAAGGAGCGTATTCAGAAGATTGAACGGAGATGGGCACGGGAATGGAAGGAATACAGATATGTAACTCCTAAGTACATGAAGAAATTCGCTCTAAATCCTCCATGCCCAAGAGCTCCTTTGGCACCTGGCCAAGTAGCTGATCCCACAAGCATCAAACGAGGTGAGGACTTTCCTGATGAATGGGCTAAACGTCAAGAAAAATTGGCAAAGCAAGCAAATGAGGTAGTGAAGAAATTCAATGAGGATTCTGCTGCTGCTACTGCCACTGAGGTCTCGGTCAAACCGAGGAAATCAATGCAAAAGAAGCCTGCTCATAAGCCAAGTGCTTCACCATCTGCGCCCTCATGGCCAAGTTCCTCAGCAGCACCCTCCAAGCACTTTCCTCACACTGCTGCCGTTCCACCAAAGTCCTCAACAGCTCCGTCAAAACCTTCAGTTCATGTGCACCTGGCTACTTGTCAAAGGACTGCTGGTTTCTCAATTGCCTCAGGCATTTCTGCAAGTTCCTCAGCTGCTCCCATTTCTTCATCTGGCCCGGCTCAGCTGAAGACCAAAGCAACAGCTGAACGAGGTCCTCGGCCTAGTCCAAGGACGAAACAGGTTGTACTCCATGTGCCATCCGATGATGAGGCATCTGATGAAGAACTTGAAGAAATCATCAGAGACCGTAAAGTGAAGGCCGCTAGAGCCAAAGGTACATCTGTGCCCTTTGCTATTGGATCCAAGAAAGTCCTCGACTTTATTGATCTCGGCACAAGGATCCCAATACCCCTCTGCTGATCTTCATCGACACTGGTCAAAGTCATATGTTGACTCACTTCATCGCTGAAGAAAAATGGAAGTTTGAGAAGGCGAGGGAAATCAAAAGGCTCAATACAGGAAGGAGAAGTTCACGAAGAAAAATGTTGTCAAGATGACACGAGGAGCTTCTCAAGTTCAAACTGAAATTCAAGACCTCAGCAAAACTTGATACCCACTATGCTGATTGGCAAGGAGTAAAGACCAGATTCGTCAACTTTGACGAAGAAATTCTAAGTGTTGCTGCCCGATGCAACATGAAATTCCTCAGTGGAGCCTCGGCTCAGCCCTCTTGAAGAAAATGCCAAGACCATGATGTCATTCAGCCTGCTGAAGAAAATGCTAATTCGGGGCTGATGATCCCATCCCACCCCGAAGAAACTGCCAGGGCACCCACTAGTGGTGCGCCTGAAGAAATTGCTCAAGACAGGGGAACTGCATCAGTTGCTCCTGAAGAAACTGCACCAAATTCCTCAGCTCCTCCTGCGCCAACTCCAACTCCAATTCTTCCATCTGCTTCTGATGTGAAGAAAACCAAGGCTGCGAGCGAGCTGCTTGTGAAGAAAAGGAAAGCATCAGCTGCGTCAGATTCTTCGGCTGAGAAGAAAATGAAGCCAATGACCAGCTCATTCGAAAATCCAATTGATGTTGTTCCAATTTCCTCCATACCATCAAAGGAAGTTGTTCCTTTTGGAGAAGACTATGAGATCCCAATCGGATCTGATGAAGAACATCAATCTGCTGCTTCGTCAGAGAAAATTGATGAAGAAATTGAAGTGGAAGCAATCCCTTCAACCCCGTTATTTCCTCATCGGACTATGAAATTCCTCAAGCTGGTCTTGAGGAAATTGAAAATGAAGATGTGGATATTGGATGCACCACTCCGGTGATAAATGATGACTTTTGGGAAAGTCGGCATCCCAATACTCCTCTCTTCACCCGCTCCAACAAGTTCCTCACACCCTGCACAAACAGTCCAAATAGACTCGAAGAAAATCAACCCACTGGTTACGTGCATGAAGAAATTCCAGCCACTAGTCTTGATGAAACTGCTTCTTCTTTGCTAATCCTCGGTACACTGTTGAGGAACAAGGAATTCCTCGGTGAAGAACCTGAACTTGTGATTCTGAGGTGGTGATGCAACTCACTGGCACCCTCTGCCCAAGCAAAAGAATCCGTTCTCAACCAAGCAAAAGTTCAAGGCTGAAGATTTCTTTGCCGAGCACGTGTTCTTCATTGAATATAATCCTTATGATTACGCTCGCATTAGGAAGAGGCGCTTACGGACTGCCACCAAGCCAACTTCTATTCCTCGGTGCTTTTCAACAAGGATAAAATCTTGATCATGCTCATATTCCTCATGTGGATATGGAGTCGCTGCCGGCTTTGAGCCAGTCCTCGGTGTTCTTCACGACGCAGGACTTCTAAACTTCTGCGATATTTGTGGTGGAATGAAGAGCTAATTCTTGATTCTATGCAACCACGCACATCACGGAGGCGCTGAAGGCGTAAATTCATGGGTCTTAGATTGGATGACTGAAAACACTCACTACAAGGCACCAACAAGTGAATTGCTTCGTGCCCTACCACTCGATCCTCCGCTTGATGGTGCACGTCGTATCTCTGAAGAAAAATAACTTTCAAATCACTATATGCAAGTCTTGATGAAGCCTTTGAAGCCAAGGCAGGCCCCAAGAACCAAATTCCTCGTCAAGGAATTATTATATGTGCCTCGGACAGTCTATCGAATTTTGACGAAGACTATGAGTCCTATCAAAGGCCACGACTCGAGCGATGAAGAAGTCGTTGGCATCATGAAGAATATGCTTTTCAACATCATTCATGGCGTTCCCGTCAATTTCCATGATTTCTTCATGAGGACTCGCTAACATTGCCATGTCACCTTTTGAGCTGAAGCCTTATCGCCTTGGATTATGAGATCCATCGGTCAAGGTCTTCACTAAATTACAAGGCGATACTTTGAACCACTGCAGCTACCTGCCCCCGATTGAAGTCCTCAAACGGACAGTTACCTCAACTGATGAAAAGGGCAAGGCTACTGCTGTGATAGATGAAGGCATTCGTCCATTGGATGGACAGTTTTGCAAAGCAGCATCTTACTCCACCAATGATGACTCGCCACACATGACTCGGCAAAAATACCTCGGTCGAAAAGTCCTCAAGCTCTCGCACCTGGGGTGATGATCGATCGTGAATTTCTCCTCGGTCTTCATCGGAAGGTTGATCGCAATCATAAGTGGGTCAAGCGTCGGTTTGGTACTCTTCTTTACAACATGACCTCCACACACAATGCAAAGAAGAAAACCACTACTACCTTCATGAAACCTTCAAGCGCTTTGGGCTGTTCTTTCACATGTCTACAATGAAGAAGAACTGACTTCAATGGGACTCAAGGAAGAATTTGGTGGTCTGCACCTCCTCCAAGAAATTCAAGAAAGTCAAAGTTCCTTCCTTGGTGGCCAGCTCCTATTCTTCATCTCGCGACATCGATGAAAATGAAGATTTGGAAGACACCTTCTGCTGGTCCTACTTCAACAACCGACCCCAACAATCTTTGGCGCTCCGTCTTCAACTTGAAATTCTTCAAGAGTTAGTCCTCGGTTTGATCCTTTTGGTCATTTGATGACAAAGGGGAGAAATTTGAGTTAGTCTTCAAGCGGGTCTAGTTTTTGTCTATATACGATATTTTATTAAGTTACAACTCTCGTTCTTCCGAAACCTTTTATTGGATCAAGTTGTAATCTTAAACCCGATGGTGCTTTGATACTTTTGATGCATTATGCTCTTGCTCTATGCTCTGATTACAGTAGTTATGCTCTGATTCTCGTGAGCTCCTTGAAAATCTTCATAGCAAATCAATTTGGCCTTTGGGCTCTGATACTCTTGATGCATTACCTTGCATAACATCAAGCACCATATTTCATCATGCATTTCAAATTCTTCATACTACATGTTAAATGCGTGTATGAATTACAAGATATAGGGGGAGATCTCCATGATTTTATTCTTCAAATGTGCATTGCCTCAAAAGCAAATTCCTCACTAGGCACATCTTCAGGGGGAGTTCTTCTATATCTTGCAATCAAATTCCTCATTATCAGTATTTACACTTCATATGTTTATCCCCATTGAAAACTTAACCTATATTGTCATCAATCACCAAAAAGGGGGAGATTGTAAGTGCATCTAGTGCCCCTTAGTGATTTTGGTGTATTGAAGACTTATAGGTTAAGTAACTAATGCGTTTGTGAGTGTACACAGGTCTATAAGTCTATGAGGAGTTTGATAATTACAGTAAAAGTCGACCCTAAAATGAAGTTCTTCAATGAAGACTTTGATATTACGAAGACTTTACGAAGACTTTGAAAGTGAAGAAATTGGTGTGACCTTGAAGACTTGGTATTCATTTGAGGAACATGAAGCGTGAAGACTTTTGTTTTCGTAGTTTCATTTTCTCTTTCTTGAGTCATAGGAAACACCATCTTTGTTAAAGGGGTCGAGGAAATACTAAGGAAAAATTTCCATGTGATGCTCAACTCAAAATCCTACACCTACCAATCCCTTGAGTGAAGCTTTTGGAAATCTCATACAGTTCAGTCAATTTCTTGATGTGATGAGACGAAGCTCTTACAGTGTTGAGAATTTGTTCGGCGAGGAGTTAGGAATTCGCCGGTCTGAATTGCCTACACAAAGAACATGATAGCCACGAGGAATTTGATATTCAAAATTCCGACCGTTCTTTATCTTCTTGGCCGGCTGTCCCAAATATCTTATCCACCTAACGGTCATATCATTGAAGGGCATTTATGTCTTATCATGTCGGGCTGCTCCCTAGGCTATAAATAGCCGCCCCTACAACCACTAGCTGGTTGGCTGCTCGAGAGAACTTGACACTTGTCATTTGAGAGCAACCCATCCTCCGAGGAATTTGGCGAAAATCATCAAGTGAGGAAAAACCCAAAACCAAACCCCAACAAACCCAAAGTGATTGAGCATCATTGAAGAAATTGATCCTGCGTGGATCCGGCGCTTTTACCTTTGAAGACTGTGCTTCTTCCAGACGGTTAGGCGTCATGGTCTAGAAACATCAAGAGGAATTGTGGATCGCCGAGTGACCAAGTCTGTGAAGGTTTGGAAGTCGCTGAAGACTTACCACAGTGATTGGGCGAGTCTGTGACCTTAGTTCAAGGAGAATACGGTGAGGACTTGGTGTCTGAGCTGCGTGCTTTCGATGGTGGGTGTCCGGACTGTGTGTCCTCGAGTTTAAATACTCAGCCGCTCCAACCAGACGTACAAGCGAGACAGCAGTTGGAACTGGTCTACCAAATCATTGTCTTCACCAACATAACTGGTTCTATTTCCTCAACCCTTTCATTTCCTCATTCTTGTGTTGAGTGTTTGTTCATATCTGTGTTTGAAGACTTTGGTGAAGACTTTCTCAATTTCCTCAGTTCAATTTCTTCAGTCTGTTTGTCTTCATCTTGTGTTATCCTGTTGATTACGCTTTCTGTACTCTGTGCTAGTCTTCATTTCATCATGATGACTATGCGTGTATTCTGTTATTCTTACTTCTGAGTACTTATTCCGCTGCAAGCAGTTCTTCATTAAGGAATTTCCTCACCAGCAAATTCCTCAGTGAAGAATTCATAAAAATCGCCTATTCACCCCCCCTCTAGTCGATATAACGCACTTTCAAGAATGTCAAATTCCTCAAGGATCACTTGTGTGGAGCCTGTGAAGCTGGAAAAATGACCAAGGCCAAGCATCCAGCGAAGACTATCATGACCACTACTCGTCCATTCGAATTGCTTCACATGGACCTCTTTGGTCCTAATCATTACTCAGCAGTCACTAATGATGCATCTCTATATGGCTTTGTTATTGTTGATGATTACTCTCGTTACACATGGGTACACATTGTTACTTACAAAAATGAAGTGTAGGAAGTCTTCAAGCGATTTTCCTCGAGGGCTTGAACTAACTTTGGTGTGAAGATCGGACACATCGGGGTGACAATGGAACTGAGTTCAAGAATTCGGTATGACTATCTTGATGAACTTGGTATTACTCATGAGTTATCTGCTCCCTATACTCCTCGGCAAAATGGCGTCGTGGGCGCAAAACAGAACTCTTGTTGAGATGGCTCGCACTATGCTTGATGAATACAAAAGCATCCTCGGCGTTTTGGATTGATGCAATTGATACCGCGTGCCACATCATCAACAGAGTATATCTTCACTAATTCTTCAAGAAGACAGCCTATGAACTCCTCGCTGATAAGAAACCCAATGTGAGTTATTTCAAAGTCTTCGGTGCAAAATGCTGGATTAGAGATCCTCATCACAATTCTAAATTTGCACCAAAAGCACATGAAGGTTTTATGCTTGGTTACGGAAAGGACTCGCACACCTCTGAGTCTTCAACATCGCTCTTCACAAGATTGTTGATACTGTAGATGTGCGGTTCGATGAAACTAATGGCTCGCAAAGAGAGCACCTACCTTCTGTGTTAGATGAACCAGCACCTGAGGAATATATCAAGTTCAAGGCAACTGAGGATGTCATTCCTACTAAAGAATCTGCTGAAGAATTCATTCTGTGTCACGAAGAACATCGGTGATGCACTGAGGATAATCTTTGAAGGAAATGGTCTTCAAGAAAATCTTGATCAAATTCCTCGGCGACAACCAACTCATCCTCGCGTTGCAAAAGAAGTGCAAGTTGACAAGATCATCGATGACATTGAAGCACCAGGTCCCCTCACACGCTCAAAAGCTTCACATTTATCTAACTTTTGTGGGCACTATGCTTTTGTCTCTATAACAGAGCCCACTAAGGTAGATGAAGCATTTCGAGCTGAGTGGATTCAGGCAATGCAAGAAGAATTACATCGATTCGAGCTCAACAATGTGCAGGAACTGGTCAAGCGTCCGAGATCCTCGCAAGCATAATATCATTGGCACAAAGTGGATCTACCGCAACAAGCAAGATGAAAATGGCCTTGTGGTGAGGAATAAAGCGCGACTTGTAGCTCAAGGCTACACACAGTTGAAGGAATTGATTTAGATGAATCTTTTGCACTGTTGCTAGACTTGAGGCTATTCGCATACTACTACCTTAAGCTAACCATCATAATATCACTTTATATCAAATGGATGTGAAAAGTGCATTCCTCAATGGTAAGCTTGAGGAAGAAGTATATGTTGCTCAACCCCAGGTTTGAAGATCCAAAGAATCCCGACAAAGTCTTGAGACTCAACAAGGCCCTCTATGGTCTCAAACAGGCCCCACAGGCGTGGTATGATACATTGAAGGAATTCTTCGTGAAGAATGGCTTCACACCAGTTCACTCGACCCTACTCTCTTTACTAAATCATATGATGGTGAACTGTTTGTGTGCCAAATATATGTTGATGATATTATCTTTGGCTGTACTGACCAACGTTATAGTGATGAATTTGCCTATATGATGAGTGAAGAATATCAAATGTCTATGATGGGAGAATTGAAATTCTTCTTAGGTCTTCAAATTCATCAAAAACACAATGGCATATTCATATCTCAGGAGAAATACCTCAAAGATGTCTTGAAGAAATTCGGCATGCAAGATTGCAAAGGCGTCAAAATTCCTATGCCCACAAATGGCCATCTATGCATTGATGAAAATGGTATTGACTTCGATCACAAGGTATACCGCTCCATGATTGGTTCTCTATTGTACTTATGTGCATCTAGGCCAGATATAATGCTTAGTGTTTGCATGTGTGCCCGATTTCAAGCTACACCGAAGGAATCACACCATAAGGCTGTGAAGCATATTCTTGATATCTAGCTCACCCACCAACACTAGGATTATGGTACCCCAAGGGCTCTACGTTTGATCTCATTGGATATTCGACTCGACTATCTTTGGTGATTGTGTGGACCGCAAGTCAACATCTGGTACTTGTCATTTCCTCGGACGATCTTTAGTCTGTTGGTCCTCGAAGAAAGCAGAACTGCGTATCACCGCTCTCATCGGAAGCTGAATACATTGCTGCTGGCTCTTGTTGTGCTCAATTGTTGTGGATGAAGCAAACTCTCAAGGACTACGGCATCAACGTGAAGAATGTGCCTCTCTACTGTGACAATGAGAGTGCCATCAAGATTGCTCACAACCCAGTTCAGCACTCGAAGACAAAGCACATTCAAATTCATCATCATTTTCTTCGTGATCATGTGTTGAGGCGACATCTCCATCGAGCATGTGAAGACGAAGAACAACTAGCCGATATCTTCACAAAGCCCTTGGATGAGAAGAGATTTAGCAAGTTGCGGTGTGAGCTAAATATCTTAGAATCTTTGAATGTTCTTTGAAAAGTACACACATCCTGACACTTATGCAAAATTGATGACTTAGATGTGCAACACATGAAGAAACGTTTTCTTCAATCAATGAAGAATAACACTCTAAGTGTGAAGAAATTAATGAAGAATTTGATTCTCGAACCCTACAACAATTGTGCAGCGGTGTCTGAAATCATCATTCTTATCTGATGGGTCACGCCACCACCAAAATTGAAAATCTTCAATTTGAGTTTTCCTCGATTTTGAAATTCTTCAGTTTTTTTAAATTCTTCAACTTTGCAAAATCTTCATTGTTTCCGTCGTTTTTCTTCATTGGCTATATATATATATATATATATATATATGGGTTTATGTCCTCTACAACATTCACTTATAGCTATTTCTTCAAGTTGCTTTTTCTGCTAAGTGAATGTGATCGGACCCTTCCCCCTCTATGCTATACTCAACCCAATCTATTCACAAATTCTTCATGTGCGTTCTATTTGAAACTCGTTCAAAATCTTCATTGTGTCCTTGTCAGCTGAAGAAATTGCGAACGAAACTTTTAACTTATCTTATCCAAATTTTCGGTTTTGCCGCTCAAACCGTTCCGCATCCTACGATAAACTTATCTATTCACCCACGATCTAACACAATCTCCACTTTTCAGTACGTGGGTGACACATGTCAAGCGAATGAGAAGGGTCAGGGGCACGTTCGTCCCAAATCTTCGGGCGAACAGTTTTTCATCGTGGCTATATATACCCCCTCTCCCCTTCCTCACTTCCTTTACTCCGCTCGACCGCTCTCTCTCTCTCTCTCTCTCGCTCGAGCTTATCAAACCCTAGCGCCGCCGCTACTTCATCATCGCCGGTGAGGAAGAGCTTCACTGCCTCGACCTCGTCGCCGTCGTACTCGTGCCGACCGCGGAAATCTTCACTCCGCCGCCGCCGTAGCTGTCTTCCTCCGCCGAGTTAGGGCGTGGGAGCTCTGAACTGACGAACTTCTAATCTACACTTTTCAGTTAAATCGTGTTCTTGATTCGAGTAATTAAAAGTTACTTTTATTACTCGTTTTGATTCTCAAACCTTCCTGAAAATCTTCAAAGGTGTTTATTCTTCAAATCTTCACACATATGAACACCTCAAACGAAATATGCTCTTGATTCGTTTCTCTAAGCAATGACTTTTTCTTCAAGATTCCTCAATTGTGTGGGTCCCCGATCTATACAACTCTGGAACCTAAGACAAATATCGCTTAGTGAAATTCTTCAAGACTCATCTGGTCAATTTCCTCAAACTAGTTCTTTTTGAAAAACCTTCTGAGAACGCATATGACCTCTCCAAATTCCTCGCAACTATACTCTGTTCACGGTACTCATGTCATTCTTGAATCACTAGGTTCTCATCAACTTAACTCATTTGCAACGTTCCTCGAAGAAAAGTTGCATACTTCTTCGAGAGAATTCAATTGTTCAAATTCCTCAAGCTGAAGAATATGGCGTAGGAAAGAAGCCACGAAAAGGAGGAAAGAGGCTGAGGTCATGACTGCGTTTGAGATTCTGAGGACATCTATGCTGATTATTGCACACTGATGAAGCCGAGTTCGGAAAAGAAAACAAAAATCAGCGCAAGGTGCGCATTCAAAGGATTGAAAGGAGATGGGCAAGGGAATGGAGGAGTATGGATATGTTACTCAAAGTACATGAAGAAATTAGCTCTCAATCCTCCATGCCCAAGAGCTCCATTGGCACCTGGTCAAGAAGTGACCCCACCGACATCAAGCGTGGTGAGGACTTTCTGAAGAATGGGCCAAGCGCCAAGCCAAATTGGCAAGACAAGCCAACGAGGCAGTGAGGAAATTTAATGAGGACTCTGCTACCACTGCTGCCACTGAGGCCTCTGTCAAGCCAAGAACATCTATGGCAAAGAAGCCCGCAAACAAGCCAAGTGCTTCACCAATAGTGCCCTCACGGCCAAGTTCCTCAGCTGTGCCCTCACGGCCAATTCCTCATGCTGCTCCTGCTCCTCCCAAATCCTCAGCTCCTACAAAGTCATCAGCAGTTCCGACAAAGTCCTCAGCACCTGTGCATCTGGCCACGTGCCAAAGGACTGCAGGCATCTCCATTGCCTCTGGTGTCTCAGCAAGTTCCTCAGCTGCACCAAATTCTTCATTTGGCCCAACTCTGCTGAAGACTAAGGCCACACTGGGCGAGGTCCTCGGCCAAGTCCCAGAAAAAACAGTCGCCTTCAAGAGCCACACGAAGATGATGAGGCTGATGATGATGAACTTGCGAAATCATCGAGACCGACAAGAAAGGGCCGCTAGAGCCAAAGGCACACACAATGCCCTTCTTTGTTGGATCAAGAGCGATCCTAGACTACATTGATCTCGGCACAAGGACCCAAACACTCCTATGCGACTTCAAGTTGACACCGGCCAAAGTCACATCTTGACTCATTTCATCCAAGAGGAGAAATAGAAATTTGATCTGACGGAGAGATCAAGAAATCGCAGATCTGAAAAGAGAAACTGCTGAAGAAAAATGTTGTCAAGATGACAATGAAGAACTTATCAAGATGCGGTGACATCAAAGCCCTCGGCGACAAATTTGACTCATATTATGCTGATTGGCAAGGAGCCAAAGTCAGATTTGTCAATCTGACAAAGAAGTTCTCAAATGTTGCAGCCCCAACGCAACAAGAAATTCCTCAGGCTAGAGCCTCTGCTCAGCCGACTGAATAACATGCCAAACCGGCCGATGAAGTTCAGACTGCTGAAGACAATGCTAGTTCGGGGCTGATGATTCCATTCCAGCCACTGAAGAAATTGCGGGCATCCACTAGTGGTGCGCTGAAGAAAGCTGAAGGAGTCGAGGCAAGCGCATCGATTCGCTGAGGAAATTCAACCAGATTCCTCGGCTCCTCCTGCGCCTACACCAACTCCAATCCTTCCATCTGCATCGATGTGAAGAAGACCAAGGCTGCGAGCGAGCTGCGATGAAGAAAAGGAAAGCATCTGCTGCTTCAAATTCTTCAGCCCCGAAGAAGATGAAGACAATGACCAGCTCATTTGAAAATCCCATTGATGATGTTCCAATTTCCTCCATGCCATCAAAGGACCTTGTTCCTTTTGGTGAAGATTATGAGATCCCAAGCGGATCTGATGAAGAAAATCATTATGCTGCTTCGTCTGAGCAGATTGATGAAGAAAATGAAGTGGAAGCAATCCCTTCAACCCCAATCATTTCCTCGCCTATGCCTCAGTTCACAGCTGAAGAGGCTGGTGTTGAGATGTGGATATTGGAAGCACAACGCCAGTGATGAACGATGACTTTTGGGAAAGTCAGCATCCAAATTCTCCAATCTTCACCCCAATCCAACAGATTCCTCAGTCCCCTGCTCCAACAGTTCAAATGGGCTCTAAAGAAACTCATCCCACTTCATCTGTACATGAAGAAATTCCAGCCACTAGCGCCGATGAACTGCTGCTCTTGATCCTCGGACGCACATGTAGAGGAACCAGAAATTCCTCAGCCTGAAGAACCTGAGATTGCGATTCCAGAGGTCGTGATGCAACTCAATGACACTCCATTGCCAAATCCAAAGAATCCATTCTCAACGAAACAAAAGTTCAAGGCTGAAGACTTCTTTGGCGAGCACGTTTTCTTCACGGATTACAACCCATACGACTCTGCTCGCATAAGGAAGAGGCATTTCTGGACTGCCAGTCAAGCCAACTTCTATTCCTCTATGCTCTTCAACAAAGACAAAGTCTTCGATCATGCACATATTCCTCATGTGGACATGGAATCTCTGCCGAGCTTGAGCCAGGTCCTCGGTGTTCTTCACGATGCAGGACTTCTGAATTTCTGCACTGACATCTGTGATTGGAATGAAGAACTCATTCTTCAATTCTATGCGACGTTGCACATCACCGGAGACGCTGAAGATGTGAACTACGCTGAAGATGTGAACTCATGGGTGTTGGACTGGATGTCTGAAAATACTCACTACAAGGCACCAGCAACTGAATTGCTTCGTGCCCTACCACTCAGTCCTCCCCTTGATGGTGCTCGTTGTATCTACAACGAACCTGAGCTTTCAAATCACTACATGCAAGTGCTGATGAAGCCTTTAAAGCCAGGACAGGCACCTCGAACCAAATTCCTCGTCAAGGAATTACTATATGTGCCTCGGACTGTCTATCGGATTCTGACGAAGACAATGAGTCCTATCAAAGGCCACGACTCAAATGTTGAAGAAGTCGTTGGCATCATGAAGAATATGCTTTTCAATATCATTCATGGCGTTCCCGTCAACTTCCATGATTTCTTCATGAGGACTCTGGCAAACATTGCTATGTCACCTTTTGAGCTGAAGCCTTATGCACCATGGATTATGAGGTTCATCAGGACAAGGTCTACACTCAATTACAAGGTTGATACTCTGAACCACTGTAGCTACTTGCCTCCAATTGAAGTCCTCAAACGGACATTTTCCTCAGCTGATGACAAGGGCAAGGCAACTGCTGTGATAGATGAAGGCATTCGTCCATTGGATGGTCAATTTCGCAAAGCTGCATCCTACTCCACCAATGATGACTCTGCCACACATGACTCTGCCGCCAATACCTCAGTCAAGCAAAATCCTCAAGCCACAACACCCAGGGTGATGACTGATCGTGAGTTACTCCTCAGTCTTCATCAGAAGGTTGATCGCAATCATAAATGGGTCAAGCGTCAGTTTGGTTCAATTCTTCACAACATGACGTCAACACACAATGCAGTGAAGAAAACCAATACTACCTCCATGAAACCTTCAACCGCTTTGGGTTGTTCTTTCTAATGTCTCTGTGCGGAAGAACTGAAGACAATGGGTCTCAAGGAAGAATTTGACTGGTCTGCACCTCCACCAAAGAAATACAAGAAGGTCAAAGTTCCTTCCTTGGTGGCCAGCTCCTATTCTTCATCGCGAGACACTAATGAAAATGAAGACTTGGACGACACTGCGGCAGGCCCTACTACAACAACCGACCCCAACAACGCTGGCGCTCCTTCATCAACTTGAAATTCTTCAGGGGCGTTAGTCCTCAGTTTCGATCCTTCTGGTCATTCGATGACAAAGGGGGAGAAATGTGAGTTAATCTTCAAGCGGGTCTATTATATGGGCAATTTTTTTGCTAAGTTACAACTCTCGTTCTTCTGAAACTTTTATTGGATCGAGTTGTAATCTTAAACCCGATGGTGCTCTGATACTTTTGATATGTTCCTCAGCATGCTTATTCCTCGTTTTATGTTAATACACATCTTTGAATTACATCGATCACCATATTTCATCATGCATTTCAAATTCTTCATATTATATGTCAAATCGTGTATGAATTACAAGATATAGGGGAGATCTCCATGATTCAACTCTTCAAATGTGCATTGCCTCAAAAGCAAATTCCTCACTATGCACATCTTTAGGGGGGGTTCTTCTATATCTTGCAATCAAATTCCTCAATATCAGTATTTACACTTCATATGTTTATCCCCGTTGAAAACTTAACATATATTGTCATCAATCACCAAAAAGGGGGAGATTGTAAGTGCATCTAGTGCCCTTAGTGATTTTGGTGTATTGAAGACTTATAGGTTAAGGGACAAATGTGTTTATGAGTGTACATGGGTCTATAAGTCTATGAGGAGTTTGATATTTACTGAGAGAAAGTCGACCCTAAAATGAAGTTCTTGATGAAGACTTTGATATTCGAAGACTTTCTGAAGACTTTGAAAGTGAAGAAATTGGTGTGACCTTGAAGACTTGGTATTCATTTGAGGAACATGAAGCGTGAAGACTTTTGTTTTTGTAGTTTCATTTTCTCTTTCTTGAGTCATAGGAAACACCGTACTGTTAAAGGGGGTCGAGGAAATACTAAGGAAAAATTTCCATGTGATGCTTGTCGTGGTTCTAAGTCTGACAGTAGAATGGGGGGTAGGTATGGAGAGGCAAGATCCTAGCTATGGAGTAGTGGTATACGCAAGAGATTTACGAGTTCAGGCCCTTCTCGGAGGAAGTAACAACCCTATGTCTCGGAGCCCGGAGGCGGTCGACTGGATAATATCGCGATGTGTTACAAGTGCGAACCCTTCTACCGGAGGGGGTGGCTTATATAGAGTCGCCAGACCCGGCCAGCCCACGTGCGAGGGTTTAAGATGCGTTAAGGCTAGGCGTTCTTGGTAGCCTTACATAAAGTATCATTATGATCATAAAGACTATTTAACTACAGACCGTTTGGACACCGAGTGGCTCTTGGACTCCTGGTGGTCGAGTGGGTCTTCGTGGTCGAGTGTCTTTGAACCTGTCGAGTGGAAACCTACCAGGTCGACCGGAAGGCCGTTTCTTTCGCGAGTGTCCTTGTAGAGGGTACCTTTGGGCAGGTCTATGACCCTACCCCAGGTACATGACTTCATCATTAGCCCCCGAATGGATCGAGGTTTGAGTGAGGAAGGAGTTGATAATCTTTCCGACCTGTTCTTCGTGTTGCGAGTGTGTCTTACTCTGGATTATCGACCTTTTAGTGATGGCATCAACTTCTCTTTCAGTCGCCTTGATCCATTCTTCACATTCATCGAGTGAACTTTGTGAACTTGAGGATTTCCGAGCGACGGATCGGAGGAAATCTGCTGTCTGACAGGTTGCTCAGCGGTTAGCGGATTTCATGAGATCTGAATTTTGAGAAGTGCGCCGAAGAAAAGAAAACGGCACTTTCGGATGGGATAAGGCGATGACACCTCGATCTTGCGCCACCTTTTTCGCCACGTATCGCGTCTTGGCGCTTTATTCTTGAGATTTGACGGGATTGCCTGGGCCTACCGGTCAGCCACTTGGAAGCGGCTCCATATAAAGCATCGGACGGGGCATTACGAGCGAGTCGACCTCAATCTTCCCTCCCTCGCCTCCAAACCTTCTTGCTACGCTCTTAGCCTGCTCAGCGCCGCAGCTCGATTACCTGCTTCACCGGCGACCATGGTGAAGGAGAAGACCGCAGCCTTGGAGCGGGTGAAGAAGGGCGGCGCTAAGGGGAGCGCGCCGGTCGGGCGGATCTTCTTCGCGGTCCAAACTACCGCAAGGTTGGGTCCAGGGAGACTGGATCCGCTCGACCATCATCGAGAAGGATCTCACCGATCTGGCCAACGAGGGACTGATCCCCCATGGGTCGGCGAGGCTTCCGGGAACGGAGTGGCAACCGCAGCCTGAAGAGGGTGAGTGCGTCCTCCTAGCCACTCACGTAGATCGGGGATTTTCTTTGCCGCCGAATCCTTTCTTCCGGGGGTTTCTGAACTTTTTCGGAGCACAACTCCATCATTTCACTATCAACTCCATTGTCTATCTTGCCGCTTTCATTTCGTTATGCGAAAACTTCTTGGGCTGTCGGCCGCACTGGGGCCTCTTCAAGCATATATTCACTTGTCGCTCTCAGACGGTGAAGAAAACGAACCCGAATGACGAGAGAACCCAAGTAATCCAGATGTGTGGGGGACTCGGGGTCCAGATGAGGGGGAAGAGCTCTTTTCTGGCTATGACTCCCCCCGACTCGGTTAGAGGGTGGCAGTCGACCTGGTTCTACTGCCAAGACCAGCCGAAGCCGGGGCAGTCGACTAGACTCCCTCCTTTCTCCATGAGTCGAGTGAACAAGCCATCTTCCCTGAAGGTGCTACCAGAGGAGAAGGCCCAGGTAAAATTGTTGATGGAACGCGTAGTCCAGCTCATTTGCGACGGGGTGACCGGCATGGACCTCCTGGAGGTTTTCCTCCGACGGTGTATCCAGCCACTCCAATACCGAGGCCATCCGATGTGGATGTACTCCGGTACGGATGATACCACTCGGATCCATCCAGAGGAGGTCAACGACGCCACGCTGGAGAAGTGGATGACTGCCATCACAGGAAACAAAGGTAACCCTCGCGGAGCTAGGAGGATTCCACCACTCGACCAGACTTATGAAGTGGACAAGGTATAACCACTTATCTCTGACTGTGATTCGGCTGCATTCATTCTGTTTAGATTTCAATTCGTCGACTGACTTTTGCCTTGTTTTGTTGTCTTCTAGGTCACCACCGAGATGTACTCGATGCCCAGCGGGCGCTGGAACCAGTCGAAGAAGAAGAAGGAAGCGGAGGTGAAAGCCGGGAAGAATGGGAGTCAACGGTGAGGAGGATGAGGGGACGAAAGCTACGATGAAGAGGAGGAGGAGGAGGAGGAAGGCGTCGATCCTCCCGCTCCGGAAGGAAGGTCAAGATGGCGCATGACCCGCGGCGGTAGCGATAAAGCTATTGCGCCTTCAGGGCGATTGTGAAGTGACCTCGGACAACTTCCCCTGCGCCGACTAAGAAACCGACGAAGCAACCTCGAGCAACGTTATCAAAGCCGGCGAAGGCCCTGCCCAAGATGCGGATGGTCATTCCCACCATCTCCGGGTAACCAGCAGAACTTGTATTTCCCTATTCAACATGAGTGTACTTTTGGTCGACTTCATGACTGATCAGCCGATTCTTGAAATCTGCAGTGCTGCCACCTCCGAGACCTCAGCCAAGCACGAAGATCAGGAAATGGAAGATGCCGCCACCTCCAACCTTGGTATGATCTCTGTAGTTTACGCTTTTAGTCGATTGGTTTCCATGTTTACTTTTGAATCTTTCTTGTAGTTCCGCCTCATGTCATTGATCTCCCGATGATGACGAGGAAGCACCATTGAGGAAGAGGAAAAACAAGAGGGTGCTCACGGCAAGGCTGCTCCAGCCAGACAATACACGAGGCGCTGGTTTCGAGGGAGGCAACCCCACTCGGGCTTCGTGTCTTTTGCTGAACGGCGACAAGTGCCCGACCCACTTCGTTGATGCTGATCCACCATCCTTTTTGCTATACACCACGTCCGGAAGACCAAGTGAGTGCTGCTAAGGAGGCTATCATGAGCAGGGATCATGATGGAGCAAGTGAAGGTGGTCGAGAGGCTAGCCAGCGACCTATGATGCTAGTTCAGCTCTCGAGCAATGTCCAAGTAAGTCGATCGTTGTTTGCTCTGTTAGGATATGCTACACAAAACTGCTTGCTCTGTTAGGATATGCTACCCAAACTGCTTCTTCTCGAAGATTTCCATATCTGTACACCCACCGGGTGGGTGTGTCGATTGAGTTTTTGTGGGGGCACGCTGAGTGCACCCACTGGTGTAGTCCCGAGACTATGGTGGACCGCGTGCGATCGACTATAGTCTTTATCTCGTGAACTTCTTCACTCGACCTGGACGGACCAAGTCGAATGGAACCGTAAAACCGGTGGGGGCACGCTGAGTGCACCCACTGGGTGTAGTCCCCGAGACTATGGTGGACTGCGTGCAGTCGACTATAGTCTAAAGAACTGTTATTTTTTTCAAGGTGACCACGACACTTAGCCATGGTTTTAGAATCATAACCTTTTTGCCTCTTTTGGTCGACTGGTCGAACCAAATTGGTAAAACCAGTGGGGGCACGCTGAGTGCACCCACTGGGTGTAGTCCCCGAGACTACTGTCGAATGCTTTGATTCGACTGTAGTCTTAGAAATGCTATGATTTTTCCTTAGTCACTCGGAAGTGATCCGTCTTTGATGTCTTTCGTTGGTTGACTCTTTGTAGAAATCTTGTGAGCTTGTGGCTCGCTATACTGAGTTAGAGAACAAGCAGATCCAGCTCAACCTCGACTTGAAGCTTGCTCAGGAGAATTTGCAGAAGGCGAAGGATGAAGCAAAAGGTATGGCTGGTGAGAACCTTGACGACTGTCTTTGTTTTTCTGTTCATTCTCAACTCTGTTCTCATTGTTGCTTTGCAGATAAACTGGAAGAGACTTTGAAGAAGAAGGACCTTGACCTTGCAGAGGCACAGAAGGCGGCTTTGGAGAAAACAAAGCTCGCTGAAGAGAAGCTTGCCTCAGTCGACAAACTTGAACATGAAAATGCCAAGCTGAAAACCGCTCTTGACGCGGCCAACAAGGAAGCTAGTCGACTGAAGAACGACAAGATTGCTCTGTCTGACAAGGCTGGTCAACTCGCGGGGAAGGAAAATGACCTGGAGATTTATCTTGGAGGGCTCGCCAAGAAGCTGTTTCTCATGCTTGAAGGTAATCTCTTTTATCCGACTGTCTTGCTATCACCGGCTCATTGCATGATTGTTATTTTGAATCGGAGCTGTGTTTTCAGAATTCTGTCAAAACTTCGAAGAAGAAACCAGTCGAGTGGAGACTAGCCTGGACCCCATCAACTCTCCTGTGAAGGACGAAGCTGCCATGAATGTGCTCCGACTGGAGTCTCGCGTTGCTAGCGTGGTGGATTATCTTGCTCAACTAAAAGCTGCGGTGTCGCGGATCGACTCGACTCTCTGGCCAGATCAGACACTCCAGAATGACCTTGAATCCTTGATGACTCGACTGAATGAGATTCCAAGTCGAGTGCAAGAATGGAAAAAGTCTTCTGCCAGGTGTGGTGCTGATGTTGCTCTGTCTCTGGTTCGCGTCCACTGCAAGGAAGCGCAAGAGGACAAGCTGGCGTCCCTCAAAGTTGCCAACACCAGGAAGTATGACTTCCGATCTTTCATGGAGACCTTCATCGCTGCCGCTACCCGTATTGCCGACGGAATCGACCTCGACCAGTTTGTTGCGCCTTCCAGTCCTCCACCGGAGGAGTAAAAAACTTCTAAGTCCGACCTTAAATTTGCCTCGGAATGCCGAGTGGTTTTTGTAACCGACAAACTTTAACAGGCTTAACGCTTGAGTCCCTTTGGATCCGTAGGACGTTTATCCAAACTTTATCTATCCTTGAACATGCTTTATTTGCCTTCGAGAGAACTTTGCTCTTTATTCGGAATATATTTCATTGTTGTAGGTAGTATCCTTGAGGTGAAACTCCAGTCGACTTGTACTTCATCTATCTTGCAGGTAGAGATGGAGCACAGACTGCGACTGACCTCGTTGTCCTTGCGGGTTGGGATGTACCGCACGTTGTACTTGTGGCGAAGCTCCGAAGGGGAAGGTAGCAGTCGACCTGCACCTCGTAGTCCTTGCGGATTGAGATGGATCGCACGTTGTACTTGTGGCGAAGCTCCAAAGGAGAAGGTAGCAGTCGACCTGCACCTCGTCACCCTTGCGGATTGAGCTGAATTCCTTACTTAGGCGAGCACTAGACTGTAGCTAAGCCCCCAAGTGGGAGGTTTGCTCTCCACACGGTAGGATTTTTATTACTTAGGCGAGCACCGGGCTGCAGCTAAGCCTCTGAGTGGGAGGTTTGCTCTCCACTCGGTAGGATTTCTATTACTTAGGCGAGCACTGGGCTGCAGCTAATCCCCCGAGTGGGAGGTTTCCTCCCCACTTGGTAGGATTTCTATTACTTAGGCGAGCACTGGGCTGCAGCTAAGCCCCCAAGTGGGAGGTTTGCTCTCCACTCGGTAGGATTTCTATTACTTAGGCGAGCACTGGGCTGCAGCTAAGCCTCCGAGTGGGAGGTTTGCTCTCCACTCGGTAGGTTTTTCATTGCGTAGCTTTGAAGGAGAAGGTAGCAGTCGACCTGCACCTCGTCGTCCTTGCGAAGCGTTCTTTATTTTGGATGTTTAGGCGAATCCTTGGGTTGTTGCTAAGCCCCCGAGTGAGAGGCTGACTCTCCACTTGGTAGGATCTAAATACTTAGGCGAGTACTTGGACTGCAGCTAAGCCCCCAAGTGGGAGGCTGGCTCACCACTCGGTAGGATTTTAAATACTTAGGCGAGTACTTGGACTGCAGCTAAGCCCCCGAGTGGGAGGCTGGCTCACCACTCGGTAGGATTTTAAATACTTAGGCAAGTACTTGGACTGCAGCTAAGCCCCCGAGTGGGAGGCTGGCTCACCACTCAGTAGGATTTTAAATACTTAGGCGAGTACTTGGACTGCAGCTAAGCCCCCGAGTGGGAGGCTGGCTCACCACTTGGTAGGATTTTGAATACTTAGGCGAGTACATGGACTGCAGCTAAGCCCCCGAGTGGGAGGCTGGCTCACCACTCGGTAGGATTTTGAATACTTAGGCGAGTACTTGGACTGCAGCTAAGCCCCCGAGTGGGAGGCTGGCTCACCACTCGGTAGGATTTTAAATACTTAGGCGAAGCGGATTCGCAGCTAAGCCCCCGAGTGGGAGACCGGCTCGCCACTCGGAAAGGATTTTTTTTTACAAACTTAGGCGAACCGGATTCGCAACTAAGCCACCCACTGGGGGAAATTTCAACAAAAAGTAATAACAATCACTGGGAAAATTATAACATTCTTGTCTTAGATAAACAAACTACAAAAGTACTTTTATTACATCTCAACCGAGTGAGTATTAAGTATAAAAGGGGCGGAGCAGCTCCGCATTCCACGCTCGAGGCTCGTCGATCTGGCGATCAACGTTGTAGATATGATACGCTCCGTTGTGGAGAACTCTTGTGACGATGAAGGGACCTTCCCAAGTGGGAGCGAGCTTGTGTGGTTTCTGTTGATCCACTCGGAGGACCAAATCTCCCTCTTGGAAGGCTCGACTCTTCACGTTTCTGGCATGGAATCAACGCAAGTCTTGCTGATAGATAGTCGAGCGGATCAGGGCCATCTCCCTCTCCTCTTCCAAGAGGTCGACTGCATCTTGCCAGGCTTGTTCCGCTTCTTCTTGAGTATAGTTCGACTTGGGGCGCGTTGTGAAGCAGGTCACTCAGCGAACTGCTTGACTCCATAGACCGGGAAGAATGGAGTTCTCCCAATGACCAATTAGGAGTGGTCCTCAATCCCGTAGAACTGATGGAAGTTAAATCGACCCAAGATCTGCTGCGTGCTTGAGATCACGCATCGGCCGTGGTTTCAGCCCTTTGAGAATGAGGCCGTTTGCACGCTCTGCTTGCCCATTCGGCCGAGGATGAGCAAGCAAGCATAGTCGACCAGCGTGCCGAGAGGCGCGAAGGCTTTGAATTTGTCATTATCGAAGTTTGACCCATTATCGGTGATGATGCTATGTGGAACTCCATATCTGAATATCAATTCTCTGATGAAACTGATAGCAGTGCATGCATCAAGGTTCTTGATGGGCTTGGCTTCAATCCACTTGGTGAACTTGTAGACTGCTACTAGCAAATTAGTGAAGCCGCTTCTGCCAGTTCTTAGCGGTCCAATCATGTCTAATCCCCAAACAGCGAAGGGCCAGACGAGTGGAATGGTCTTCAAGGCTGAGGCGGGTTTGTGTGACATGTTGGAATAGAACTGACACCCTTCACACTTGTCGACTATTTCTGTTGCCATTTCATTTGCTTTCGGCCAGTAAAATCCCGCTCGGTATGCTTTAGCCACGATGGTCCGAGAGGACGCATGATGGCCACAGTTCCCCGAGTGGATATCCTCAAGAATTATCTGACCTTCTTCTGGTGTGATACACTTCTGGCCGACTCCAGTCGCGCTTTCTCTGTACAATTGTCCCTTGATCACTGTAAAGGCCTTGGATCGACGGACGATCTATCGAGCCTCTTCTTCATTCTCTGGGAGTTCTTTCCTTAGGATATATGCGATGTACGGCACTGTCCAGTCGGGAGTGATGACCACAACTTCCATAATCAGGTCGACCACGGCTGGGATCTCAACTTCAGTCGGATCATTGGCACTCTTTTGCTGCGGGGCTTCTTCTGTGAAAGGATCCTCCTGCACTGATGGTGCATGAATGTGCTCCAAAAATACATTGCTGGGAATGGCTTCCCTCTTGGACCCTATCTTCGCCAAATCATCCGCAGCTTGATTTTTCAGTCGGGGTATATGATGAAGCTCTAACCCCTCGAATTTCTTCTCCAGCTTTCTCACTGCATTACAGTAACCTGTCATAGCTGGGCTTCTGACATCCCACTCCTTCATCACTTGATTAACAACCAGATCCGAGTCGCCGTAGACCATACAGGAGTGCTTCATATTCTGCTTCATTGTTGGAAGAATCAAAGTGAATCTGGAGAACATATTTGAGCTTATCTCCTCGGGGAAACCAATACGACCCCGCACTGAGAACCGTTCAGCATCTTGGAATCGAAAAACATAGTCCAAAGCTCGAGTGAACTTGAGTCGGAAGCTGCTGTTGATCCACTCGGCGAGGAAGTCTGCTATTGCTTGGGACTTGATGGCTTTCTTTGCCTCAAATTTGATATCAAGGGAAGAAGTTCAATCGCCCATTTTGCCACTCGACTAGTTGCATCTCTGTTATGAAGAATTTCCGACAATGGGGCGTCGCTGACGACTGTAATGGAATGATCAGAGAAATAATGAGCAACCTTCTTCGTGGTCATATAGATCCCATAAACAAGCTTCTGATAGTGAGGGTATCTTTGCTTTGATGGGGTCAGCACTTCAGAAAGATAATAAACTGGGTGTTGAACTTTGAAGGCTTTTCCTTCTTCTTCCCTTTCGACCGTAAATGCAGTCTTCGACGACTTGTCCGATGGCTGCAATGTAAAGCAACAAAGGCTCTTTGCGATAGGAGCAGCAAGCACTTGGTGGGTGGAGAGCGAGCTTTTAGCTCTGCAAATGCTGCATCGACTTCGAGTCCACTCGAACTTGTCGACTTCTTCATCGATCGGTAAAGAGGCAATTCCTTTTCACCGAGGCGAGAGATGAATCGACTTAAAGTGGCCAAGCATCCAATGGCTTACGGACATCGTGCACACGCATGGCGCTTCATTCGAGTATAGTGCCAACCTTTTCGGGTTAGCATCGATTCCTCGCTCGAAGAATGAGAAAACCGAGTAACTTTCCACGGGAACTCCAAATGTGCACTTTGATGGGTTAAGCTTGATATCATACCTCCACGAGATTGGCAAATGTTTCAGCAAGGTCGGTCAACAGGTCGGAACCCTTTCGTGACTTGACCACTATATCATCCATGTGCGCTTCCACATTCCGACTGATTTGGTGAGCAAACACTTCGAATCATCCTCATGAATGTGGCTCCGACATTCTTTAGACCAAATGGCATGGTGACATAACGAAGCACCGAATGGAGTGATGAGCGCTGTTTTAATCTCATCGGGTCCATCTGAGACGGATCTGATGGTACCCGAATAGGCGTCTAAAAAGACAACCTCTCACATCCTGCGGTTGAATCGACTATTTGGTCAATGCGAGGAAGAGGAAATGATCTTTCGGGCAGGCCGATTGATATGCTTGAAATCGATGCACATGCGCAACGACTTGTCCTTCTTGGGGACCATGACGACATTGGCGAGCCACTTTCGAGTGGTAGATCTCTCGGATGAACTCTGCCGCTAAAAGACGAGCCACTTCTTCGCCAATGGCCTTTCTCTTCTGGACGGCGGACTGCCAAGATATTCTTTAACGGTTTGAATTTTGGGTCGACTCAGTGGCGATGCCCAGCCAGCTCCACAGGAACACCGACATGTCGTGAGGCTTCCATGCAAAGATGTCCCGATTCTCACGGAGGAACTGGATGGCGCTTCTTCCTATTTTGAGTCGAGTGTTGTTGAGATGTTGGTCGGAGCAGCATTGGGATCGATCGGGTGAATGTGAACCTGTTTACGTCTCCCCGATCGACCGAAATGTCTGACTCCGTGTGTGCTTCTTAGCTCGCAACAAATCACTCGGATCTGCAGTTTTCGATACTCTTGTAGCTCTACCACGCCAACCGAGCAGTCTTAGAGCCTTCTGGAAGCACTCTTCCGCCTTCTTCCGATTGCCCGTAACGGTGATCACGCCCTTGGGACCAGCATCTTGATTTAAGATACACATAACATGGTCGGGCCATGAACGTGCATATCTGGCCTTCCCGAATAGCGTGATAAGCGCTCTGAAATCCACGACCTCAAAGGTCAACTTCTCTTTCGAAAATGCTTGAATCACAAAAACTACATCAAGAGCGATTTGGCGAGTGACTCAGCCTTCTTTCCGGGAATGACTCCGTGGAAGCTCATATTATCGGTAATCGAGTCCGGACATTGGAATGCCCATCCTTTCAACGTCTCTGCGTACAATATGTTCAAGCCACTACCACCATCCATCAAGACTTTGGTCACCGAGTGCCCTCGACGATCGGGTCGACCACCAATGCTTGCCTCCCGGGGTGGCAATGTGCGTCGGAGATCGGTGGTCGAATGTGATGGCGGTGCAGGACCATTTCAGATAATTGGGCGTTCTTGAGCGACCAAGTTCACTTCGATTGATAACCTTCAATCGACTTTTGCTTTCGTCGGCAAAAAATCATCGGGTGGAATTGACACAGGGATATCCATCATCAACATCATCTTTGTCCTCAACTTTGTCCGTCTCCTTATCCTTATCCTTGGGTTGTTTCCTTGAAACTGCTGAATCAAGAGCCGACACTGTCGAGTGGTATGTTTCGGGTAAATGAGTTTACCCTCTTCATCTTTCTTCGTGTGAATATGACATGGCAAATCCAACACATCATTTCGATCCTGGTCTTTCACCTTCTTGGGGTTCCAAGGACCCTTGGGTTTCCCCTTGAACTTTCCTGGCGTCACAGCCAAGGCCTCTCCGGGAGCAGCTGGCTCGGCTTTGCGCTTCGCTTCCATTGAATTTCCTCCGCCGCCTCATTGGCGGCCGATTTGTATTTACCACTCGGAGCCGATCCTCTTCTTCACCATTTGCATACTTGGTGGCAATCTCCATCATCCGACTCGGGTCATATCTCGGTTCGACCAAATTTCAAACTCAACTCTCTCGTTCTTGACACCTTCTTTGAAGGCACAGATCGCTGGTGATCGATACATTCTCAACGGTGTGGTGCAAAGTGACCCACCTCTGGATATAATCCTCAAAGTTTCACTCGACTTTTGCACACAAGACTGCAACTCTATCAAACCTGCGGTGGCTTGCAAGTCCCTTCAAATGTCCTGACAAACACTCGGGCAAGATCTTCCCAAGTGTAAATACTGCTGGGTGCTAACTGATTCAACCACGCTCGGCTGAACCCTCCAACATAAGAGGCAAATGCTTCATGGCTACCTCATCGTTGCCGCCGCCCGATCTGAACAGCCACTCGGTAATGTTCAAGCCAAGTGTCGCTTGGATTCACCAAAGAACTTATCGACTCCGATCGCCAACCTGAAGTTGGGAGGAATCACCGCGGCTCTAATGGCTCTGCTGAAACACTCTGGTCCCGAGACATGAACTCTGCTGCTGGAAGGAACATCTCTATCATGGCCGTCTCGGTGAGCTCTGTTCCTGTCGACCAAACCTTGAACGATAATAGATCTCGCATCAAAGCCTAGTTCCCTGGGGTCGACTGGAACTCTTCGCCCAACACTGTGTTGGCGTCTATCGTCCTGCTGCCGAGGAGCGTATGATCCACCCCTTGGGGGAGGAGGGCACTCGGCGTCGATCATTGCAATCGAATCGGTGCTCATACTGCTCATGGCTCTTGTCTCGATCATCACGCCGCCCCCACGTTCCTCACGCCTCAGGCGATCTCGGACTATGGGCCGATCGACTGAATTCGCAGCGACGGATCGGCTGTGAATCCTGTTCCGCGACTGTGATACGACTGAGTTTTGGTCTCCTGCCTCCTGGAGCAAATCTCTGATTTGTAGCAAACCTCTACCCGCCTCCGACTGGAAGGCTGAATTGACTCTGCTATACGGGCGGCAGCTGCTAAATTCTGAATCGGAGTTCGATATACCTGAGTTGGTGGCTGGAAGAGCTGACGCCGACCAGATTCTGGAACCTTTGGTCGCGCGCGCTCGTCGAGTACTCGTTGAAGGTTCTCCAGTCGAGTGCGCTCAGCTAGGTTGGTCAAGCGTGCATCCTCCAAGGCATGAGCCTCGGGGGTTTCTCCGACGATAGGAGTGTGAAGCACATCCATGTTCCGACGGCGAAGCTCCTCCCTCTGAAGCGAGGTGAGGGGCTCGGGCAGGTACTCTTCGTGGGCTTGCTCCGGATCGCCTCCACCGTCACCTCCGTTGGTGCGGGTGAATCCGGGGGGACTGCGTGGTCCATCGACCATCAGAACCTCTGCCGCCGGGTCACTGCTATCGCATTCGGACGCAGTCTCTGTGGAGCCAGTCGAACAGGCCGTAGAGAGATTCGTCGGGCTCGATCGCCGTGACTTGGGGGGTGGCCGACTGGCGGGCCATCGCATGCCTCACCCACCGTTGAAGCCTCGACCGGCCGGAACGCTTGCGCCGGCGGGAGACTGGGAGCGAGGACGGCACAGGAGCCGACCCATACTGGGTCGATGGTTGCCGCAGGAGGACTCCGCGGACACACGCGCGAAAGTGCGTCGCCCCGCGGACGGGGAGCGCGTCCATGTCGAGTGGAGCCTCCTGAAGCCAAGCGGAGTCGTCGGCGACGAACGTGAGCGCACCGAGACGGATCTCGTGGCCGTCGACCAGAACTCCACCTGAAACCATGATGTAGGAGATCGAAAGAATCCCAACTTCTCCAACAAATCGCTAGAACACCTGCCCCAAGGTGGGCGCCAACTGTCGTGGTTCTAAGTCTAACAGTAGAATGGGGGGTAGGTATGGAGAGGCAAGATCCTAGCTATGGAGTAGTGGTATACGCAAGAGATTTACGAGTTCAGGCCCTTCTCGGAGGAAGTAACAGCCCTACGTCTCGGAGCCCGGAGGCGGTCGATCGGATAATATGCGTATGTGTTACTGAGGTGCGAACCCTTCTACACATGGAGGGGGTGGCTTATATAAAGTGCGCCAGACCCCAGCCAGCCCACGTGCGTAGAGGTTTAAGATACGTTAAGGCTAGGCGTTCTCGGTAGCGCCTTACATAAAGTATCATTATGATCATAAAGACTATTTAACTACAGACCGTTTGGACACCGAGTGGCTCTTGGACTCCTGGTGGTCGAGTGGGTCTTCGTGGTCGAGTGTCTTTGAACCTGTCGAGTGGAAACCTACCAGGTCGACTGGAAGGCCGTTTCTTTCCCGAGTGTCCTTGTGGAGGGTACCTTTGGGCAGGTCTATGACCCTACCCCAGGTACATGACTTCATCAATGGTCAACTCAAAATCCTACACCTACCAATCCCTTCGAGTGGAGCCTTTGGAAATCTCATACACTTCGGTCAATTTCCTCAGTGACAGAGACGAAGTTCTTCTGGTCGCTAAGGAATTTTTTCTAACTAAGGAGTTAGGAGTTCGCCAGTGCGGATTGCCTACACAGTGAGGAACATGATAGCCCTGAGGAATTTGAGAATCAAATTTCCGACCGTTGTTAAAGCTCTTGCGCCACCTGTCCCAAAATATCCTATCCACCTAACGGTCATATCATTGAAGGGCATTTATGTCTTATCATGTCGGGCTGCTCCTAGGCTATAAATAGCCACCCCTACAACCACTAGCTGGTTGGCTGCTCGAGAGAACTTGACACTTGTCATTTGAGAGCAACCCATCCTCCGAGGACTTTGAGCGAAAATCATCGAGTGAGGAAAACCCAAAACCAAACCCCTACAAACCCAAAGTGATTGAGCATCATGAAGAGATTGATCCTGCGTGGATCCGACGCTTGTTACCTTTGAAGACTGTGCTTCTTCCAGACGGTTAGGCGTCATGGTCTAGAGCATCCAAGAGGAATTGTGGATCGCCGAGTGACCAAGTCTGTGAAGGTTTGGAAGTCGCTCAAGACTTACCACGAGTGATTGGACGAGTGCATGTGACCTTAGTTCAAGGAGAATACGGTGAGGACTTGGTGTCCTGAGCTGCGTGCTCAGCGGCTCGGGTGTCCGGGACTGTGTGTCCTCGAGTTTAAATACTCACCGCTCCAACCAGACGTATAACCGAGACAGCAGTTGGAACTGGTCTACCAAATCATTGTCTTCACCAACCTAACTAGTTCTATTTCCTCAACTCTTTCATTTCCTCATTCTTGTGTTGAGTGTTCGTTCATATCTGTGTTTGAAGACTTTGATGAAGACTTCCTCAATTTCCTCGCCCAATTTCTTCATCGCTTTGTCTTCATCTTGTGCTATCATGTGTTTACGCTTTCTCGCTCTTTGATTGTCTTCATTTCATCATGATGACCATGCCCGCATTCTCTTATGCTTACTTCTGAGTACTTATTCCGCTGCAAGTAGTTCTTCACTTAGGAATTTCCTCACCGGCAAATTCCTCATTGAAGAATTCTTAAAAATCGCCTATTCACCCCCCCCCCTCTAGTCGATATAACGCACTTTCATATATAGACACCGAATAGGGTTAGGGTTACACAGAGTTGGTTACAATGGTAGGAGATCTACATATCCGTATTGCCAAGCTTGCCTTCCACGCCAAGGAAAGTCCTATCCGGACAAGGGACGAAGTCTTCAATCTTGTATCTTCATAGTCTAGGAGTCCGGCCAAAGATGATAGTTCGGCTATCCGGACACCCCCTAATCCAGGACTCCCTCAGTGCTATTGCGTGGGCGAAGAGGTTCGGAGAAATTTCCAAATTTTTGCCCGTGACTATATATAGCCCGACCCTGTCAATGTGACCGAGTGGAACAACTCGGTGGCACCGAGATGCAAAACTGTGTATAGTTATTGCAACTCGGTGTGGCCGAATAGTTCAAATCGGTTGCACCGAGATTGAAAACCTAGATCGACTAAGTGATCTCGGTAAGACCGAAATGGAGGAATCGGTCAGACTGAAAATCACAAAGAAGTTTTGGAAGTTTAAGTCTATGACGAATCGGGGACTCCGAGTGCTCCTCACACAGAGTGGTTCGAATCTGACTTGATCAAATTTTGTGATGCAGCATGAACAGAGTTTGAGACGAGAAAATCATAGATAGCTAAAGAAGGTTCTTAGGCATTCTTGTCCATCCACTTGGCCAAAGAAAAAAAAGAAGCCAATCAATCAAAACAACAAGTGGATGTCCTCGAATGAGTAAAGTATGCAACCAACATGCTCACACAATAAGATGGCAAATGAAATATGTGAGAAAGCATGCACAACCAATTCTAGCATCTATCAAGCAATTGGCGATGACTAGGTCATCTATATATGAGTATATTGACTTAGGAGTCAAATGATTGACATTTGATCATAGGTCATACTCATCGTTTAAGCTCAAGTGGGGTTACCACTTTTACATAAAGCATTTATGTGTTCACATCATTAGAGTTGCTTTGACTCAATTCTTGAGTTAAGCTCCCCCTAGATGTGAGATCCCCCCTTAGAGGGATGAACTAACCTTGGGTTTTGTCGATGATGACTTCATGTAGGTGTTGAAGATGTGGATGCTCAATGTTGATGTAGATCTTTTTGGAGCAATCCTTTGGAGTGAGTTGCACTTTCAATACCTACATGGGTTAGTCCCACAAGGAACAAACAAGTATATCCATAGACATAGAGTGGTGCACACACAATATGATGTCCATGAAATCATTAGGTTACCTTGTCCCTTGCCTTACCAACATGAGGGTTTGTGACTCCTTGAACTAGTGCAAGATATGGAAGTTGATTGCACTTGTCCTTGCCATAATGATATGAGTGAAATATGTTGGCGGAGTCACCCTCAAGAACTCTCTAGTTCTTCTTCTGGATCCACATCATCTTGATGGGAATCCTTGGAGTTGTAGTTGTACTTGATGAGGTAGAACTTGACGTAGTCTTGGGAATCCACTTGACTGAGACCTTAGGTGCTTCTTCAAATGCATCAATCTCTTCTTGAAGCTTGTCCTTGCCTTTGTTCTTGTGGTCTTGTGGTGGAATATCATCTTGTGCCTATGTTCCCTTGAAGGAAGTAGGATCATACTTCTCTTGTTGAGGAACAAACTTCGTCTTGGGGTATTGATCTTCTTCCCACTCAACTCCATTGGCATTGAACTTTCGTTCAAAACCAACACCTTGATTCTTCCGGTGCCTTCCTTGCTTGCGTACAATTTCCTCGAATTGCTTACTCCCGACAAGGCTCTTGTATACACCTTTCTCTATAATTCCCTTCAATAAGCTATTTTCTTGCTCAAGTGTAACTTGGCTAAGAGAATCATTAGTGGAATCAAGAGAACTACTAGAAGCAACAATATTGGATTTAGCATTGTTATTGTTACTACTAGAAGAAGAATCTTTCTTGTTCTTGTTACTAGACTTGACTTGAGGCATGTAAGTAGATAAGAGCAAACGCTTGGCAATGTAAGAAGAACTTTTCTTACGGAGATCATCATTGATAGCTTTTAAGAACTCATGCTCTTGCTCAAGATTGAGCTTTTCAAAGCGTAACTTCTCATGAGCCCTTAAAAGTTCTCGATGATCTTCAAAGATAGTTTAATGAGCTAACTTAAGAGTGTTTAGTTCTTTAGTTAGACGCTCAATTTTCTCCTTATAATTGTCATTCGTTTCACCTTGATTAGCATGATTAATTGACGTTTCATCATAGTATTCATCACTAGAGTTGTCAACAAGTAAATCATCATCACCTAGCAAGTCATCTTCATCAACATCAAAATCAATATACTCGGGGTGTGTTACCTTAGGACCTTTGGCCATGAAGCATCTACCAATTCCTTCATTTGGTGATTCAAATATGTCGTAGGAGTTGGTTGACACAAGTGCTAGACCGGCAACACCTTCATCTTGAGTGTATTCGGAGTCGGAGTGATAGCTTCTCTCGGAGTGATGGTCGGAGTCAGAGCCGGATACCCATTCACCAACATGAGCTTGATGTCTTCGTTTTGTGTAGCTCTTTGATGACTTGTCCTTCCTTTCCGAATCCTTGCTTCTCCGTGAGGGTCTTCGTTCATAACGATCATCTCTACTCCTCCTCTCTCTTGGTGGTGATTCTTCTCTTCTACTTCTTCCTTTTGGAGAGTCTTCTCTTCTTTTGTAGGGTGCCGTACACTCATTGGAATAGTGTCCGGGTCTCCCACAATTGTAGCAATTTCGCTCTCGACTAGAAGATCTTTTGTCAGTGTAAGACCTAGACTTGGAGCTTCTTTCTTTGCTTCTACTCTTGTAGAATTTGTTGAAGTTCTTCACCATTAAGCTCAATTCTTCATTGAAGGTTTGTTTCTCACTTGATGATGTGGGGGCTTCACTTGAGGCTTTGTAAGCACCACTTGACTTGTTGTGAAGTTCCTCCTTATCCTTGAGTGACATCTCATGAGCAACAATTCTTCCAATGACTTCCGTTGGCTTGAGCCCTTTGTAGTTTGGCATCATTTGAATCAATGTGCACACTGTATCATACTTTCCATCCAAAGCTCTTAGGATCTTCTTGATGATGAATCTGTCAGTCATCTCTTCACTCCCTAAGCCGGCAATTTCATTTGTGATAAGTGCAAGCCTAGAGTACATTTCAGCGACACCTTCACCATCCTTCATTTTGAACTTGTCAAGCTGACTTTGGAGCACATCCAACTTGGATTCCTTGACGGATTCGGTACCTTCATGCATATCAATCAAAGTATCCCAAATTTCCTTTGCATTCTCAAGACGGCTGATTTTGTTAAATTCTTCGGGGCACAATCCATTGAAGATGATATCACAAGCTTGAGCGTTGTATTGCAACATCTTCAATTCTTCCGCATTAGCTTCACGGTTCAGCTCTCTCCCATCAAAGAATTCACCTTGCAAGCCAATACAAATAATTGCCCAAACGGCGGGGTTATGCCCGAGAATATGCATTTTCATCTTATGCTTGCAACTAGCAAAATTAGTACCATCAAAGTAAGGACCTCTACGGTGATAATTTCCCTCGCTAGACGCCATACTCTCCTAGGTTGTGAAACCAAGGCTATGACCACCAAAAGCTATGGAAATCAAAGCAAATGGAGACCAAAGCTCTGATACCACTTGTAGGACCTTGAAGTATGTCTAGAGGGGGGTGATTAGACTACTTGACCAATTAAAAACTTAGCCTTTTCCCAGTTTTAGAGTTTGGCAGATTTTAGCTATCTTAGGACAAGTCAAGCAATCATCACACAATTCAAGCAAGCATGCAAAGAGTATATGAGTAGCGGAAATTAAAGCATGCAACTTGCAAGAAAGTAAAGGGAAGGGTGTCGGTGTCAAAACCGGCGGATCTCGGGTAGGGGGTCCCGAACTGTGCGTCTAGGCGGATGGTAACAGGAGACAAGGGACACGATGTTTTACCCAGGTTCGGGCCCTCTTGATGGAGGTAAAACCCTACGTCCTGCTTGATTGATATTGATATTGTGGATGTTTACAAGAGTGGATCTACCACGAGATCAAGGAGGCTAAACCCTAGAAGCTAGCCTATGGTATGATTGTAAGGGTTGTTGTTCTGTCCTACGGACTAGAGCCATCCGGTTTATATAGACACCGGAGAGGGCTTGGGTTACATAGAGTCGGTTACAATGGTAGGAAATCTACATATCCGTATCACCAAGCTTGCCTTCCACGCCAAGGAAAGTCCCATCCGGACACGGGGAGGAGTCTTCAATCTTGTATCTTCATAGTCTTGGAGTCCGGTCGATGATGATAGTCCAGCCAATGATAGTTCGGCCGATGATGGTAGTCCGCTATCCGGACACCCCTAATCCAGACTCCTCGGTAGCCCTGAACCAGGCTTCAATGACGATAAGTCCGGCGTGTATATTGCTTGGCATTGCAAGGCGGGTTCCTCCTCCGAATGATAGAAGATTGTGAACACCAGGATAGTGTCCGGCTCTGCAAAATAAATTCCACATTCCACCGTAGAGAGAATAATATATACACAAGTTCAATCTGCTGACGTTTTCTGCGGCATGACATCACGCCGCTACCAAGCCATTATCTAAATCGTTTTTTATTCTACCACCTCAGCGCATTTAGCGAAGCAGTTTCCTTGGCACGTCTTGTCGAAGCAGAGATCGTGTTCCCCCTTAATCCGGGATTCTCATCAATACGGACGTGGGTAACCCAACCACGCCCGTCGCCACACCCCCTCTATCGAAGGCGAGTCCCAAACGGTCATGGAGACGGCTCTTGGTATTCCCCCTCTTTATAACGGGACCAAGGCTCGTTTCTTTTTCTTCAATCCTTCATCGAATCCTCTCCCCGCTCCAAGTTCCAGCACCTAGAGCTCCAGATTCGAGCGCTTCGGACTTCCAACGATGTCCGGTTCCGACCTCCAGGGGCGGTGGATGCCCTCCTCCGTCACGGAGGAGGACGTATAAAACTGTGGGAGGCCAAGTACTGCCTTCGAGATTTCGCACAGGTTGCCTCGCCAAGGCAGACCATCCCCACCCCGAGCCCGCGAGTATGTCGCTTTTGTGTCCCACCTCCGTCCGGGGTTTAGGCTTCCGATGGATCCTTTTGTGAGAGGGCTCATGTTTTACTATGGGTTGGAATTCCAAGATTTGGCTCCGGAGTCCATCCTCCATATCTCCGCATTTATTATCGTCTGCGAAGCCTTCCTCCGCGTCACCCCTCACTTCGGCCTGTGGCTGAAGACCTTCAATGTGACGCCGAAGATGATCGGGGCGTCAGCGGAGTCGGCGGGCGGCCATAAGTAGGAGGGCCGATGCCCCGTGGCCCGCGGGCTCCTTCCAAGAGGAGCTCGGCCCGTGGCAGCAAGAGTGGTTCTATATCACCGTTCCGAGGGGCCGCAGACAAAAGCCGCCGCCCCTATTCCGCCCGGGATCTCCACGACGGTTGATGTCGTGGGTCAACCAAGGGCTCAACTGGGGGCCGTCAAAGGACGTGCACCTACTGCAGGGCCGGATTCGAGATCTCCAAACGAGGGAGGTCGATATGGTGGTGGTAATGCAGGTTATGCTGATTAGGCGTCTCCCGCCCTGCAAACGCCGCCCTCTCCGGCTATGGGAGTTCAATCTAGAGGTCCCACGGATTCTTCAACACTTCATGGGTATGACACCCCTGGAGATGTACAAATTATTCTTCAGATCGCAAGAGGCGCGTCCGGAATTGACCGAGGATGCTGGCCTAAGCTGCAATCGCCCGGATACACAAGTAAGTAGTTCCGAGCCGGACATACCGCTTTGTTTGCCTTCGATGATTCGCCTTATGACCAACTTCCTTCTACACAGGAGTGGATAGCGGAAGCAAAATTGATATGGTGTCGGCCCCCCCCGAGACCGCGACGGATTACATGTGCTGGTCCGGATGCTTGAGTTGCGCCTCGGAGGAAGACGAAGGGGAAAGCAGAAAGCTACTGCCTCGCCTAAGGAGGCTCTTGAAAGAGGGGGATCGAGAATCCCTCCTCCAAGGGGAGAAGAGGACTGCCTCCGAGGACCGGGGCAAAAGCCCTAAACGGGGAAGAAATCTTTGCCGGGGTCCTGCGTCCGGGAGGCCCGGCCGCACAATCTCCCTTAAAGAGTCAGCTCTCCAACGAGCCGTAAGTAGAAAGAAAGGAGTTTTATAATAAGGACATCCCTATTTGTGCTTCGAGGATAACTAAAGTTTTTACCTTGTAGTTCGGATCTCCGTCCTTCGCAAATGAGCTCGTCTTGGGGACCTTCGTCCGGAGATGATGGTGAGCGAGACGCCTCCGTCCGGGCGCCGTCGGATAGGGCGGACGAGCTGAAGTGTCGCCACGGAGGGAGCCCCGGGTTTGGCAAAGCTGGATAGTTCGCGCCGACCGTGTACGGTGAGGATCTGCTTGAGAAGGCGTCTATCTCGTAAGATCACCACGCATTGATGAGCATGGTGATTGAAAGGATTTAAATCCGCCAAGGCGGTTGTACAATGCCGTCGGGGAGTTTGTCAGGCGGGGTTTGAGGTACGTAAAAATGACACACCGTTTAACAGTTTTGCATATAGAATGCGCCCTGTATAGATAGTAGCTCCTGAGACTCGGTAGGTTGTCGAAATCGACAGCGTGCCGAGGATCAAAATTGCAGGTTTAAATTTCCGTCATGCCGATGTAGGTGGCGGGTTGTCCGGAGGCCAGCCGGACTGATGGAGTTGCTGAACTAGAGCGGCAACTCGCTGTTGCGGATGCGGACATCACGCTGGTCAACAGGCGACTTGATGAGTCGCAAGGTAAGTATCACTGTGCGGCCACTTGGTAAGGGAGCCGAAGCCAGCTCCTTACAACGTGTGCGTGAAATGCAGATAGTGCCGCTGCTGTGGAGAACCTTCGGGCCGAACTTGCTCAAGCCAAGGAGCAGGCCAGAAGGAGTAATGCGGCGGCCTCGAGGGCGGCCGAGGAGTTAGCGGCGAAAGGGTCGCATCTGCGGAGCAGGGAAGAGATGGCGAAATGGCCTTGAAGTTAAAAGATGCTACCGACCACAATGAGGCTCTTGGGAAGGAGCGCCTAGCGGGGCAAGAAGACCTGAGGAAGGCCACCGCCGAAGCCAAGGATGCCCGCTCTGCAATGCGGGCTATAAAGGAAGAGCTGCGCCAGTCGGAGATATTGTAGGCGGTAAGCCGTTTCGCTGCGCCAAGGTTTACGGATCAAAAGTATGCTCAGTGGGCCAACTGGGGTCCGGAGGACCTTATATGGACTTAGCAGCGAGTCGCGGCGGATGCCGTTGTGCATTTTCGAAGCCAGAAGGATCACAAGACGGAAGAGCTGTTTTGGTCTCAATTCCATAGTCCGGAGCGTTCACTTCCACTGACCGACCGTTTGGCCGAGTGGGCTGAGCTAAATAGGTTGTCCGGGCTTGCTATGATGGATATAGTGACCCATATCCGGCCGGATAGGCCCGAGCCAAAGTTACTTTGGCTTATTGCAGCAATTTCGGGCGGTGCCGCATATCAAAGCGATAAAGCGGTCGGCCTGCATAGAGGGTGCGCGGATGGCACTCGCCCGTGTGAAGACACATTGGGCGAGATGGATGCCACCGCTGTTGCGACCCGGGTTCGGATGATAACCGGTTACCCGCCGAGCACTATTTTGGCGAAGTGCTGCGTGGTGCCCGTGTAATAGAGTCGCAGTGCTCAAAAAATGTTACGTTCAAATGAACGTTTTTATGATGTAAAACAATATTTATGATGTAAGCGCCTTTTATACTTGTGCGTTCAAGTAATAGAATATCTCCTATGCGGCCGTTCATGTATACGTGTGTATAACCTGAAAGATGGCAGTCGTTGGCTTCAGCCCCCACGCACAAGGTGCGGGGGTGTTCGCAAAAATAGCGCATTTTCACACTTAATCCGACGTCTCGGTCCTGTAAAGGAGGTGGTAGCGTAGCAAACGAGGCAACCGGACTATAATGCTTTATCACTTTCACTTAGCCATGGAGTTCGAGGGTGGGGCTACGACATAGCCCCTGGGGGCACCGCGCTCTCCAAATTTGGGGCGCGTATGTGCCTGGCCGGGAAACGGCCCTTCGTCAAAGCGGAGGAATCCTAAACATTCCCATGGTCAATCGAGTGGTTGACCAGTCTCTCAGATCATGACGGTCAGTTTTGGCTTTCTCTCTTGAGGTGCTCGCCCGGCCGAACTAGGGCACAATCGCATAGTTCTCCACGGAGCGCGTTAGCCGATGATCTGAACGTAAGGCAGCAAAACACGGAGCCGGGCAAACCCAACATTTGACCAAAGACATGATTGAACCGATGCATATAAGGCCAAACTCGAGACGCCAACACTCCCGAAGGTGTTTGGTCTTTATAATAGCGGCAAAACAAAGCCCTAAGCCCCTTGTGTCCAGTGCGGGCAGATTCTTACGCGCGGCCGATGCCAAAACGCCAGTCTCCACTCTGTTATAATGATAAACCAGGGATTATAGCAACAAGAGACAGAAGAAAGGTTTACGTAGGGTCTTAGTCGAAAAGAGTCCTTACAGCGGGTCCCTCTTGCACGTCTGCGCTGTGTCTCCGTTGTGCCGTATCACGGGCCGGGTGTGCACGCTGTTCATCTGTAAAAGAGAGGAACTTGGTTGGAAAAGAAATCATGCGAGAAAGTGCATAAAAATTGAAATATAGATTAATAAAGCTGAGCCTATGCTAGCTCATTATGGCTTATATGTGCAAACCCTTGTGAAGGGGTGTGCGGCTAGGTAGCCCCTAGCTTATTTATTCCGGACTCGTCCAGCCGTGTCTGGGGTCTCAGGCGACCTTTTAATGAAATGATGCCACGTGAAACGAGCATTTTAAGCGTAAGAGACGCGTAATGTGGTATTGCATTGAAGCGGACGAAAGCTTCCCGTCCCATTGATGCTTGATAGCTACTTTTAAATGGGGCGACATGAAAGGTTAGCTTTTCTCGTCAGAAGTTGTCAGGTGACCCTAACACAACTTCTAGTAATAATGAAACTGTGCACCTGGCGTAAGGGCCTGGCGCCACTCCTTTGAAGGAAGTGCGGCTATGCCGAATTATAGTAGGGTCTATCCCAACTTGCGGATTGTGTCCGGATATAGCAGGTTTAAGTCACTGCCGCCGTCCATCAAAACCTGCGTGCATTGCAGTCCGTCTATTATGGGATTCAATATCAGGGCAGTCTATCCTGCGTTCCGGATACTTCTGGACTAATCCAGATGGTCGAAAGTGATTGGTTTTGACATCCAATCTCGGTGTTCCACTGGGGTGGACCGTGCGACACTTGTCTTAGCGAGTGTCGTGTTGGTTTTCCGTGCTATCACGTGAAGCGAGTTTACTGTTTTGACTTCTTGTGGGAAAGTCTTTTGACTTCCGGTGCTCTGCTGGTGGGGTTCGTCATCGTCCTCGCTTGGCGCATCAGCCTTGTGTCAGCTTTGAGTCTGCGGACTGTTTAAAAACCCAACAGTTTTGGTTGGTATGGTTTGCAGGCCTTCCGGAGGTACTGTGGATTTGACATATCCGATCTAAAATTTTGTTTAAATTTGATAGCTCGTCTCTATTGTCCTTAAGAGGCCGTGTTTTATTGTTTGGCCGCGAGCTTTTGAATCTGGCGTTGACCGCCGTGCCCTTTGGGCTTTTTTCTTTATTCCGGCAATGATCTTTCTTGTGCCGGGACTTTCCGTTTCCATCTCTGATCTCGGATGTACTCGGGTCGCTGGTGTTGCATCTTGCTAGCCAGCTGTCTTCTCCTGCACAAAAGCGCGTCATGAGGCTTGTTAGCGCGGCCATTGTTCTTGTCTTCTCTTGGCCGAGGTGTCTGGCGAGCCATTCGTCTCGGACGTTGTATTTAAAAGCTGCTAAGGCTTCCGCGTCCGGACAGTCGACTATTTGGTTCTTTTGGTAAGGAACCTGTTCGAAATTTCTTGTGACTCTCCGGGCTGTTGGGTTGTATGACTCAGATCGTGCAGCATCCGGAGGGCGGACATAAGTCCCTTGAAAATTTGCTCTAAACGCGTCCTCAAGCTCTTCCCAACTTCCAGATGTTTTACGGGAGGCTTTTGAGCCAATGCCGAGCTGGCCTTTTGAGCTTGAGGGTAGGTATTTTATGGCGTGGAGATCATCTCCTCTAGCCATATGTATGTGTAGTATGTAATCTTCTATCCGCACTCCGGGTGCATTTGTGCGTCGTATGCCTCTATGTTTATGGGTTTGAACCCTGCTGGAAATTCATGATCCAGCACCTCATCGGTAAGACATAGCGGGTGTGCGGCGCCCCTGTATTTGGGTGTGCCGCTGTCTTCGAACACTTGTCGTGTTGTGTTACTTCCTGGGGCCCTCTTTTTTGACCCGTAGATGGACCTAGGTGGGTCGTCCGTTTTCCCCAGATTATAAGTCGGCTTGTGCGCGGCCCCACTTGTCGCTTTTGGCCTGTCATCTGGCCGTCTATCCGGCCAGACGGCCTCTTTATTTTTTGACTATGAGGGCTTTATGGCTTCCTCGTCAAATTCTGGCAGCAACTTGCGCTTCGGGTAGCTCTTTGTTTGATGGCCATTGCCATATTTGTCTGCAGTCTTGAATACTTTGCTCCACTTCATTCGGCGTGTCTTCGCTGTTTTGAGCTTCCGTTTTTCCTTCTTCAAACTTCTTGCAGTGGCGACGAGTCTTTTGTGTATGTTCTTATGCTCCGGTGTTGTGTCCAGACTGTTGATTGCTCCGTGAAGGGGTTGATTATCCGGCTCGTCCTGTTCGTCATCTGCTGGTTTGCCCTGCTCTATCGCTGGGTCGTTAGGAATGCTGCTTTGATCGGGGCGGGACTTAGGGCGGCGTCTACGTCGCCGTTTTGGTTGTTTATCGGCGGGATTATCCTCTGCCGCGTCCCGTTGTTCCTTGTTATTGCTTCCCTTTGGGGTGTCCACCATATGTATGTCATGTGACGGGGTGGTCTTCCAGTGTCCTGTAGGCACTAGTTCTTGGTAGTCTTCGGCATCGTCGTCCATACCGTCGATGTCTTCGGAGTCGTAGTCGAGTACGTCGGTTAAATCGTCGACGGTGGCTACGAAGTGGGTGGTGGGTGGGCTCTGAATTTCTTCGTCGTCCGCGCCCCAACCATCCTGGCTGTAGTTCGCCAGGCTCTCCGGATAGCGAGAGATGCTTGATGAATTCTGATATCGCCAAGGGCGAAAAGCCTGGCTATGTCCGCGATGGTGAATTCCATGATCGGCGCCCAATCGGATTCGACTGGCAGGGGCGCAGGAGGATCGGAGTCCGGAAGAGAGTCCGGCACCTCGGAGTCATGAGCTTTATGCGGGAAAAGGTAAGTGTTCGGCTCCATCGCCGTAGGAGTTGCGGCTCCCGAGGCGGTGTCCAGCCATCCGTCCTCGATTGAGCGATCGGCTCCGGACTATGGGTCGAGCGGTTTGTGTGCGGCCTCCAAGGTGCTGTCCGTGGCGAGTTAGGTCATGCCCATCGTGACAACCGCGCACACGCTCGGTATGGCTCGAGATCCATCGAAGATCAAGTCCTCGCGGATATCGGCCGTGAAGTTTAGGCTTCAAACCTGACTCGACGGCCAGGCGTAGCTTCGATCTGCTCGGATGGCCAAGTGAGTTGGCCCGCGATGCGGCTTACCGAATCTGAAGATCTGTCCGGGAGAAAAGTCTCACCCAGGACTGCGTCGTTGTTGATTGAAGAGGCCATCAAGCCTATCGGTGACAACACGAGGAACTCTCAATGAAAGCACCAATGTCGGTGTCAAAACCGGCGGATCTCGGGTAGGGGTCCGGGCTGTGCGTCTAGGCGGATGGTAACAGGAGACAAGGGACACGATGTTTTACCTGTTCGGCCCTCTTGATGGAGGTAAAACCCTCGTCCCGCTTGATTGATATTGATATTGTGGATGTTTACAAGAGTGGATCTACCACGAGATCAAGGAGGCTAAACCCTAGAAGCTAGCCTATGGTATGATTGTAAGGGTTGTTGTTCTGTCCTACGGACTAGAGCCATCCGGTTTATATAGACACCGGAGAGGGCTAGGGTTACATAGAGTCGGTTACAATGGTAGGAAATCTACATATCCGTATCGCCAAGCTTGCCTTCCACGCCAAGGAAAGTCCCATCCGGAAACGGGGAGGAGTCTTCAATCTTGTATCTTCATAGTCTTGGAGTCCGGACGATGATGATAGTCCGGCCAATGATAGTTCGGCTGATGATGGTAGTCCGGCTATCCGGACACCCCCTAATCCAGGACTCCCTCAAAGGGTTTGGAGGATTCAAACGCAATTGGAGACACGGATGTTTTTGGCGTGGTTCCGATAGGTGGTGCTATCGTACCTCCACGTTGATGGAGACTTCAACCCACGAAGGGTAACGGTTGCGCGAGTCCACGGAGGGCTCCACCCACGAAGGGTCCACGAAGTAGCAACCTTGTCTATCCCACCATGGCCGTCGCCCACGAAGGACTTGCCTCACTAGCGGTAGATCTTCACTAAGTACGCGATCTCCTTGCCCTTACAAACTCCTTGGTTCAACTCCACAATCTTGTCGGAGGCTCCCAAGTGACACCTAGCCAATCTAGGAGACACCACTCTCCAAGAAGTAACAAATGGTGTGTTGATGATGAACTCCTTGCTCTTGTGCTTCAAATGATAGTCTCCCCAACACTCAACTCTCTCTCATAGGATTTGAATCTGGTGGAAAGAAGATTTGAGTGGAAAGCAACTTGGGGAAGGCTAGAGATCAAGATTCATATGGTAGGAATGGAATATCTTGGCCTCAACACATGAGTAGGTGGTTCTCTCTCAAAAATGGTAAGTTGGAAGTGTAGGTTTAGTCTGATGGCTCCCTCCACTAATGAAGAGGAGGTGGAGGGGTATATATAGCCTCCACACAAAATCTAACCGTTACCCACAATTTACCAATCTCGGTGGGACCGAATCAAAAAACTCGGTCAGACCGATTTTAGTAAACTTAGTGACCATTAGGGTTTTCGGTGGGACTGACTTGCATCTCGGTAGGACCGATATGGTTAGGGCTAGGGCATAACGTAATCTCGGTGAGACCGATTACACAAACTCGGTGAGACCGATTTTGGTAATTAGCTAACCGAGAGAGTTGGTCGTAAACTTCGGTGGGACCGATTTGCTCTTTTCGGTGAGACCGAAATGTTACGAAAGGAAGCAGAGAGTTTACATTGTAATCTCGGGGACCGATTAAGCTCTTCGATGAGACCGAAAAGTTACGAAAAGGAAATAGAGAGATTACAATCCCATCTCGGTGAGATCGAGATCCCTATCGGTAGAACCGATTTGCCTAGGGTTTGTGGCAGTGGCTATGACATATGAAATCGGTGGCGCCGGATTGGAAGAATCGGTGAGACCGATTTTGGCTTTAGGTTTAGGTCATATGTGGATGTGAGAAAGTAGTTGAGGGTTTTGGAGCATATCACTAAGCACATGAAGCAAGAGGCTCATTAAGCAACACCTCATCCCTCCTTGATAGTATTGGCTTTTCCTATAGACTCAATGTGATCTTGAATCACTAAAATATAAAATGAAGAGTCTTGAGCTTTTGAGCTTGAGCCAATCCTTTGTCATTAGCATTTTGAGGGATCCACTTTCATCATCCATGCCATGCCATTCATTGAGCTTTCCTGAAATGTTCATCTTGGAATAGCATTAGCTCAATGAGCTATATGTTGTTATGAATTACCAAAACCACCTAGGGATAGTTGCACTTTCAAGGTGTACCCAACAGTTTCCTTTGGGTATCCTATGAAGACACATTTCTCCGATTTGGGTTCGAGCTTATCAGATTAAAACTTTTTCACATAAGCATCGCAACCCCAAACTTTAAGAAACGACAATTTTGGTTTCTTGCCAAACCACAGTTCTTAAGGCGTCGTCTCAACAGATTTCAATGGTGCCCTATTTAACGTGAATGCACCTGTCTCTAATGCATAACCCCAAAATGATAGTGGTAAATCGGTAAGAGACATCATAGATTGCACCGTATCAAATAAAGTACGGTTATGACGTTCGGACACACCAATACGTTGTGGTGTTCCGGGTGGCATGAGTTTGTGAAACTTTTCCACATTGTTTTAATTGAAGGCCAAACTCATAACTCAAATATTCGTTTCAATGATCAAATTGTACAAAAATTTATTTTCTTGTTACGATGATTCTCTACTTCACTCTGAAATTCTTTGAACTTTTCAAATGTTTCAGACTTGTGTTTCATCAAGTAGATATACCCATATCTGCTCAAATCATCTGTGAAGGTCAGAAAATAACGATACCCGCCGCGATCATCAACACTCATCGGACTACATACATCAGTATGTATTATTTCCAACAAATCTGTTGCTCGCTCCATTGTTCCGGAGAACGGAGTCTTAGTCATCTTGCCCATGAGGCATGGTTCGCAAGCATCAAGTGATTCATAATCAAGTGATTCCAAAAGCCCATCAACATGGAGTTTCTTCATGCGCTTTACACCAATATGACCTATACGGCAGTGCCACAAATAAGTTGCACTATCATTATCAACTTTGCATCTTTTGGATTCAATATTATGAATATGTGTATCACTACGATCGAGATCCAACAAACCATTTTCATTGGGTGTATGACCACAGAATGTTTTATTCATGTAAACAGAACAACAATTATTCTCTAATTTAAATGAATAACTGTATTGCAATAAACATGATCAAATCATATTCATGCTCAACGCAAACACCAAATAACATTTATTTAGGTTCTGCACTAATCCCGAAAGTATAGGAAGTGTGCGATAATGATCATATCAATCTTGGAACTACTTCCAACACACATCATCACTTCACCCTTAACTAGTCTTTGTTCAATCTGCAACTCCCGCTTCGAGTTACTAATTTTAGCAACTGAACCAGTATTAAATACCGAGGGGTTGCTATAAACACTAGTAAAGCACACATCAATAACATGTATATCAAATATACCTTTGTTCACTTTGCCATACTTCTTATCCGCCAAATACTTGGGGTAGTTCCGCTTCCAGTGACCAGTCCCTTTGCAGTAGAAGCAATTAGTCTCAGGCTTAGGTCCAGACTAGGGCTTCTTCACTTGAGTAGCAACTTGCTTGCCGTTCTTCTTGAAGTCCCCCTTCTTCCCTTTGCCCTTTTTCTTGAAACTAGTGGTCTTGTCAACCATCAACACTTGATGTTTTTCTTAATTTCTACCTTCGCCGATTTTAGCATTGCGAAGAGCTTGGGAATTGTTTTTTCATCTCTTGCATATTATAGTTCATCACGAAGTTCTAGTAACTTGGTGATAGTGACTAGAGAACCTTGTCAATTACTATCCTATTTGGAAGATTAACTCCCACTTGATTCAAGTAATTGTAGTACCCAGACAATCTGAGCACATGCTCACTGGTTGAGCTATTCTCCTCCATCTTGTAGGCAAAGTATTGTCTGAGGTCTCATACCTCTCGACACGGGCATGAGTTATGAAATATCAATTTCAAATCTTGGAACATCTTATATGCTCCGGGGTGTTCAAAACATTTTTGAAGTCCAGGTTTTAAGCCGTAAAGCATGGTGCACTAAACTATCAAGTAGTCATCATACCGAGCCTTTGTCAAAACGTTCATAACATGTGCATCTGCTCCTGCAACAGTTTTGTCACCTAGTGGTGCATCAAGGACATAATTACTAGCGGTGCATAAAGGACATAATTCTTCTCTGCAGCAATGAGGATAATCCTCAGATCACGGAGCTAGTCCGCATCTTTGCTACTAACATCTTTCAACTTATTTTCTCTAGGAACATATCAAAAATAAATGGGGAACAACATCGCGAGCTATTGATCTACAACATGGATATGCAAATACTACCAGGACTGAGTTCATGATAAATTTAAAGTTCAATTATTCATATTAATTAAGAACTCCCACTTAGATAGACATCCCTCTAGTCATCTAAATGATCACGTGATCCAAATCAACTAAACCATGTCCGATCATCACGTGAGATGGAGTAGTTTTCAATGGTGAACATCACTATGTTGATCATATCTACTATATGATTCACGCTCGACCTTTCGGTCTCCAATGTTCCGAGGCCATATCTGCATATGCTAGGCTCGTCAAGTTTAACCCGAGTATTTCTGCGTGTGCAAAACTGGGTTGCACCCGTTGTAGGTGAACGTAGAGCTTATCACACTTAATCATCACGTTGTGTCTCGGCACGACGAACTTTGGCAACGGTGCATACTCAGGAAGAACACTTTTATCTTGAAATTTAGTGAGAGATCATCTTATAATGCTACCGTCAATCAAAGCAAAATAAGATGCATAAAGGATAAACATCACATGCAATCAATATAAGTGATATGATATGGCCATCATCATCTTGTGCTTGTGATCTCCATCTCCGAAGCACCATCATGATCACCATCGTCACCGGCGCGAGACCTTGATCTCCATCGTAGCATCGTTGTCGTCTCGCCAACTATTGCTTCTACGACTATCGCTGCCGCTTATTGATAAAGTAAAGCAATACAGGGCGATTGCATTGCATACAATAAAGCGACAACCATATGGCTCCTGCCAGTTGCCGGTAACTCGGTTACAAAACATGGTCATCTCATACAATAAAATATAGCATCATGCCTTGACCATATCACATCACAACATGCCCTACAAAAACAAGTTAGACGTCCTCTACTTTGTTGTTGCAAGTTTTACGTGGCTGCTACAGGCTGAGCAAGAACCGTTCTTACCTACGTATCAAAACCACAACGATAGTTCGTCAAGTTAGTGATGTTTTAACCTTCACAAGGACCGGGCGTAGCCACACTCAGTTCAACTAAAGTTGGAGAAACAGACACCCGCCAGCCACCTGTGTGCAAAGCACGTCGGTAGAACCAGTCTCGCGTGAGCGTACGCGTAATGTCGGTTCGGGCCGCTTCATCCAACAATACCGCCAAAACAAAGTATGACATGCTGGTAAGCAGTATGACTAGTATCGCCCACAACTCACTTGTGTTCTACTCGTGCATATAACATCTACGCATAAACCTCGCTCGGATGCCACTGTTGGGGAACGTAGTAATTTCAAAAAATTTCCTATGCACACGCAAGATCATGGAGATGCATAGCAACGAGAGGGGAGAGTGTTGTCCACGTACCCTCGTAGACCGAAAGCGGAAGCGTTAGCACAACGCGGTTGATGTAGTCGTATGTCTTCACGATCCGACCGATCCAAGTACCGAACATACGGCACCTCCAAGTTCAACACACGTTCATCTCGATGACGTCCCGCGAACTCCGATCCAGCAGAGCTTCACGGGAGAGTTCCGTCAGCACAACGGCGTGATGATGGTGATGATGTTGCTACCGATGCAGGGCTTCGCCTAAGCACCGCTACGATATGACTGAGGTGGAATATGGTGGAGGGGGGCACCGCACACGGCTAAGAGATCAAGAGATCAATTGTTGTGTCTCCAAGGGGTGCCCTGATGCGGAGCATCCCACGTTCATCCCCATGTACACTCCCACTACTCTCCAAACCCCAAGTGGACATATGACGAGACCTCGAACAAACGCCATTGGATACAAGGTGAACTCGTTCCTCTCCGAACCGTCACTTCCCACATGTGAGACATGGTTACTACCTCAAATGTATGTGCTATGCATGACCAGGAACAAGGAGGAAGACCATGGACAAGACGGCGAGGACACCAAGTACAAGGACCAAGAGAAGAAGCTGCCCGAAGCTACAGCGGCCGGACGTCCGACCAGGACCGGACGTTCGACGACTCCCAGGCTCCGGACGACCGAGCCCCTCCGTACGACCATGCCAGCGACCACCGAACCGAATCTGCGGACATCCGAAGAACTCTGGACGTCCGGGATGCCGCGAGCCTCCGGACGACCGGGCCCCTCCGGACGACCGTGCCAGCGACCACCGAACCGAATCGCCGGACGTCCGACAAGTACCGGACGGCCGGACCC
>CM038678.1:532365618-532588403 GCA_021605205.1 Aegilops longissima | reverse complement strand
GTAATCTTCTTTTTGCGGTGTGTTTGTTGAGACCGATGAATTGTGGGTTTATGATCAAGTTTATCTATGAACAATATTTGAATCTTCTCCAAATTCTTTTATGTATGATTGGTTATCTTTGCAAGTCTCTTGAATTATCGCTTGGTTTGGCCTACTAGATTGGTTTTTCTTGCAATGGAAGAAGTGCTTAGCTTTGGGTTCAATCTTGCGGTGTCCTTTCCCGGTGGATGAGGGGCAGCAAGGCACGTGTTGTATTGTTGCCATTGAGGATAACAAGATGGGGTTTTATCATATTGCATGAATTTATCCTCTACATCATGTCATCTTGCTTAAGGCATTACTCTGTTTTCTTGAACTTAATACTCTAGATGCATCTTTGGATAGCGGTCGATGAGTGGAGTAATAGTAGTAGATGCAGCAGAGTCGGTCTACTTGTCTCGGACATGATGCCTATATACATGATCATACCTAGATATTCTCATAACTATGCTCAATTCTCATCAATTGCTCAACAGAATTTGTTCACCCACCAGAGAATACTTATGCTCTTGAGAGAAGCCACTAGTGAAATCTATGGACCCCGGTCTATTCTCATCATATCAATCTTCCATCACTTTATTATTGCTTTTCTTTTACTTTGCCCTTTTATTTTACTTTGCATCTTTATACCAAAAATACCAAAAATATTATCTATCATCTCTATCGATCTCACTCGTAAGTGACCGTGAAGGGATTGACAACCCCTAATCGCGTTGGTTGCGTGGAGCTATTTGTTTTGTGTAGGTACGAGGGACTTGCGTGTAGCCTCCTACTGGATTGATACCTTGGTTCTCAAAAACTAAGGGAAATACTTACTCTACTCTGCTGCATCACCCTTTCCTCTTCAAGGAAATTCAACGCAGTGCTCAAGAGGTAGCAGGAAGATTCTGGCGCCGTTACCGGGGAGTCGACGCAAAAGTCAACGTACCAAGTACCCATCACAATCCCTTATCTCTCGCATTACATTATTTGCCATTTGCCTCTCGTTTTCCTCTCCCCCACTTCACCCTTGCGTTTTTATTCGCCCTCTCTCTCTGTTTGCCTTTTTCTCGCTAGATCTATTGTTTGCTTGTGTTACCATGTGCCTTCTATTTTCTTGCATCTTTGCTTTCTAAAAATCTATTGATATGGATCCACTTAAAGTGTTCTACTTGGATCATCTTCGATCCTTATGCGCTCGTGCTGAAACCCCAACTAGCCTAGTTGATGGGAAATCTTTAGATGAGCATGCTCATTTTGTGCGTCACCGTTTGTCTGAAAAAGGGAAACCATTATGGAGTCAAATAAACAGATTGCTGTGTTATGCTTGGAATCTTTGTGAAATTTGTGATTTTACTTGTTGCTCTAAGAACCCTAAAAAACACCTTCCCTACCTATGTGAGTTTAATGATAATGAAATCTTATCTTCTTATGCAAAGGGTGTTTATAGTTACTATGATATCGAACAAATTGAAGAATTTGTTGCTTTTAAGGGTGCTTATGAAGTTGCTTCTTTGATTGAAAAGTATGATATTACTCTCTACGAATCTGAAAATTTCGACATACTTAAATATTGCTATGAAAACTATGCTCATAATGTCTATGTCAAAGAATTTATTGAGAGAACGATCGTTGCTTTGGAAGGAAATAATGATATGCATGAATCTATAGATAATGATGATTCCGATGATTTGATTAAGATATCCCTTGATGAACATGATGCTTGCTATTCTTGTGGCCATGATGCCAATATTTATGAAGATGAATTTGCTATAGTTCCTTATGTTAAACATGAGATCGTTGCTATTGCACCCATACTTGGTAGTTCCTTCGATGAAAAGCATGATTGCAATGATTTTACTATAAATTCTCTTGATGTCAATTATGCTAATAATATGCAAAACCCTAAGCTTGGGGATGCTAGTTTTGCTATGTCTACTACTTGTTGCAATGATCATGATTGGGGTGATTCTTCTTTTGATCTTGAAAATTTATTTAAGCCCCATGATGAATATGAGATTGATAATAGTGTTTGCAATAATATTGAAAGTGGGTTTGGAAGAGTTCAACTTTAGATCCCACATATTTGTAGAATATTCAATCTTATGAAATTTTTGATAAAAGTGGGTTTGAGAGGTCATGACTTTCGTTAATGATAATCCCACTATTTTGGAAAAGTGTCAACTTCGCATCCATGTGGATCGTGTTGAGAATATGTTATGTGATAGCTATATTTTTGAATTTTCTTATGATCCTACATGTAATTATTATGAGAGAGGAAAATATGGTTATAGAAATTTTCATGTTACTAAATTACCTCTCGTTATGTTGAGATTGCTATTGTTCCTTTCCGCTTCCTTGCATATGCTAGTTTTTGCTTGCTACGATAATTTGTTTGCCTATAATATGCCTATGAATAGTAAGTATGTTACACTTAAGTGTCTTTGTCACATGTTTTATGATGCTCTCTTTGTGTCTCAATTCTTGTCTTTCCTGTGAGCATCATTGTAATCTCAATGCCTAGCTAGGGGCGTTAAACGATAGCGCTTGTTGGGAGGCAACCCAATTTTATTTTTAGTTTTTTTTTGCTTATTGCTTTTGTTTAGGAATAAATAATCCATCTACCTTCTGTTTAGATGTGGTTTTATGTTTTAATTAGTGTTTGTGCCAAGTTAAACCTATAGGATCTTCTTGGATGATAGTTATTTGATCTTGCTGTAATTTCCAGAAACTTTCGATTCACGAAAACAATTGTTAACAATCACTAGAACGCGATAAAATACTGATTTTGATTGCTACTGATCAATAAACAAATTGCATAGGTCTTCCTATTTTGGCTGATTTTTTGGAGTTCCATAAGTTTGCGTTAGTTACAGATTACTGCAGACTGTTTTGTTTTTGACAGATTCTGTTTTTCGTGTGTTGTTTGTTTATTTTGATGAACCTATGGCTAGTAAAATAGTATATAAACCATACAGAAGTTGGAATACAGTAGGTTTAACACCAATATAAATAAAGAATGAGTTCATTACAGTACCTTGAAGTGGTCTTTTGTTTTCTTTCGTTAACGGAGCTCACGAGATTTCTGTTGAGTTTTGTGTTGTGAAGTTTTCAAGTTTTTGGTGAAATCTTTTGATGGATTATGGAACAAGGAGTGGAAAGAGCCTAATCTTGGGGATGCCCATGGCACCCCCAAGATAATCTAAGGACACCAAAAAGTCAAAGCTTGGGGATGCCCCGGAAGGCATCCCCTCTTTCGTCTACTTCCATCGGTAACTTTACTTGGAGCTATATTTTTATTCACCACATGATATGTGTTTTGCTTGGAGAGCCTTGTATGATTTGAGTCTTTGCTTTTTAGTTTACCACAATCATCCTTGCTGTACAAACCTTTTGAGAGAGCCATACATGAATTGGAATTTGTTAGAATACTCTATGTGCTTCACTTATATCTTTTGAGCTATGTAGTTTTGCTCTAGTGCTTCACTTATATCTTTTAGAGCACGGCGGTGGATTTGTTTTATAGAAACTATTGATCTCTCATGCTTCACTTAGATTATTTTGAGAGTCTTAAATAGCATGGTAATTTGCTTAAACAATCCTAATATGCTTGGTATTCAAGATTTGTAAAACTTTCTTTTGAGTGCGTTGAATACTAAGAAAAGTTTGATGCTTGATAATTGTTTTGAGATATGAAGATGGTGATATTAGAGTCATGCTAGTTGAGTAGTTGTGAATTTGATAAATACTTGTGTTAAAGTTTGTGATTCCCGTAGCATGCACGTATGGTGAACCGTTATGTGATGAAGTCGGAGCATGATTTATTTATTGATTGTCTTCCTTATGAGTGGCGGTCGGGGACGAGCGATGGTCTTTTCCTACCAATCTATCCCCCTAGGAGCATGCGCGTAATACTTTGCTTTGATAACTTCTAGATTTTTGCAATAAGTATATGAGTTCTTTATGACTAATGTTGAGTCCATGGATTATACGCACTTTTCTTCTTTCCACCATTGCTAGCCTCTCTAATACCTCGCATTTTTCGCAGGTATCATACACCCACCATATACCTTCCTCAATACAGCCACCATACCTACCTATCATGGCATTTCCATAGCCATTCCGAGATATATTGCCATGCAACTTTCCACCGTTCCGTTTATTATGACACGCTCCATCATTGTCATATTGCTAGCATGATCATGTAGTTGACATAGTATTTGTGGCAAAGCCACCGTTCATAATTCTTTCATACATGTCACTCTTGATTCACTGCATATCCCGGTACACCGCCGGAGGCACTCATGTAGAGTCATATTTTGTTCTAAGTATCGAGTTGTAATTGTTGAGTTGTAAGAAAAATAGAAGTGTGATGATCATCATTTTTAGAGCATTGTCCCAAGTGAGGAAAGAATGATGGAGACTATGATTCCCCCATAAGTTGGGATGAGACTCCGGATGAAAAATAAAAAAATTAAAAAAAGAAAAGAAAAGAGGCCATAAAAAAGAGAAAAGGCCCAAATAAAAAAACGAGAGAAAAAGAGAGAAGGGACTATGTTACTATCCTTTTACCACTCTAGTGCTTCAAAGTAGCACCATGATCTTCATGATAGAGAGTCTCTCATTTTGTCACTTTCATATACTAGTGGGAATTTTTCATTATAGAACTTGGCTTGTATATTCCAATGATGGGCTTCCTCAAAATGCCCTAGGTCTTCGTGAGCAAGCGAGTTGGATGCACACCCACTTAGTTTCTTTTGTTGAGCTTTCATATACTTATAGCTCTAGTGCATCCGTTGCATGGCAATCCCTACTCACTCACATTGATATCTATTGATGGGCATCTCCATAGCCCGTTGATACGCCTAGTTGATGTGAGAATATCTTCTCCCTTTTTGTCTTCTCCACAACCACCATTCTATTCCACATATAGTGCTATATCCATGGCTCACGCCATGTATTGCGTGAAGATTGAAAAAGTTTTGAAAATGTCAAAAGTATGAAACAATTGCTTGGCTTGTCATCGGGTTGTGCATGATTTAAATACTTTGTGTGGTGAAGATAGAGCATAGCCGCACTATATGATTTTGTAGGATAACTTTCTTTGGCCATGTTATTTTGAGAAGACATAATTGCTTTGTTAGTATGCTTGAAGTATTATTATTTTTATGTCAATATTAAACTTTTGTCTTGAATCTTTCGGATCTAAATATTCATACCGCAATTAAGAAGAATTACATTGAAATTATGCCAAGTAGCACTCCTCATCAAAATTTCTCTTTTTATCATTTACCTACTCGAGGACGAGCATGAATTAAGCTTGGGGATGCCTGATACGTCTCCAACATATCTATAATTGTTTGATTGCTCCATGCTATATTATCTACTATTTTGGACCATATTGGGCTTTATTTTCCACTTTTATATTACTTTTAGGACTAACTTATTAACCGGAGGCCCAGCCCAGAATTGCTGTTTTTTGCCTATTTCAGTGTTTCGAGGAAACGTAATATCAAACGGAGTCCAAACAGAATGAAACCTTTGGGAACGTGATTTTCTCACCGAATATGACCCAGGAGACTTGGACCCTACGTCAAGAAAGGCACGAGGTGGGCACGAGGTAGGGGGGCGCGCCCCCACCCTCATGGGCCCCACGAAGCTCCACTGACGTACTTCTTGTTGGGGAACGTAGCAGAAATTCAAAATTTTCTACGCATCACCAAGATCTATCTATGGAGATACTAGCAACGAGAGAGAGGAGAGTGCATCTACATACCCTTGTAGATCGCTAAGCGGAAGCGTTCAAGAGAACGGGGTTGAAGGAGTCGTACTCGCAACGATTCAGATCGCGGTTGATTCCGATCTAAGCACCGAACAACGGTGCCTCCGCGTTCAACACACGTACAGCCCGGGGATGTTTCCTCCTTCTTGATCCAGCAAGGGGAGAGGAGAAGTTGAGGGAGAACTCCGACATCACGACGGCATGGTGGTGATGGAGCTCGTGGTTCTCCGGCAGGGCTTCGCCAAGCACTACGGAGGAGGAGGAGGTGTTGGAGGAGGGAGAGGGCTGCGCCAGGGGAAGGGTGCGGCTGCCCTCTCTCTCTCTCACTATATATAGGGGGAAGGGAGGAGGGGGAGGCGCCCTTGGGTTCCATAGGGGAGGGGCGGCGGCCATAGGGGAAACCCTAGATGGGTTTTGGCGCCCCCACCCCCTAGGAAACTTGCCCCCAAGCCAGGAGGGGTGGCTGCCCTAGGGGTGGCGCCCCCACCTCTCCAGGTTACGTGAGATGGGGTGGGAGGGGCGCTCAGCCCCTTAGTGGGCTGATGTGCCCTCTCCCCTTGGCCCATAAGGCCCCCCAAAGCTTGTCGGGGCCTCCGAAACCCCTTTCGGACACGCTGGTCATCACCTGGTACCCCCGGAACAATTCCGGACTCCAATACCCTTCGTCCAATATACCGATCTTCACCTCCAGACCATTCTGGAGCTCCTCGTCATGTCCAGGATCTCATCCGGGACTCCGAACAACCTTCGGTGACCACATACTATTTCCCATAACAACTCTAGCGTCACCGAACCTTAAGTGTGTAGACCCTATGGGTTCGGGAACCATGCAGACATGACCGAGACGTTCTCCGGTCAATAACCAATAGCGGGATCTGGATACCCATGTTGGCTCCCACATGTTCTACGATGATCTCATCGGATGAACCACGATGTCAAGGATTCAAGCAATCCCGTATGCAATTCCCTTTGTCTAGCGGTATAGTACTTGCCCGAGATTCGATCGTCGGTATGCCGATACCTTGTTTAATCTCGTTACCGGCAAGTCTCTTTACTCGTTCCGTAACACATCATCCCGTGATCAACCCCTTGGTCACATTGTGGACATTATGATGATGTCCTACCGAGTGGGCCCAGAGATACCTCTCCGTTACACGGAGTGACAAATCCCAGCCTTGATTCGTACAACCCAATGTACACTTTCGGAGATACCGTAGTGCACCTTATAGCCACCCGCTTACGTTGTGACGTTTGGTACACCCAAAGAATTCCTACGGTATCCGGAGTTGCACAATCTCATGGTCTAAGGAAATGATACTTGACATTAGAAAATCTTTAGCATACGAACTACACGATCTTTGTGCTAGGCTTAGGATTGGGTCTTGTCCATCACATCATTCTCCTAATGATGTGATCCCGTTATCAACGACATCCAATTGCCATGGTCAGGAAACCGTAACCATCTATTGATCAACGAGCTAGTCAACTAGAGGCTTACTAGGGACATGGTGTTGTGTATGTATCCACACATGTATCTGAGTTTCCTATCAATACAATTATAGCATGGATAATAAACGATTATCATGAACAAGGAAATATAATAATAATAACTAATTTATTATTGCCTCTAGAGCATATTTCCAATAGTCTCCCACTTGCACTAGAGTCAATAATCTAGTTCACATCGCCATGTGATTAACACTCACAGGTCACATCGCCATGTGACCAACATCCAAAGAGTTTACTAGTGTCACTAAACTAGTTCACATCATCATGTGATTAAGACTCAATGAGTTCCAGGGTTTGATCATGTTTTGCTTGTGAGAGAGGTTTTAGTCAACGGGTCTGCAACATTCAGATCCGTATGCACTTCGCAAATCTCTAGGTCATATTGTAAATGCTGCTTCCACGCTCCACTTGAAGCTATTCCAAATGGTTGCTCCACTATACATATCCGGTTTGCTACTCAGAGTCACTCGGATAGGTGTTAAAGCTTGCATCGACGTAACCCTTTACGCCGAACTCTTTATCACCTCCATAAGCGAGAAACATGTCCTTATTTACTCCAAGGACAATTTTGACCGCTATCCAATAATCCATTCTGGATCATTCTTGTACCCTTGACCGACTCATGGCAAGGCACACTTCCAAGCGGTACACAATAGCATACTATAGAGCCTACGTCTGAAGCATAGGGATGACCTTCGTCCTTTCTCTCTCTTCTGCCGTGGTCGAGCTTTAACTCTTAACTTCATACCTTACAACTCGTGCAAGAACTCCTTCTTTGATGATCCATCTTGAACACCTTCAAGATCATGTCAAGGTATGTGCTCATTTGAAAGTACCATTTAGCGGTTTTGATCTATCCTCATAGATCTTGATGCTCAATGTTCAAGCAGCTTAATCCAGGTTTTCTACTGAAAACACTTTTCAAATAACCCTATATGCTTTCCAGAATTCTACATCATTTCGATCAACAATATGTCAACAACATATACTCATCGAAATTTATAGTGCTCCCACTCACTTCTTTGGAAATACAAGTTTCTCATAAACTTTGTATAAACCCAAAATCTGTGACCATCTCATCAAAGCGTACATTCCAACTCCGAGATGCTTACTCCAGTCCTTAGAAGGATTGCTGAGCCTTGCATGCTTGTTAGCATCTTTCAGATTGACAAAACCTTCAGTTGTATCACATACAAACTTTCCTCAAGAAAATTGTCGAGAAACAATGTTTTGACATCCTATCGCAAGATTTCATAAATAATGCAGCAATCGCTAATCCAATTCCAATGACTCTTAGCATCGCTACGGTGAGAAAGCCTCACCGCAGTCAACTCCTTGAACTTGTCGGAAAACACCTTAATGACAAGTCGAGCTTTCTTAATGGTGATACTTACCATCATTGTCCGTCTTTCTTTTAAAATCCATCTGCTCAACAGCCTTACGACCATCGGTAGTTCTCGCCAAAGTCTACACTTTGTTTTCATACATGGATCCTCTCTTGGATTTTATGGCCTCGAGCCATTTGTCGGAACCGGGCCCACCATCGCTTCTCCATAGCTCGTAGGTTCATTGTTGTCTAGCAACATGACCTTCAAGACATGATTACTGTACCATTTGAAGTAGTACGCATCCTTGTCACCCTCGAGGTTCGGTAGTGACTTGATCCAAGTTTCATGATCACTATCATCAACTTCCACTTCAATTGGTGTAGGTGCCACAGAACAACTTCTTGTGCCCTGCTACACACCGTTGAAGTGATGGTTCAATAACCTTATCAAGTCTCCACCATCCTCCCACTCAATTTTTGAGACAAACTTTTCCTCGAGAAAGGACCCGATTCAAGAAACAATCCCTATTGCTTTCGGATCTGAATTAGGAGGTATACCCAACTGTTTTGGGTGTCCTATGAAGATGTATTTATCCGCTTTGGGTTCGAGCTCATCAGCCTGAAACCTTTTTCACATAAGCGTCGCAGCCCCAAACTTTTAAGAAACGACAACTTAGGTTTCTCAAAACCATAGTTCATACGGTGTCGTCTCAACGGAATTACGTGGTGCCCTATTTAAAGTGAGTGCGGTTGTCTCTAATGCCTAACCCATGAACGATAGTGGTAATTCGATAAGAGACATCATGGTACGCACCATATCCAATAGGGTGCAACTATGATGTTCGGACACACCATCACACTATGGTGTTCCAGGCGGTATTAATTGTGAAACAATTTCCACAATGTCTTAATTATGTGCCAAAACTCAGTAACTCAGATATTCATCTCTATGATCATATCATAGACATTTTATCCTCTTGTCACGAAGATCTTCAACTTCACTATGAAATTACTTGAACCATTCAATAATTCATACTTGTGTTTCATCAAGTAAATATACTCAGATTCTACTCAAATCATCCGTGAAGTAAGAACATAACGATATCCATCACGTGCCTCAAAGACTCATTGGACTGCACACATCAAAATGTATTACTTCCAACAAGTTGCTTTCTTGTTCCATTTTATTGAAAACGAGGCTTTCAGTCATCTTGCCCATGTGGTATGATTTGCATGTCTCAAGTGATCCAAAATCAAGTGAGTCCAAACGGTCCATTTGCATGGAGTTTCTTCATGCATATATAGACATGGTTTGCATGTCTCAAACTTTTCAAAAACGAGTGAGTCCAAAGATCCATCAACATGGAGCTTCTTCATGCGTTTTATACCAATATGACTTGCATGGCAGTGCCACAAGTAGGTGGTACTATCATTACTATCTTATATCTTTTGGCATGAACATGTGTATCACTACGATCGAGATTCAATAAACCATTCATTATAGGTGCAAGACCATTGAAGGTATTATTCAAATAAACAGAGTAACCATTATTCTCCTTAAATGAATAACCGTATTACAATAGACATAATCCAATCATGTCTATGCTCAACGCAAACACCAAATAACAATTATTTAGGTTTAACACCAATCTCGATGGTAGAGGGAGCGTGCGATGCTTGATCACATCAAGCTTGGAAAAACTTCCAACACATATCGCCAGCTCACCTTTAGCTAGTCTCCGTTTACTCCAGCCTTTTATTTCGAAAGTTACTAACACTTAGCAACCGAACCGTATCTAATACCCTGGTGCTACTAGGAGTACTAGTAAAGTACACATTAACATAATGTATATCCAATATACTTCTATCGACCTTGCCAGCCTTCTCATCTACCAAGTATCTAGGGTAATTATGCTCCGTTGGCTGTTCCCTTATTACGAAGCACTTAGTCTCGGGTTTGGGTTCAACCTTGGGTTTCTTCACTAGAGCAGCAGCTGATTTGCCGTTTCATGAAGTATCCCTTCTTGCCCTTGCCCTTCTTGAAACTAGTGGTTTCACCAACCATCAACAATTTGATGCTCCTTCTGATTTCTACTTTCATGTGTCAAACATCGCGAATATCTCAAGGATCATCATATCTATCCCCGATATGTTACAGTTCATCACGAAGCTCTAGCAGCTTGGTGGCAATGACTTTGGAGAAACATCACTATCTCATCGGAAGATCAACTCCCACTCGATTCAAGTGATTGTTGTACTCGGACAATCTGAGCACAAGCTCAACGATTGAGCTTTTCTCCCTTAGTTTGCAGGCTAAGAAAATCGTCGGAGGTCTTATACCTCTTGACGTGGCACGAGCCTGAAATCCCAATTTCAGCCCTCGAAACATCTTATGTGTTCATGACGTTTCAAAAAGTCTTCGTGCCTCGGTTCTAAACCATTCAACATTACCGAACTATCATGTAGTCATCAAACGTGTATGTCGATGTTCGCAACATCCACGTAACACGCTCGAGGTCCAAAGACATCGAGCGGTGCATTAAGGACATAAGCCTTCTCGTCCGCATAATCGCCATCACAACTTTCAACTATATTTTCTCTAGGAACATATCCAAAACAGTAGAACTTAAGCGCGAGCTATGATATAATTTGCAAAGGGCTTTTGACTATGTTCAGGATAATTAAGTTCATCTAATGAACTCCCACTCAGATGGACATCCCTCTAGTCATCTAAGTGATTACATGATCCGAGTCAACTAGGCCGTGTCCGATCATCACGTGAGACGGACTAGTCATCATCGGTGAACATCTTCATGTTGATCATATCTACCATACGACTCTTGCTCGACCTTTCGGTCTCTTGTGTTCCGAGGCCATGTCTGTACATGCTAGGCTCGTCAAGTCAATCTAAGTGTTTCGCGTGTGTAAATCTGGCTTACACCCGTTGTATGTGAACGTTAGAATCTATCACACCCGATCATCACGTGGTGCTTCGAAACAACGAACTTTCGCAACGGTGCACGTTAGGGGAACACTTTCTTGCAATTTTAATGAGGATCATCTTATTTACTACCGTCGTTCTAAGCAAATAAGATGCATAAACATGATAAACATCACATGCAATCAAAAAGTGACATGATATGGCCAATATCATTTTGCTCCTTTTGATCTCCATCTTCGGGGCTCCATGATCATCATTGTCACCGGCATAACACCATGATCTCCATCATCATGATCTCCATCATCGTGTCTCCATGAAGTTGTCTCGCCAACTATTACTTCTACTACTATGGTTAACGGTTTAGCAATAAAGAAAAGATAGTGAAACCTTGGGAAGAATTAGAAAATGAACGAAGATACTTGAGGGGATTTAGATACATGAGAACGGAGAGATCATGAACTGATTAGTGAATACTTGAATGATGCACCGTTAAGATTTGGAGAACGAGAGCTAAAAGCTGAGAATGAGGAATTCTGACATGATGGCCTTCGGAGGAAAGAAATGGAAACAACTCATGAAATGCTCCGAATGGGTGAAAAGAATTCTCACAATCTAAAACAATTATGAGAGGATGGCATCAAACTAGAACCATGAATCTTGAAGAGAATGGAGCAAGATCTAAGAGAAACTCTTCTTTGGTCTTCAAAATTCGAGAATGACGACGAGAAACACCAGCATGAATTGTTGAGGCACTCTGGAATGACAATTAGGTTGAACCAACAATGAAAAGAATTTGGAAGATCTTGGAGAAAGACATTTCACTGATGATAACTCATTCGTACATCAAACTTTGCAAAGAATTTGAGAATAACTCCGGAAAATTAGAAGAGTCAGGTAAGATCCTGGGAAAAGACCTGTGGGTTAGGGCCCACTCAAAAGAAACACCGTTGAACGATTTAAAGAGAGACTGCACTGGTTGAATTAAATGGCTTGAATGAGATAACAACCTCAAAATAACTTGAACGGATCTGGAATGAAAAGACGAGCCTTCCGAGATATCTTCAACACTCCAGAACAAATGAATAGCGAGAAGTGAATGATTAAGAGGTGCATCGGCAAGAGAAAGCATTTGCAACAAGGAAAGGAAATCAACACTGAAAGCTTGAGTTAAATCCACCGGAGAAGAAAATTAGAATGGAACAATGATAAGGTTGAAGCTTCCTTAGCGTCTTCATGAGAAATCACCGGATAAAACATTAAAGGAAAAGAATGAAGAAACTTCACTCAATAAAATGGATACTTTATTAAGAAATCTGAGTCCTTGAAGAAAAGGGTGGGAGGGTGGGAAAACAAAGGCAACTTGGGTCGGATGAAACGAACACCGTTGAGAAAAAAGCTTAGAATTGATCTTGCGAATGGGGAGAATGATGGGATCATCTTGAAGAGAAGCGCACCGGTGAGAAGAAATTGAGATGACAAACCCGATGATCAAGAAGGATTAGTATTCACATAGAAATATGAGAACACCGCTTAGAATAAGGTATGGAATCAACACTTGGCATTGAAGCAACTTGAATACCACAAAACGGAGCAAAAACAAAGGATTTGGCTTGCAGAATAAGCCGAAACAAATACATAATAGATCCCATATCGTATCATGTGTCTGTTGGAAAGATATCCTACGAGATACTTGAATTCCCACTTATAAACTCCTGAAACTTTCTGGTTATGCAATCAGGTGTTGGGGATACAGGGGGACACAAAATATATCACCCAAACTAACAATACCTAGATCCAGCTGTATCCATCCTTCAACACATAACCAATAAAACTCCGGAAATCGTGTACCTCGACCTTCGAAAAAAACATCCGTTATACGAGTCATGGCAATACTCTCGAGCTCGCCGCAGTACTGGGTTATCGAGGTTATCTCACCAACAACTGCATAAAAGAGATTTTCGATGTCGGCAAAGCTCGTATTCCGAATCGCAACGATGAAATTGTGACGACAACACCTCGGAGCTCAACTCCCGGACACCGCCACAACCCCTAAATGTCGAGGCACCAAGAACAATGTTCTCGCCACAAAACCATCGAAACGATTCCAAGATACCCGCGTGATCCTAAAATTTTTTTTAGTGAAATTTGAGGAGAGAAGAGTCAAAACTTCCACGTCAGGAGACCTCACCAGAGCGACCAAGGGACTGAGGAGTAAAAAGAATCCTACTCTCCGATATATATAATCCTAAGACTCAAAACATTTTTTTCTAGACTCAACAAAGTCAGCGATTCAATCAGCAGGGGCTCCTAAGTCGGGATGGCTCGATTACCAACTTGTAACGCCTCGATGCGGCTATATCTCCCACGTGTCGAGCACGACTTAGAGGCATAACCGCATTGAAAGCAATGTCGCAAGTGAGGTAATCTTCACACAACCCATGTAATACATAAGGAAAGAGATACATAGTTGGCTTACAATCGCCACTTCACACAATACATGAGTAAAGCATTACATCATACAGATACAATCAAGGTCCGACTACGGAACCAAAATAAAAGAAGACTACCCCAAATGCTACACAGATCCCCGATCGTCCCAACTGGGCTCCACTCATCGATCAACTCAAACGAAACAACACAATGAACAAGATCTTCATCGAGCTCCTCCTTGAGCTCGGATGCGCCACCGCACGGTTTCATCGGCACCGCAAACTGGTTGTGGAAGTATCTGTGAGTCACGGGACTCAAAGAATCTCACACCATGAGATCAAGACTATTTAAGCTTATGGGTAGGAGAAGGTAGTGAGATGGAGCTGCAGCAGCGACTAGCATATCCGGTGGCTACATTCGCAAAACAGAGCGAGAAGAGAAGCAAGGCACGGTCGAACAACTATGATCAAGAAGTGATCCTGAAACTACTTACGCCAAACATAACTCCAACACTGTGTTCACTTCCCTGACTCGCCGAGAAGAGACCATCACGGTTACACACGCGGTTGGTGTATTTTAATTAAGGTCAACTTCGGTTTTCTACAACCGACATTAACAAATTCCCATCTGCCTCATAACCGCGGGCACGGCTTTGAAAGATAATACCTGCAGGGTGTCCCAACTTAGCCCATCATAAGCTCTCACGGTCAACGAAGGATATTCCTTCTACCCGGAAGACCCGATCGATCTCGAATCCGGCTACAAGACATTTCGACAAGAATAAAACAAGACCATCAAAGCCGCCGGATGTGCCGACAAATCCCGATAGGAGCTGCACATATCTCGTTCTCAAGGCACACCGGATGAGCAAGACGTCGGGTTGGCATAGACCCCGATTGCCTGTGGGCGCCGGACATCGCTTCGGTTTGGGCCAGAATCGAAGGAGAACTGGCCCGGGGTTTAAATAAAGATGACCCTTGAGTCTGCAGAACCCAAGGAAAAAGGCTTAGGTGGCAAATGGTAAAACCAAGGTTGGGCCTTCTTTGGAGGAGTCTTATTCAAAGCGAACTATCAAGGGGTCCCATAAATCACCCAACCGTGTTAGGGACGCAAAATCCGGGAACATAATACCGATATGATGGAAATTAGGGCGGCAAGAGTGGAACAAAACACTGGGCATAAGGCCGAGCCTTCCACCCTTTACCAAGTATATAGATGCATTAATTAAATAAGATATATTGTGATATCCCAACAAGTAAACATGTTCCAACAAGGAACAACATCTCCATGTTCCAACAAGGAACAAACTTCATCTTCACCGCAACTAACAACGCTATAAGAGGGGCTGAGCAAAGCGGTAACATAGCCAAACAACGGTTTGCTAGGAAAGGATGGTTAGGGGCTTGACATGGCAATATGGGAGGCATGATAAGCAAGTGATAGGCATCGTAGCATAGGCATAGCAAAAGAGCGAGCATCTAGCAAGCAAAGATAGAAGTGATTTCGAGGGTATGGTCATCTTGCCTGAAATCCCGCAAGGAAGAAGAACGAATCCATGAAGAAGACAAACGGACGTAGTCGAACGAATCCTCACAATCGCAACTTTACCGGAACTGAGAAGCAACACCAGAAAGAAACAAACAACATGATAAATGCACAAGCATAAACATGGCACGATGCACGAACAAATATGATGCATGTCCGGTTTAATGAGCATGGCATGGCAAAGTGCACAAACAATACTACAAATTAAGTGGAGCTCAATATGCAACGAGTTGCATATTGACGGAACACCACATTCAATTATTTAGTTCTCTCTCGTTTGTGTACCCAACAATATTAAGTGTTATTAAACATGGCAAGGGGTGAAGCATATGAAAACTACCTATCTAGGCAAGTTTAAATGAGGCCGGAACAACGAACAATAATTCCGGAAAATCCCCATATGTATATTTTAGATTTGGTACTGTTCTGCCCTAAAACATATTTTAGAGTTGTTAAACATGCAAAGTAATGGCACCATGTTAAACTAGGCATTTTTCCACCCCATTTACATATAAAGAACATTTTAATTGGAGCTACGGTTAATTAGTTATGAAATAAAACATTTTAACATGGCATTTATGCAAGTTAAATGCAAACAGCAAGTTAAACATTTTAAGCATGGATGAAAGTCACATATAATGAAACTAGATAAAATTCTAAGCATTTTTCATATTTAAATCATTTTAAACCGATGCATGGTTAATTAGTTATTACATGTATGAACATGAGGGGTTTTTTTGTAAAACAGTAAAACCTGGGATAATTGCTAAAATCGCAGCAGCAGAAAAAAACCATGACACGGGCGAATCCATCGCCCAACATGCACAGATGTAGGGGCTCCCAGAGGCTCACCATCGGGCCGAGCCTGTGTCGGTGGAGAGGCAAGGCAGGCCGGGCCGGGTGGCTGCTGTGGAGATGGACCGAGGCGAGGCACGCCGGGCCTTGGCGCCGGGCGGGTTTGGGGAGCTGGGTCGGTGGAAGGAGGCAGGCCGACGCAGCTGCTTGAGTCAACGCGGCGAAGCAGAGGCGCTGGCTGCGCGCTGCTTTTCTCTCGCCGATGCAGAGAGCAGGGAGGCCGGCGATGACGCTGGCCGCGAGGGCTCGGCGAGGTGGCCTTGGCGGGACCGCCGGAACGGGATCGACGGCGGGATCTCGCGGATCTGGGCGCGAGATGGAGCTCAGCGCGCGAGGGAACGACGCAAGTAGGCGAGGGCGGCGAAGCTCGACCAGATCCAGCCTTCGGTCGTTGGTCTTGGCTTGGCGGTGCTCAGGACGGAACGGAGGTCGACGGCGCTTGGCGTCAGGAGGTGCGGTGGAAGGCCGGGAACAGGCGAGCGAAAGCTCGATGCAGGGGAACTGGGCGCTGCGCTTCGGTCGCTCGTCTCCCTCGCAGACGAGGACGATGGCAGGAGGTCGCGAGGGACTGCGGCTGCGAACGTCGGCGCTCCGGAGCTTGGGAGAGTCTGGGCTGAAAGGGGTCCGTTGAGGCGAGGCAGGGGAGGCCTCGTACGCCATGGCTTGGGGAACGAGGAGAGCTTGAGCGCGGGACGGCGAGGTCCTGCCATCATCCTGGTACAGAGAAAACGGGAGAGAAAGATGAGATACAGAGAGGAGGAAATCGGGGGAAGGAGAGGGCGCGAAGGGGGCTCATCTGCTGGTTCAGCGGCGGCCGGCGGGGCGCTGAGCTGCTTGCTCGGGGACGAGCACGGGAGGCAGGGAGCTGGGGCGCTGCGGGAACGAGAGGAGAGGTGCTCGGGGAAGCGGGGGCTGCTGATGTTGCCGCCGGTGGCGTGGACGGGCAAGGCGACGGGGAGGCACTCGGTGCTCACGATCCATTCGGGATCGAGCAGAGGAGGGAAGAGGAGGCACGGCCTCAGGCGCTGGTTGGAGGGAGATGGATCTGGGAGGATCCCGAGGGGGATTCGGTGGAGTGGCGACGGCGTGGGGATGGATGGGACATTGCTCCTAAAATTTAGGGTTAGGGTCTATTTATAGGAAGGGTTGGCTTAGGGGCTATCTAGTACCTCCGATTGAAATCGGACGGTTGAGAAAATAGGTTAGGGAGGTCCAAATAAGAAAACAGAGATGTTTTATAGATGTTTGGGGATGAACCGAATGCAACAGTGATGACTGAGCAGGTTGGGTTCGCGTAAGTTTCGGACACGCGCGAGGGGGCTGCGATCTGGCAAAAGAGGTTAGGTGGTCACGGTCAAGAGGGAAGCGAAAACCCGATTGGTCTCGGAATGGTCAACGAAGGCAGGGGGCGCGGCAACTACGAACGGTTGCAAGTTTTATGAAAACATGTAGATGCAATGCACATGATGCCATGAGATGAACAAAATGCAAAACAAAAGACAAAACCCAACCACGAAGGAAATAACATATCACATCTCCGGAAAAGGCAAGAGTTGGAGTTACGAATATGGAAAGTTGTATCCAGGGCGTTACCACCTTATGCAACAAGTGCATGTCAGTCGGTGGAACCTGTCTCACGTAAGTGTACGTGTAAGGTCGGTCCGGGCCGCTTCATCCCACAATACCGTCGAAACAAGATTGGACTAGTAACGGTAAGCATATTGAACAAAATCAACGCCCACAACTACTTTGTGTTCTACTCGTGCATAGAATCTACGCAATAGACCTAGCTCATGATGCCACTATTGGGGAACGTAGCAGAAATTCAAAATTTTCTATGCATCACCAAGATCTATCTATGGAGAGACTAGCAACGATATAGAGGAGAGTGCATCTACATACCCTTGTAGATCGCTAAGCGGAAGCGTTCAAGAGAACGGGGTTGAAGGAGTCGTACTCGCAGCGATTCAGATCGCGGTTGATTCCGATCGCACCGAACAACGGTGCCTCCGCGTTCAACACACGTATAGCCCGGGGACGTCTCCTCCTTCTTGATCCAGCAAGGGGAGAGGAGAAGTTGAGGGAGAACTCCGACAGCACGACGACATGGTGGTGATGGAGCGCGTGGTTCTCTGGCAGGGCTTCACCAAGCAGTACGGAGGAGGAAGAGGTGTTGGAGGAGGGAGAGGGCTGCACCAGGGGAAGGGTGCGGCTGCCCCCCCTCTCTCTCTATATATATAGGGGGAAGGGAGGAGGGGGAGGCGCCCTAGGGTTCCCTAGGGGAGGGGCGGCGGCCATAGGGGAAACCCTAGATGGGTTTTGGCGCCCCACCCCCAGGAAACTTGCCCCCAAGCCGGGAGGGGTGGCTGCCCTAGGGGTGGCGCCCCACCTCTCCAGTTACGTGAGATGGGGTGGGAGGGCGCCAGCCCCTTAGTGGGCTGATGTGCCCTCTCCCTTGGCCCATAAGGCCCCCCAAAGCTTGTCGGGCCTCCAAACCCCTTTCGACACGCTGGTCATCACCGTACCCCGAAACAATTCCGGACTCCAATACCCTTCATCCAATATACCGATCTTCACCTTCGACCATTCTCAGAGCTCCTCGTCATGTCCGGATCTCATCCGGACTCAACAACCTTCGTAACCACATACTATTTCCCATAACAACTCTAGCGCCACCGAACCTTATGTGTAGACCCTACGGGTTCGAGAACCATGCGAACATGACCGAGACGTTCTCCGCCAATAACCAACAGCGGATCTGGATACCCATGTTGGCTCCTACATGTTCCACGATGATCTCATCGGATGAACCACGATGTCAAGGATTCAAGCAATCCCGTATGCAATTCCCTTTGTCTAGCGGTATAGTACTTGCCCGAGATTCGATCGTCGGTATGCCGATACCTTGTTCAATCTCGTTACCGCAAGTCTCTTTACTCGCTCCGTAACACATCATCCCGTGATCAACCCCTTGGTCACATTGTGCACATTATGATGATGTCCTACCGAGTGGGCCCAGAGATACCTCTCCGCTACATGGAGTGACAAATCCAGCCTCGATTCGTACCAACCCAATAGACACTTTCGAGATACCCGTAGTGCACCTTTACAGCCACCCAGCACGCCAGACGCTTGGTACATCCAAAGCATTCCTACGGTATGCGTAAGTTGCACAATCTCATGGTCTAAGGAAATGATACTTGACATTAGAAAAGCTTTAGCATACGAACTACACGATCTTTGTGCTAGGCTTAGGATTGGGTCTTGTCCATCACATCATTCTCCTAATGATGTGATCCCATTATCAACGAGATCCAATGTCCATGGTCAGGAAACCATAACCATCTATTGAACAACGAGCTAGTCAACTAGAGGCTTACTAGGGACATGGTGTTGTCTATGTATCCACACATGTATCTGAGTTTCCTATCAATACAATTATAGCATGGATAATAAATGATGATCATGAACAAGGAAATATAATAATAATAACTAATTTATTATTGCCTCTAGAGCTTATTTCCAACACTTCTTCCTCCTATATATACCTACGTACCCCCAAACGATCAGATACGAGCCAAAAACCTAATTCCACCGCCGCAACCTTCTGTATCCACGAGATCCCATCTTGGGGCCTGTTCCGGAGCTCCGCCGGAAGGGGAATCCACCACGGAGGGCTTCTACATCATCACCATAGCCCCTCCGATGAAGTGTAGTTTACCTCAGACCTTCGGGTCCATAGTTAGTAGCTAGATGGCTTCTTCTCTCTTTTTGGATCTCAATACAATGTCCCCCCCCTCTCTCGTGGAGATCTATTCGATGTAATCTTATTTTTGCGCTGTGTTTGTTGAGATCGATGAATTGTGGGTTTATGATCAAGTTTATCTATGAACAATATTTGAATTTTCTCTGAATTCTTTTATGTATGGTTGGTTATCTTTGCAAGTCACTTCGAATTATCAGTTTGGTTTGGCCTACTAGATTGGTTTTTCTTGCAATGGGAGAAGTGCTTAGCTTTGGGTTCAATCTTGCGTGTCCTTTCCCAAAGGATGAGGGGCAGCAAGGCATGTATTGTATTGTTGCCATCGAGGATAACAAGATGGGGTTTTTATCATATTGCATGAATTTATCCTCTACATCATGTCATCTTGCTTAAGGCGTTACTCTGTTTTCTTGAACTTAATACTCTAGATGCATGCTGGATAGCGGTCGATGAGTGGAGTAATAGTAGTAGATGCGGGCAGGAGTCGGTCTACTTGTCTTGGACATGATGCCTATATACATGATCATACCTAGATATTCTCATAACTATGCTCAATTCTGTCAATTGCTCAACAGTAATTTGTTCACCCACCGTAGAATACTTATGCTCTTGAGAGAAGCCACTAGTGAAATCTATGGCCCCGGGGTCTATTCTCATGATATCAATCTTCCATCAGTTTATTATTGCTTTTCTTTTTTACTTTTCCCTTTTATTTTACTTTGCATCTTTATACCAACAATACCAAAAATATTATCTATCATCTCTATCAGATCTCACTCTCGTAAGTGACCGTGAAGGGATTGACAACCCCTAATCGTGTTGGTTGTGTGGAGCTATTTGTTTTGTGTAGGTACAAGGGACTTGCGTGTAGCCTCCTACTGGATTGATACCTTGGTTCTCAAAAACTGAGGGAAATACTTACTCTACTCTGCTGCATCACCCTTTCCTATTCAAGGAAATCCAATGCAGTGCTCAAGTGGTAGCAATGACTCAACATAAAAGTAAATAGATAAGCCCTTCGCAGAGGGAAGCAGGGATTTGTAGAGGTGCCAGAGCTCGATTTTTGAAACAGAGATAAATAATATTTTGAGTGGCATACTTTCATTATCAACATAACAACCGAGAGATCTTGATATCTTCCATGATACACACATTATAGGCGGTTCCCAAACAGAATGGTAAAGTTTATACTCCCCCACCACCAACAAGCATCAATCCATGGCTTGCCCGAAACAACGGGTGCCTCCAACTAACAACAATCCTGGGGGAGTTTTGTTTGCAATTATTTTGATTTGAGCATGGGACTGGGCATCCCGGTTACCGGCCATTTTCTCGTGAGTGAGGAGCGGAGTCCACTCCTCGTGAGAATAACCCACCTAGAATGGAAGATACAGACAGCCCTAGTTGATACATGAGCTATTCGAGCATACAAAACAAAATTTCATTTGAAGGTTTAGAGTTTGGCACATACAAATTTACTTGAAACGGCATGTAGATACCGCATATAGGAAGGTATGGTGGACTCATATGGAATAACTTTGGGGTTTATGGAAGTGGATGCACAAGCAGTATTACCGCTTAGTACAAGTGAAGGCTAGAAAGAGACTGGGAAGCGACCAACTAGAGAGCGACAACAGTTATGAACATGCATTAAAATTAATCAACACTGAGTGCAAGCATGAGTAGGATATAATTCACCATGAACATAAATATCATGGAGGCTATGTTGATTATGTTTCAACTACATGCGTGAACATGTGCCAAGTCAAGCCACTTGAATCGTTTAAAGGATGATACCACCCTATCATACCACATCACAACCATTTTAATAGCATGTTGGCACGCAAGGTAAACCATTATAAACTCCTAGCTAATTAAGCATGGCATGAGCAACTATAATCTTTAATTGTCATTGCAAACATGTTTCATTCATAATAGGCTGAATCAGGAACGATGAACTAATCATATTTACAAAAAACAAAATAGGTCGAGTTCATACCAGCTTCTCTTATCTCAATCATTCCATCATATATCGTTATTATTGCCTTTCACTTGCACGACCGAACAGTGTGGATAATAATAATAGTGCACGTGCATTGGACTAAGCTGGAATCTGCAAGCATTTAATACAAGGGAGAAGACAAGGCAGTATGGGCTCTTTGTTAAATCAACAATAATGCATATAAGAGCCACTCAACATTTTCATCATGGTCTTGTCCTCTCGACACCCAAAGAAAAGAAAAGAAATAAAACTATTTACATGGGAAAGCTCCCAACAAGCAAAAGAAGAACAAGAAATCTTTTTGAGTTTTTTTAATTACTACTACTACATGCATGGAAGGTAAACTAGCTAAAAACTACAACTAATTTTTTTGGTTTTTCTTAAGGTTATTCAAACACACAAGAAGAAGCTTAGAAAAGGAAACTAAACTAGCATGGATAGTACAATGAAAAAGTATGAGCACCGACAACTGGCATGAGTGTGTGAACATGAATGTAATGTCGGTGAGAAATACGTACTCGCCCAAGCTTAGGCTTTTAGCCTAAGTTGGTCTATGACCATGGCTGGCCTGGCGGATATCCAAAGTTGTAACTGGGGTCGTATTGAGATGCAGCAGCTACTGCCTCAAGAGCTGCAGCTTGGAGGCGAGCTGCCTCCGTCCTCCTCTCGCATTCGTTCGCCTCCTCCCTAGTTATGACATATCTCCGTTTTGACTGAAAGTTAAAGAAAGTAGAATCTAGGAGGGCAACGTGAACAGTGCATCGTCTGTCAAGGATTAGTCGGTACTGGAGGAACTGTTCATTCCTCTCAATAAACTGATGGCGAATCATAGAATTATAATCTAAATAAGCAGGATACAACTCCATATCATTTTCATGTATGGGTACCTCAAGATAATTAGCTAAACGAGTTGCATGAATGCCACCAAACAAATATCTACTTATACTGTTATGATGCAACCTTCGTGCAACGATAGCTCCCAAGTTATATTGTTTATCTCCTAATGCTGCACTCTTGAGGACACTAAGGTCTGGAACGCACATGTGACAGGCTTCAGTTTTACGGTTAATACATCTACCTATAAAGAGAGCAAAATAATGTATGGCAGGAAAATGGATGCTCCCTATGGTAGCTTGCATGATTTCTCTAGATTCCCCCATAGTTATAATAGCAAGAAAGTCTTTATATTCAGATTTGCGAGGTTCACTAGCATTACCCCACTGCGAGAGTTTTACAAGCAGTATTAAAATCTTCTAAATCCATGTTATAAGATTTATCATAAAGATCAAATAGGACAGTGTGAGAATTGCGTAAAGATGTAAATTAAAACCTTCTCACAAAGGAATCAGTTAGGTAGTAATATTGGGGGCACTTATCTGACACAAAGCCCTCAAGTTCAGCATTACGCACATACGCCTCAAATTCCTCCTTAATGCCTGCTCGGACCATAAAATCTTCTGACGGCCATTCACAAGGCCGCACTTGAGCTTCTCTTGGCAGTTCATAGTCTGGTTCAGTATCGCGAGCCTGGGTCCTTACTTCTTTGAGGAACCACCTTGGTACATTTTCCTAAACATATTTCTTCCTCTAAAAAATTTCTGAAATTTTTAGTGACTCAAAATAAAAGTGAACCAAACTCGACAAATTCGATAGCAACTACTCCCACAAGTGCCTAGAGACTATATCATGCATTAGAACTACTTGGGACCAAATAAATTTGACATGCAAGCTCAAGAAAAGGGTCACCTAAGCAGAAAAAATTTGTAATAAATAAATTACTAGAACAAAAACTAATTGGACCATTGGAGGAGTCACATACCGAAGAACAATCCCCCAAAGTAGTTTTGTGAATGGAGCTCTGAGCAAGGAGATCGAAAATCGCAGCAAAACGAGCTAGAACACGGGTTTGAGCTATGTGGTGATTTTTTCTAGAGGAAGATGAAGTGTGTGGGTGCAGGAATAAGTGGAGGGGGGCCATGTGGGGCCCACGAGGCAGGGGGCGCGCCCCAGGGGGGTGGGCGCGCCCTGGACCCTCGTGGCCAGGTGGTGGCTTCCTCTGTTGTGTTATCAGTGCCAGATATTCTTAAATATTCTACAAAAAATCATATTTCAATTTCAGGACATTTGGAGAACTTTTATTTTCAGGGTATTTTTTTATTGCATGGATAATTCAAAATGCATGTAAAATACTATTTTGCTTTATTAAATCTAAATAATGAAAGTAAAAAGAGGGTACAGAGAGTTGTGCTTTCTAACTTCATCCATCTCATACTCATCAAAAGGAATCCACTAACAAGGTTGATCAAGTCTTGTTAACAAACTCATTCCGAATCGCATGAAACCGAAGAATTTTCGAATAGCACTAGGTTACCTCAACGGGGATATGCACGTCCCCAATAATAAGAATATCATATTTCTTCTTGACAGTAGGAAGAGGAAATTCAAAACCTCCAATAGTAATTGATGGAATTTTTCCAATAGAATTGATATTGTGGACTTGAGGTTGTTTCCTCGGAAAGTGTACCGTATGCTCATTACCATTAACGTGAAAAGTGACATTGCCTTTGTTGCAATCAATAACAACCCCTGCAGTATTAAAAAAAGGGTCTACCAAGGATAATCGACATACTATCGTCCTCGGGAATATCAATAATAACAAAGTCCGTTAAAATAGTGACGTTTGCAACCACAACAGGCACATCCTCACAAATACCGACAGGTATAGCAGTTGATTTATCGGCCATTTGCAAAGATATTTCAGTAGGTGTCAACTTATTCAAATCAAGTCTATGATATAAAGAGAGAGGCATAACACTAACACAAGCTCCAAGATCACATAAAAGCAGTTTTAACATAGTTTCTTTTAATGGATCATGGTATAGTTGGTACTCCTGGATCTCCCAGTTTCTTAGGTATTCCACCTTTAAAAGTATAATTAACAAGCATAGTGGAAATTTCAGCTTCCGGTATCTTTCTCTTATTTGTAACAATATCTTTCATGTACTTAGCATAAGGATTCATTTTAAGCATATCAGTCAAACGCATACGCAGAAAGATAGGTCTAATCATTTTAGCAAAGCGCTCAAAATCCTCATCATCCTTTTTCTTGTATGGTTTAGGAGGAAAATGCATTGGTTTCTGGACACATGGTTCTCTTTCTTTACCGTGCTTCCTAGCAACGAAGTCTCTCTTATCATAACGTTGATTCTTTGATTGTGGGTTATCAAGATCAACAGCAGGTTCAATCTCTACATCATTGTCATTGCTAGTTTGAGCATCAACATGAACATCATCATTAACATTATCACTAGGTTCATGTTCATTACCGATTGTGTTTCAAAGATCGTAAATAGAAATATCATTGGGATTCTCAGGTGTGTCAACAACAGGTTCACTAGAAGCATGCAAAGTCCTATCATTTTTCTTTTTCTTCATTTTAGAAGGACTAGGTGCATCAACATTAGTTCTCTGAGAATCTTGCTCAATTCTCTTAGGGTGGCCCTCAGGATACAAAGGTTCCTGAGTCATTTTACCCCCTCTAGTCATAACTCTAACAACATCATCATTTTTCTTATTATTTAATTCATTGAGCAAATCATTTTGAGCTTTAAGCACTTTGTTCTACTTGAGTGGTAACCATAGAAGCATGTTTACTAATGAGTTTAAGTTCACCTTTAACTCTAGACACATAATCACTCAAGTGTTCAATCATATAAGCATTACGTTTCAATCGCCTACCAACATAAGCATTGAAGTTTTCTTGTTTAACAATAAAATTATCAAACTCATCTAAGCATTGGCCAGCAAACTTAGTAGATGCGATTTCACCTTTGTCATATCTATAGAGAGAATTTACCTTTACTACCTGTGTCGGGTTATCAAGACCATGTATTTCTTCAATAGGTGGTAAATTCTTAACATCTTCAGCTTTAATACCTTTTTCTTTCATAGATTTCTTTGCCTCTTGCATATCTTCAAGATGAGAAATAGAATACCCCTTTTCTTCTCGAGTTGGCTTAGGAGTTGGTTCAGGAAGTGTCCAATTATTTTCATTACTCAACATATTATTCAATAGCAATTCAACTTGATCAACAGTTCTTTCCCTGAAAACACAACCAGCACAACTATCCAGGTGGTCTCTGGAAGCATCGGTTAGTCCTTTATAAAAGATATCAAGTATTTCATTTTTCTTAAGAGGATGATCAGGCAAAGCATTTAGTAATCGGAGAAGCCTCCGCCAAGCTTATGGGAGACTCTCTTCTTCAATTTGCACAAAATTATATATTTCCCTTAGGGTAGCTTGTTTCTTATGAGCGGGGAAATATTTAGCAGAGAAGTAATAAATCATATCCTGGGGACTACGCACACAACTAGGATCAAGAGAATTAAACCATGTTTTAGCATCACTCTTTAATGAGAACGGAAATAATTTAAGGATATAGTAGTAACGGATTTTTTTTCTCATTAGTGAATAGGGTGGCTATATCATTTAATTTAGTAAGATGTGCCACAACAGTTTCAGATTCATAGCCATAGAAAGGATCAGATTCAACCAAAGTAATTATCTCAGGATCGACAGAGAAATCATAATTCTTATCAGTAATATAGATAGGTGAAGTAGCAAAAGCAGGGTCATATTTCATCCTAGCATTCAAATTTTTTTCTTCCAGCTTAGCTAATAATTTCTTAAGATCATATCTATCATTGCAAGCAAGAAAATCTCTAGCAGTTTCTTCATCCATGACATAACCCTCAGGCACAACAGGCAATTCATTTCTAGGGGGAGAATCTTCATCATCACTTTCATCAATATTATCAGTTTCAGGAGTTTCATTCTCTCTAACCCTAGCAAGTTGTTCATCAAGAAATTCACCTAATGGCACAGTATTATCAAGCATAGAAGTAGTTTCATCATAAGTATCATGCAAAGCAGAAGTGGCATCATCAATAACATGCGACATATCAGAATCAATAGCAGAAGCAGGTCTAGGTGTCACAAGTTTACTCATAACAGAAGGCGAATCAAGTGCAGAGCTAGATGGTAGATTCTTACCTCCCCTCATAGTTGAGGGATAAATCTTGGTTTTTTTCGTCTTTCAAGTTCCTCATAGTGATCAGCAGATATAAATCCCAAGTGATTCAAAGAATAGAGCTATGTTCCCCGGCAACGGCGCCAGAAAATAGTCTTGATAACCCACAAGTATAGGGGATCGCAACAGTTTTTGAGGGTAGAGTATTCAACCCAAATTTATTGATTCGACACAAGGAGAGCCAAAGAATATTCTCAAGTATTAGCAGTTGAGTTGTCAATTCAACCACACCTGAAAAACATAATATCTGTAGCAAAGTATTTAGTAGCAAAGTAGTATGGAAGTAATGGTAACGGTGGCAAAAGTAACAGTAGCAGTTTTGTAGTAATTGTAACAGTGGCAACGAAAAAGTAACTAAGCAAAGATCAATATGTGAAAAGCTCGTAGGCATTGGATCAGTGATGGATAATTATATCGGATGCGATTCCTCATGCAACAGTTGTAACATAGGGTGACACAGAACTAGCTCCAGTTCATCAATGTAATGTAGGCATGTATTCTGAATATAGTCATACTTGCTTATGGAAAAGAACTTGCATGACATCTTTTGTCCTACCCTCCCGTGGCAGCGGGGTCCTATTGGAAACTAAGGGATATTAAGGCCTCTTTTTAATAGAGTACCAGACCAAAGCATTAGCACTTAGTGAATACATGAACTCCTCAAACTACGGTCATCACCGGGGGTGGTCCCGATTATTGTCACTTCGAGGTTGCCGGATCATAACACATAGTAGGTGACTATTGACTTGCAAGATAGGATCAAGAACTCACATATATTCATGAACACATAATGGGTTCACATCTGAAATCATGGCACTCGGGCCCTAGTGACAAGCATTAAGCATAGCAAAGTCATAGCAACATCAATCTCAGAACACAATGGATACTAGGGACCAAACCCTGACAAAATTAACTCGATTACATGATAAATCTCATCCAACCCATCACCATCCAGCAAGCCTACGATGGAATTACTCACGCACTGCGGTGAGCATCATGAAATTGGTGATGGAGGATGGTTGGTGATGACGACGGCGATGGATTCCCCTCTCCGGAGCCCCGAACGGACTCCAAATCAGCCCTCCCGAGAGAGATTAGGGCTTGGCGGTGGCTCCGTATCGTAAAACGCGATGAATCCTTCTCTCTGATTTTTTTCTCCTCGAACGTGAATATATATAGTTGGAGTTGAGGTCGATGGAGCCTCAAGGGGCCCACGAGACAGGGGGCGCGCCCCAGGGGGGGTGGGCACGCCCTCCACCCTCGTGGACAGGGTGTGGACCCCATGGTGTTGATTATTTCGCCAATATTTTTTATTTATTCCAAAAATATTCTCCATGAAGTTTCAGGTCATTCTGAGAACTTTTATTTCTGCACAAAAATAACACCACGGCAATTCTGCTGAAAACAGCGTCAGTCCGGATTAGTTCCATCCAAATCATGCAAGTTAGAGTCCAAAATAAGGGCAAAAGTGTTTGAAAAAATAGATACGATGGAGACGTATCACGACCCACCTTGAGCGCTGGAAGGCGCATTGGCTCACCGAGGAGGGGGCCGACGGCAAGCGGCAGATGCCATATGAGCAGATGTTGCGCTGTGCCGAGGAGGCTTTGCGGCTTGAGGAGGAGGAACGCGCTCGCCTCGCCGTTATGCCGCCGCAACAGTAGACGCCGGAGGAGGCTGCCTTGGCGGCGTATCAGGCCGCGTTCGGTTGGGCTGGGCCTCCCCGGTCTTCATTGACCTCACCGGCGGCGAGGACGACGACGACGAGGGCAAGGGCAAGACGGTCTACTCGGGCAGCGTGTGGGCGGTTTATTAGTTTTTTAATTTTCTAGTTGTTTAAGTAGACTTTGACCGACGTTTGACCGACCATTTATGTATAATTATGTTTAATTGGTTAGTTTCAGCCACGTCTCGGCCTTCCGTTGGGCGTACCAGCCGATCCAAATGAAAAACCGAACGCTGTCGTCAGCCTGGCCGACCCAAACGAACAAAAAACGGACAAAGCACGCGTCCGTTTGGGTCGGCGCGAATTGGAGTTGCTCTAATTGTGCTTACTCTGCAGTGGAGCTTGTACTTACCGCCACGTTACGCTTTCCCTTATGGCCCACCTGGCATTGAACTGCCTGAAGAGCAGACTCGAATTGCTGCACGCACAACCGCAATGTCAGAAAATATGACCTCACCAGAAAGCTCTCCGAACCGCAACTAGATCTTGTTTCAAGATACAAGTGACTATTACGTTTTTTAAAGGCTGACATAGCGAGAGCGTTTGCACACACACACTAGAAAAGAAAAAGATAAGCAACAATCAAACGAAAAATAAGAGTAGTATGATTTTAGTGTAATTTTTATTGGTCATTTTACATCCACTTGTCTTTTCATTATTTTTTCATTGCACTGGCTGCTATTTTGCCTGATAATTATCCGATACAATATGCATTTTTATTATAAGTAAGTAACTGCTGTTTTTCATTTTTATTATAAGTAACTGCTGCTTTTCTTGATTTGTTGAACTTACGTATTAAATCTAATATGCATTTTGACGTTTTTTGCTAAGAAAAATAGAATATGACCCACACCGCCCGACGCCGAGGCAAGCCACACCCCGACGGCACCGATCACCGATCGAGAACTTTGGCGTGTACGCATTCGCGTGACACGACGCCACGGCAGGGAAAACCAGCCATCCGCCGCGGCGCCACCCCGCCCGCCCGCCCGCCGTTTATAGCGAACCCAGCGGCCGCACGCGGGTTCGCTCCGCTCCCCACGTCCGCGCCCCTCGATTCCACCCACAGCAGCACGCGGCACGCACCCGAGACGCTCGTACGGGCCGGCGCACCCTAGCCGGGCCGCGATGCCCACGGCTAACGTGCGCGCGGCGCAGCCTAGCGCCGACCGCAGGTTAAGTACGCTGGTGCGCCACCTGCTGCCTTCTTCCCCACGAACATCACCAGCGACCGCCACCTCCGCCGACTCCTCCCTCCAACCTTTCCCCACCATGGCCTCGCCCTCCGTCTTCGCTGGGATCGCACAGGGCCCGGAGGACCCCATCCTCGGGGTAAGCCCTCCCTCCCTCCCTCCTCCGATCCCCCACTCCACTCCCTCCCTCCCCTCCCCTCCCCCGTCGGCTGGTCCGGCGCGATCGCGCGGTTTTGTTTGTTCCTTCGGCCTGATTGGTGCTTGCTTGGGTGTTGCCGCAGGTGACGGTCGCGTACAACAAGGATCCCAGCCCCGTCAAGGTCAACCTCGGCGTCGGCGCCTACCGGACCGAGGTGAGAGGTGTTTTTTTTTTTTGGGAATTTCATTGAATTGCTGCGCTTCTCTGTTGGATCAGAGCTGGATTTGACCATGGTTGGCGTTTTGATCCGAGTCAGGAAGGGAAGCCCCTGGTACTGAATGTGGTCAGGCGCGCCGAGCAGACGCTGATCCAAAACGAGTAAGTCTGGCTCCAAATCGAGATGATCCGCATGATTTTCGTGCCTGTTTTAAGTGACTGAAGTTTCATTCTGTGAGCTTGCATCCCGAACTGAATAGAACTGGGATTCAACTAGTTAGTACTGTAGATCTAACCTCTGGATAAAATACTCGTCCTAGCGTGGGAGTGTTGTCGTTGGTATCCTTTTGTTAGTAGATCGCGTGTGGCCATCGTACTGTATTCTCCAATATAATTGTTGCCTAGGTATTTTATTGACCTTTACCGTTCCACCCACTTGTGATTATAATACATTTTCAGGCTATTTTACTGGTTTCCCCATGTTGTACGGTCGTGTAGGATTAGCTAACGTAGTTGTACTTGCAGTTCCGGCTACGGCACTGCTATTCGAGTTTTCCTTGTCGCTAGTTCTCAGTAGATGATTCAGTTTTACAAGCACTGCAGCGTGTTCCATTCCGTGTATAGTATAAACTGTTTACTTATGGGGAGTTTCTTGTATGAGTTTACATAGGATTTACTGCTGTAAGAACAATTGTGTGCAGTAACTAACTACTGAGAGTGGAACTTATCATGGCATTATCTGACCTGTAACTGCTTACTTTGCTTAGGTCACGTGTTAAGGAGTACTTGCCGATCACTGGATTGGCAGATTTCAACAAGTTGAGTGCTAAGCTTATCTTCGGTGCTGACAGGTGTGTTTGTTAAACCACTACCTTTAATTGATGATAATTTTGTGTGAAGTCTTTCATACCAAAGAGTAAAATTGTCTAACTAGAGTACCTCCCCCTTTCCTGGAATAGTCCTGCTATTCAGGAGAATAGGGTGGCTACAGTGCAGTGCTTATCAGGAACTGGTTCCCTACGAGTGGGAGGTGAATTTCTTGCAAGGCACTATCATGAAGTAAGAAACTTTTCTTGTCTCCTTTATTGGCCGCTGGACGTAATTGCGTTGTTTGATTTCTAAATTATGAACATTTTCTCCAGCGCACAATCTACATTCCCCAGCCAACCTGGGGGAATCACCCAAAAGTCTTCACTTTAGCTGGCCTGACTGCTAGGAGTTACCGGTACTATGATCCTGCAACTCGTGGACTGGATTTCCAAGGTGCCTACTTCAATTTTTCATATACACTACCATGTGCTCAATTTGCAATTTCAGACGTTTGCACACTTCTACTGGATCGTTTTAGGCAGTCTTACTTAATCAAGGATATGTTTATGTGCTGCAGGACTCTTAGAAGACCTCAGTTCAGCTCCCTCAGGCGCAATTGTACTGCTTCATGCATGTGCCCACAACCCTACTGGTGTCGACCCAACCTTGGAACAGTGGGAACAGATCAGGCAGCTGATGAGATCAAAAGCATTGCTGCCATTTTTTGACAGTGCTTATCAAGTAAGTAATTGACATGTCTAATACTGATGCTTCTAGGGAATATGCCACATGACTATATAGCCACATAATTTGTTGATTCTTTGTTCACATGGCATATTTTCTTCCAAATAGCTTACAAATAAAGTAATGTGCTTGAAATGACCTGTGAAGGGATTTGCAAGCGGAAGCCTTGACAAAGATGCCCAATCAGTGCGCATGTTCGTCGCTGATGGTGGTGAATTGCTCATGGCTCAAAGCTATGCCAAGAACATGGGATTGTATGGAGAGCGTGTTGGTGCTTTAAGCATCGTAAGTTATCTTATCCTAATACTTTGTTATTCACCTTTGTGGCCTTACCCTTAGTTTTTGTACTTGAATTCGAGCTTGTAGGCATCTTCTTGCTGTGTTGATGGTAATAATTAACTTCCAGAATTGCTTCCGCAGCTTTGTGGTCCAATATGCTAAAATGCATACGGCTATAGTTACATACAAGTGTTTGCTATACAGCTATAGTTGCAGTTGTATATCTTATACAACTGTAATAATTCTTATCTACTTATACCTCAGTATGACATGGAAACTTCTTTTAACCTTCTTTTAATGAGATAGTAGATGTACTTGGTGAACTTGTGTCATACATAAGAGGCTGTATTTCATCTCATATTTTTCATTTTATTGAGTTGTTTGAGGAACTGAAAGAAAAATCCAACTTAATGTTTCAGGTTTGTGGGAGTGCTGATATAGCTGTTAAGGTTGAAAGTCAACTTAAGCTTGTAATTAGGCCTATGTATTCGAACCCTCCTCTTCATGGTGCTTCTATCGTGGCTACCATACTCAAGGACAGGTAGTATTCTATTCAATCATAGAATGAGTTGTGTTGAAATGAATTTTTGTTGGCAGATCGACAAATCTAATAATTGGTAGTGCTTAGTTCTTATTGACTATTTTTTCTCAATTTGTAGTGCGATGTTTGACGAATGGACTCTGGAGCTGAAGGCCATGGCTGATAGGATAATTAGCATGAGGGAGCAGCTTTTTAATGCGCTGAAAATCAGAGGTACTAGTTTCTGTCAAAGTCCACTGTGTCCTCTTTGCTGTTAATAACATAATTAATGTCTGAATAATGGCCTTTTTCAGTCTCATAATTTGTCCCAGGATCTTCTATCAGAACCTAGTGTCATTTTATTTTCAGCAATTGATACAATTTCTCTGAACTAATTGTTCTTTGGATATTAGTATTACGTTATTCTGAACAGAAATTTCTTGGGTTATTAGCAAAATCTGATAAATATCCGACCTCCTATATTTGTAAACGGTTTATTACCAAGTTCCTGTTAAGTTCCCTGAAATCTGAAGTTCATGTAGTGCACTAAGTGTTCTGGTTCAGATCCATGGATCTCCAAGTTATGGATGTTCAATCTTTGATCCATTTCTTATTAATTCCTCTATGCCAAAGTGTTGACCATTTGTCATATCATGCAGAAACACCTGGAGATTGGTCCCACATCATTAAGCAGATTGGGATGTTTACTTTCACTGGGCTCAACAGTGATCAAGTAGCCTTTATGAGGCAGGAATATCACATTTACATGACATCTGATGGGTAATGCCTTGTGAATTCTCACCCATTTACATATCTCGTCACAAATGCATTAGTAGTGTAACTTTGAGGTCTTCTTTTGCAGTCGTACTGTTTATGAACATTTAGTAGACTCGACACTGCTTTCTTTGGTGGTTTTCATTCTCAAGAGTCCCCTGTAGCTAGTTCATATTGACAGGTCATATATTTTGTCTTGCAGGAGGATCAGCATGGCTGGTTTGAGCTCCAGGACTGTACCCCATCTTGCAGATGCCATACATGCTGCAGTTACAAAACTGAAGTGAATGATAACATTGCAACCCCCTCCCGCAATAAAATCTTAAATTGCCTACAGCAGTGTCCGAAGGGTTCAACCAGAGGTGTGTTACTGGCTGAACTCAAGAATTTGCCTTGTAGACTCATTAAACTTGTTGTCTGAGACAGTTTTGTACACACCGGATTAAAGATTATGGTGATTTCGGATCCCGAATAAGCTGCAGTTGTGATGCTTTCTTACCCTTGAATGCTGAGGTATTTATCCTGCAGCGCTGTATAATGCCTAGTTTTGGGAAGCTAATGTTTGTGAGCTGTATGTGCATTTTCGGTTGTTGCATACGGTGCTTTTAGTTGTTTCTGAGCTCAGGCTGGAAGACCTTCTGCTTAGTCAAGTATAAACATAACTTGAAGCAATAGCAGGCCATTCTGTTTTTGTTGAAGTTCTATTTTTACGTTGTTTTGAGAAATTCAACATGTCAAGCAACATAAAAATACAGTCCACTGTAATACCAATAACTTCGTTATACTGTTTTCTTGTCAGAAACCCAAATTCATTTCATGCAATACGGAAGAGATAATGAATCAACTAGGAGAAGAATATAAGAGAAAAGAGGAAGATGTCTTAGATGGCTTAGGTGTAACAAACACGTAGGGCAACTCCATTGGCACTAAATTGCCCGCAAATGTCCAGACCGGACGATTCAGTCATTTTTTGTCATCCAAATTTGATGATCTGTGTTGCCCTTGGATGTTGGATGGTCACCAAAAATGGCTGAATTGGTTTGGATGTCTGAAATCTCTTAAACGTAAGGAGGCTCCTTACCTGAATATATTACTCAAGAGGCCAAAAGGGCCCAACAGTGACATTTACAAATTACAAGAGCACGGCAAGCCGTGGGGTAAGGTAGCCAAGCCAAGACGTGGCAGCTACTTGTCAGCATGATCCCTAAAGCGGTGCGAGAAGAGCTCAAAGTCAGTTACAATGTTCTGAATGGTTGTACAAGAGGAGTGATCTTCAGTACGGAAAACAGCCGCCTTGAGGGAGTCCCAAATCTTCCAGAGAACGACGAGAAGCACTTCCGGCCAGACCCTACAGTCCAGCTGTGAGCAGCCAGGCGAACAGTTTGAGCTTGTGCGGTGTCGGTGTCAAAACCGGCAGATCTCGGGTAAGGGGTCCCGAACTGTGCGTTTAAGGTCGATGGTAACAGAAGACAAGGGACACGATGTTTACCCAGGTTCGGGTCCTTTCTATGGAGGTAATACCCTACTTCTTGCTTGATTGATCTTGATGAATATGAGTATTATAAGAATTGATCTACCATGAGATCGTAATGGCTAAACCCTAGAGGTCTAGCTTGTATGACTATGGTAATGAGTCTCTCCTATCCGAACTAAGTTCTCCGGTTTATATAGACTCCGGGGAGATCTAGGGTTACACAAGGTCGGTTACAAAGAAAAAAAATCTACATATTCGGTCGCCAAGCTTGCCTTCCACGCCAAGGAGAGTCCTATCCGAACACGGGTGCAGTCTTCGGTCTTCATATCTTCACAGCCCATCAGTCCGTCCCATGGCTAACACGCCGGGCGCCCGAGGACCCCTTAGTCCAGGACTCCCTCAGTAGCCCCTGAACATGACTTCAGTGACAAGGTATCCGACGCGTAGGTCTGTCTTCGGCATTGCAAGGCGGGTTCCTCCTTCCGAACTCTGAAATAGTCTTCGGACGTATCGATGTGTCCGGACTTGCACACCACACACAACTGTAGAGAGAATATAATATTTCACGAATTCAATCCGCTGACAACTTTTTGTAACATGACATCACGTCTGTCCGGTCATAATTTCAGACCGTTTTTTGTACGCCGCTCAATGTTCCGAGTCACGGTTGCTATTGGCACGTCTTGTCAAAGCAGAGATCGTGTCCCCTTATTGCGGGATTTTCATCAATACGGACGTGGGTAACCCAACCGTACCTTTGACACAGTCCTTGGGAATAGGCGAGTTTTGAGGCGAATGGGGAGGCGTTCAATATTCACTGCCTTATAAGGGGATAAGGATTCCCCCTTCTTCTCCCATGCCTTCTCTCTTCCTCCGCCCTTCCAATCTTGAGCTCCAGCGCCCAAGTCCTCGTCTTCTACCCACTCAAGCTAGCAGTCAACCATGTCCGGATCCGAAGGTCAAGGCAAGTGGATGGTCTCTGTCAGGGAGAAGGACATTACTGAGCTTTGGGCGGCCGGGTACTTGGCGAAGGAAATCGCCCACCGTCTTCCAGCCCAAGGGCAAATCGTTCTCACGCCGAAGCCCAACGAGAGGGTGGTGTTCATCCCTCATTTCCTTCGCGGGCTAGGGTTTCCACTCCACCCTTTCATCCGCGGGCTGATGTACTATTACGGGATAGATTTCCATGATCTATCCCCGAACTCTTTCCTCAATATCTCGGCGTTCATCGTCGTGTGTGAGGCCTTCCTCCGCATCCAACCCCACTTCAGACTATGGCTCAAGGTCTTCAACGTGAAGCCGAAGGTGGTGGATAGCCAGCACGCGGAGTGCGGAGGAGCCATGGTGAGTAAGTTGTCCAATGTCTCCTGGCCGAAAGGCACTTTCGTGGAGACTGTCAAGGAATGGCAGAAACAATGGTTCTACATTACAGAACCCCGCGGCACCAACTGGGCCGCAGCTGCCGCAACCCTGGTACCCTAATGCGGCTCACCTCTTGGGTCGAGAAGAGCCCGAACTGGTGTTCGCCTGACGAGCTGATAGCGCTGTAGACGTGCGTTCAAAGCATGGTGGACAAGGATGTCAAACTTGTCGATATAATCCAGGTGATGCTAGTTCATCGGATTCTCCCGTGCCAAAGCCGAAGCCTCCCTTTATGGAAGTTCAATCCAAAGAAGCACCATACCCTGAAGAGGCTCTTCGAGACCACTCTCGAAGATGCCTGGAAGTTGCTCTTTAAGGGCAACGAAACACCGCCAGCCACGGATTTAGATCGTGGGCACGACGTTAACCATCCCGCCAGCGAGGTGAGTTTCCAACACGTCCTCTACTTGTCTGATTTCAAGGAGGATATCTGAACTTTTACTGTCATTGTTTCTTCAAGAATGGATGAAGAGGGCGAAGCGGATCCAAAGTCCGCTCACTACTCAAGAACCACCATTCCGCGTTTAGCGAAGATGCTGGTACCGGCGCCCTATACAGCGCCAGCGAAGAAGGCCAAGGGGGTCCGGAGTGGCCCCCGTCACAAGAGCGCTTCAGACGCGACGTCCGAAGACAAGACCCGCTCCTCCGCTGCCGAAGATGACGACGATGAGGAGGAGGAGGAGAACAACCCTCCCCCTGATGAGGGAAGGAAGAAGAGGGCGGCCTCCACGAACCTGGAGGCAGGGACGTCCAAGAAGGGGAAGGGCTCCTTCGCGGATAACTCCGCATGGGACGTCAACAATAGTCCGGAGCGACATCCCTGCACCAAGCCTCAAGCTACACCCGTATGTCCAGCCTCTCCTCTTGAATGTATTGACATGGTTAATTATGTTATTATAGTTCGGCCCACGACAGCTCCCAAGGATCCTCATCAAGAGGTTCATTGGACTCAAAGGAGATGGCCAGTGAGACACCGCCGGCCGCTTACTCTCCCAAGGCCAAAGGAGACGACGAGGCGCTCTCCCAACAGACCTTCCCAGGCCGGGGGGAGGCTCGAGAGGCGCCCGAAGGCGAAGCCCTCGTCGCCGAACACCAGGGGGAACCCATCCCCCTGGAAACTGGGGAGAAGGGCCGTACTCAGTTCGGCCCTCAGCCGGACTTGATTCCGGAGACCGATACGGCTCTGGAATTCGGCACGCAACCTCCTTCTTTCGAAGGAGGTACGCCCATTCCCCCAGTGACCCCTATCCAACCAGGGGCACCAGATAATCTAATGGAAGCACTGCGAGGCGCTTCCATTGTGGATGAGCACCGTGTTCTTATGGGCACGGTGATTGAAAGGGTTCAGTCCGCCAAGAGCGGACTAACCGAAGCCTGCAGCAACCTGCTGACAGGTTTTGAGGTAAGCGACGGAAAAAGAGAAAATCCCCATATAGACAGTAGCCCCTGAGACACTGTACGGTGTTTCAGAAAGAAAAAACCGGACAGAGGATCAATCCTTTATTGCAGGAAACTAACTAAATTTGTCGGGAATGAATATGCAGGCGTTGTTGCTGGCCGCGGCCTCACATGCTGCCGAAGTCTCCGAACTGAAGCGGAGGCTGGAGCAGGCCGGGGAGGAGCTTGGCCAGGTGAAGAGGCATCTCCAGGAGAATCAAGGTATGTAATAACCCGGGAAATACTCAAAAAGAGTTAGATGATATATATTTGACCGAAGTGTCATGATATGTATGGGAGCAACGACCGAGGTCGAGGCCCTAAAGAAGGCCCTGGCCGAAGCCGAGGGGAAGGCTGTCAAGGAGCAGGCCGCCCATAAGAAGCTCAAGGCCCGGGTCAACGAGGTTCAACAAGAGCTCCAGGACGCGGTGAGGAAGTGCGAGACCTTGGAGCATGACGCGTCGGTTCGAGATACCGAACTTGCGAAGGCTCGTTAGAGCACGGAGACAGCCCAGAATGAGGCCTGATACGTCTCCAACGTATCTATAATTTTTGAATGTTCTAGGCTATGTTATATTCTATTTTGGATGTTTAATAGGCTTTATTATACACTTTTATATTATTTTTGGGACTAACCTATTAACCGAAGGCCCAGCCCAAATTGCTGTTTTTGCCTATTTCAGTGTTTCGCAGAAAAAGAATATCAAACGGAGTCCAAATGGAATGAAACATTCGGGAACGTGATTTTCAGAACAAACGTGATCCAGAGGACTTGGACTCTACGTAAAGCAATAAACATGGAGAGCACGAGGCAGGGGGCGCGCCTACCCCCCAGGCGCGCCCTCTACCCTCATGGGGCCCATGTTGCTCCATCGATGTACTTCTTCCTCCTATATATACCTACGTACCCCCAAACCATCAGAGGCATCCACGAAAACCTAATTCCACCGCCGCAACCTTCTGTACCCGTGAAAGCAGTGGCTAGGGAGGTTGGCAGTTGCCAGGTATCAAGCCAGAAGAAGGTCTTCTGGCCATTGTTGGTGAGCACAAAGGTGTTAGGTAGCAAGGTGTGTAGCTGCGTTTGGATGATTTTTGTTAGGAAAGAAGGGTTTTGGCAGGATGCTATGTGGGATAGGCTGCAAAGGTGTTGCTTATCTAACCAGGCAATCCAAGGTAGTTGAGAGGTGTCGTCATGTGTGAGGTATTTGTAAGCAAACTTCATAAGAAGATAGTCATTCTGGACAGCTAGATTCTTAATGCCTAGACCACCAAAAAATTTCGGTTTACAAACGTTTTTCCAAGCAATCAAACATTTGGAGCCCATGCAAGTCTCCTCAGCAGCCTAGAAGAAGGCCCGTGTAATGGCATCCAACATCTTTAGCGTCTTCTTTGGAATTTTGAAAACCGTCATAAAGTAAGTCAAGAGAGAGTCCAGAACGAAAGAAATGAGCACGAGCCTCCCAGCCCGATTGAGTAATTTTGCGCACCAGCCAGGGAGGAGTGATCTGTATGAAGAGAGAAGATGCTGGAAGGCCGAAGGGGGGAGCTTAGTGGGGGATAGGGGAAGGCCGAGATAGGTTTGGGGAAACCCAGAGGTAGCGCAACCAAAGATCTGCGCAATTGAGGAGGCAGTTGTGGCTTCATCATTCATGGGGACGAAAGTTGTCTTGGAGAAATTTATGCAAAGGCCGGTTGCTAGTGCAAAATCGTCTAGAAGCTGCTTGAGCTTGCGGGCAATAGTAGTGGAGGCATGGGCAATGATGAGAGTATCGTCGGCATATTGGAGAATAGAGGGTGGGAGGTCATTGTAGACGGGATGGTGGAGGTCATTTGCTTGATCAGAGGCAGCGGATGAGATGAACTGTTGAAGAACATCAGCAACAATGATAAACAGATAAGGTGAAATGCGATCACCCTGACGGAGGCCGTTTTTGCACCGAATCCAACTTCCAGGGACCCCGTTTAGAATGACTACAATTTTTCTGGTAGAAAGTAAGTCCTCAATCTAGGAGCAGAAGCAATCTGGAAAACCCCGATGGCGTAGAATTTTGAGAAGAGAAGGCCACGAGATGGAATCAAACGCTTTCTTAAAGTCAAGTTTGAGGACCATTGTTGCAGCCTTTCATTTATGACAACAGTTAAGGGAAAGTACAACGTAGATGAAATTTCAGCAATGCACTGTCCAAAAATAAAGCCTGTTTGGTCACCATGAACAAGAGGAGGAATGGAAGTTTTTAGACGATTGGTGAGGAGCTTGGCAATGCCTTTGATTGGACAGTTCGGCAGGGAGATAGGATGGAAGGCATCCGCAGTGTTGGTGACATATTTTTTAGGTAGAAGTACAATGAAGGATCTGTTGAAACGCTCCGTTTGAGATGTAAGATTACAGAAATCATGAAAGAAAGCAATGAGATTGTATTTGATGGAGTTCCAGACCGAACTGTAGAAGCAGGGACCAAAGCCATCGGGGCCTGGGCTAGCGTTGGGGTTCATGTGCAAGGCGGCGAGTTTGATTTTGTCAGAGGTGAAAGGGGCATCCAGATGGCGGAGTTGAGGCACCGGGGTAGCATAGAGATGTGATAGATCAAAATTCCATGAAGTGGCCGCCGGGCAGCCTACCAGGAATCCTTCAGGATAGAGGCTTTTTGATCATGGGCGGAGAAGTCCTAGTCTAGAACACGAAGCGATGGGATCTGGTTTTTGCGGTAGCGTTGGGAAGTAGAGACATGATTTTTTTGTATTTTCATCTCCCCAAATGGTGCGCTTAACTTTTGCTTGCTGTCTGATTGCCATCATATGATCACGGATGGCTCGATGGAGGGAGCGCTTTAGGACAACTCGCAGGGAAGACTCAACTACAGAGAGAGCGAGATTCCTCTTTAGCATCGATCAACTTAAGAACGGTCTTACAGCGTTGCTCTCTGACGGGTGGTGGTCTGAAGGTTTTTCCCATTGCTATAGGTGCGAACGGCAGGTTTGAAGCGTTTGGGCCAGGTTGGAGGAGGGGGATGGGCTGGTTTGGTTGTGCTGGGCGGCAGCCTGAGCTACGATACGTCGGCAGGCCGGATGCAAGGCCCAGGAACATTCAAACCGGAAAAGGCGGGAGCATGGGATGGAGGTAGAGATGGAGACGACAAGTAGAACATGGTCAGAAGTGAGGCGTGGCAGGGAGGTGAGCGAGCAGTTTGGGAAGGAATTGTTCCAGGCTAAGTTGAAGAAAGCACGGTCGAGGCGTTCTAGAACAGGTGAGTCTTGATTATTCGTCCAGGTGAACTTCCTATCCAGGAGGGGTAGTTCTAGTAGAACAAGGTGGTCCAAGGTGTCCTTGAAGAGATTGGCCTCAAGATGATGGAATTTGGGATTATTTTTCTCATGAGGGAGATTGAAGTCGCCTATGACTAACCACGGGGTGTTTTCTAGGGGGGCAATACTTTTAATTAAATCGAGGAAGTCGCTTTTGAGAGCTCGAGCAGTTGGCGTGTACACGTTGGTAACAACGAAAGGGGTTGGACAAGCGAGAGATTGAAGCATAATGGAGTTACAAAACGAGTGATTGACGTGCGACTTGACCGATAGGGAGGTAGTAGAGACAGTCGTTAGTAGCCCACCAGCAGTGCCACGCGCTGGGAGATAGCTAACAAAATCAAGGGACCAGGGGAGGAAGGATCTGATTTTCAGCGGAGAAGGGGCTGCCAGTTTGGTTTCTTGAAGAAGAAGAAGGTTTGGTTTGAGAGACATTAATTCAGATAAAACTTCAGTGCATTTTCCTTCGTCACCTAATCCTCTTACATTCCACGAACAGAACGACAAGGTCGATCTAGACATAAAGCACTACAACAAACACCAGCTTAAAAGGGAAATATATGACACTTGGAACCAAACTACGGATACAGACACACACGGATACAGGTATGTCTGCCCGCCAGCACAAGCAGCGGCAACAACCAAACTTCTTGACGCAGCAATACATAGATCACTTGGCAACGGCACCAGTAGTCGAAGCCACGAACTCGGCCTCATCAGGTGAAGAGCCACATTCTAGAGCCAGAGCGGCTAGGGCGTGAGGAGAGCCAGGCTGAACATCATCAGGGTACAGGCGAGCGGAGCGCACGATGATACGTCTCCAACGTATCTATAATTTTTGATTGCTCCATGCTATATTATCTACTGTTTTGGACATTATTGGGCTTTATTATCCACTTTTATATTATTTTGGGACTAACCTATTAACCGGAGGCCCAGCCTGAATTGCTGTTTTTTTCCTATTTCGAGTTTCGCAAAAAGGAATATCAAACGGAGTCCAAACGGAATGAAACCTTCGGAACGTGATTTTTAGGAAGATTATGATCCGGAGACTTGGACCCTATGTCAAGAAACAAAGAGGAAGCCACGAGGTAGGGGGCGCGCCCACCCCTGTATGCCCTCCACCCTCGTGGGCCCCGTGTTGCTCCACCGACGTATTCTTCCTCCTATATATACCTCGCACTTCCAAACGATCGATAGGGAGCCAAAACCTAATTCCACCGCCGCAACCTTCTCGCACTCCACGAGATCCCTTCTTGGGGCCTGTTCCGGAGCTCCGCCGGAGGGGGCATCCATCACGGAGGGCTTCTACATCAACACCATAGCCTCTTCGATGAAGTGTGAGTAGTTTACCTCAGACCTTCGGGTCCATAGTTAGTAGCTAGATGGCTTCTTCTCTCTTTTTGGATCTCAATACAATGTTCTCCCCCTCTCTCGTGGAGATCTATTTGATGTAATCTTCTTTTTGCGGTGTGTTTGTTGAGACCGATGAATTGTGGGTTTATGATCAAGATTATCTATGAACAATATTTGAATCTTTTTCTGAATTCTTTTATGTATGATTGGTTATCTTTGCAAGTCTCTTCAAATTATCAGTTTGGTTTGGCCTACTAGATTGATCTTTCTTGCAACGGGAGAAGTGCTTAGCTTTGGGTTCAATCTTGCTGTGTCCTTTCCCAGTGACAGTAGGGGCAGCAAAGCACGTATTGCATTGTTGCCATCGAGGATAACAAGATGGGGTTTTTGTTGGGGAACGTAGTAATTTCAAAATTTTCCTACGCACACGCAAGATCATGGTGATGCATAGCAACGAGAGGGGAGAGTGTTGTCCACCTCCGAGTTCAGCACACGTTCAGCCCGATGACGTCCCTCGAACTCCGATCCAGCTGAGTGTTGAGGGAGAGTTTCGTCAGCACGACGGCGTGGTGACGATGATGATGTTCTATCGACGGCTTTGCCTAAGCACCACTACAGTATTATCGAGGTGGACTATGGTGGAGGGGGGCACCGCACACGGCTAAAAGATCAAACGATCAATTGTTGTGTCTCTAGGGTGCCCCCCTGCCCCCGTATATAAAGGAGCAAGGGGGGGTGCGGCCGGCCAGGAGAGAGGGCGCGCTAGGAGGAGTCCTACTCCCACCGGGAGGGGGAAAGAGGTGGAGGAGAAGAAGGAAGGTGGGAGGGGGCGCCGCCCCCTCTCCTTGTCCTATTCGGAATAGGGGGAGGGGTGCGCGGCCCTTGCCCTGGCCGCCTCTCCTCTCTTCCACCAAGGCCCATTAAGGCCCATCAAGTCCCCGGGGTTCCGAACCTCCGGTACTCGAGAAAAATCCGATTTCACCCGGAACACTTCCGATATCCAAACATAGGCTTCGAATATATCAATCTTCATGTCTCGACCATTTTGAGATTCCTCGTCATGTCCGTGATCACATCCGGGACTCCGAAAAAGCTTCGGTACATCAAAACATATAAACTCATAATATAACTGTCATCGAAACGTTAAGCGTGCGGACCCTACGGGTTCGAGAACTATGTAGACATGACCGAGACTCGTCTCCGGTCAATAACCAATAGCGGAACCTGGATGCTCATATTGGCTCCCACATATTCTATGAAGATCTTTATCGGTTAGACCGCATAACAACATACGTTGTTCCCTTTGTCATTGGTATGTTACTTGCCCGAGATTCGATCGTCGGTATCTCAATACCAAGTTCAATATCGTTACTGGCAAGTCTCTTTACTCGTTCCGTAATACATCACCCCACAACTAACTCATTAGTTGCAATGCTTACAAGGCTTAAGTGACGTGTATTACCGAGAGGGCCCAGAGATACCTCTCCGACAATCGGAGTGACAAATCCTAATCTCAAAATACGCCAACCCAACAAGTACCTTCGGAGACACCTGTAGAGCACCTTTATAATCACCCGATTCGTTGCTGGACGCTTTGGTAGCACACAAAGTGTTCCTCCGTAAACGGAGTTGCATAATCTCATAGTCATAGGAACATGTATAAGTCATGAAGAAAGCAATAGCAACATACTAAACGATCGTGTGCTAAGCTAACGGAATGGGTCATGTCAATCACATCATTCTCCTAATGATGTGATCCCATTAATCAAATGACAACTCATGTCTATGGTTCAGAAACGTAACCATCTTTGATCAATGAGCTAGTCAAGTAGAGGCATACTAGTGACACTCTGTTTGTCTATGTATTCACACATGTATTATGTTTCCGGTTAATACAATTCTAGCATGAATAATAAACATTTATCATGATATAAGGAAATAAATAATAACTTTATTATTGCCTCTAGGGCATATTTCCTTCAGTCTCCCACTTGCACTAGAGTCAATAATCTAGATTACACAGTAATGATTCTAACACCCATGGAGCCTTGGTGCTGATCATGTTTTGCTCGTGGAAGAGGCTTAGTCAACGGATCTGCAACATTCAGATCCGTATGTATCTTGCAAATTTCTATGTCTCCCACCTGGACCAAATCCCGGATGGAATTGAAGCGTCTCTTGATGTTCTTGGTTCTCTTGTGAAATCTGGGTTCCTTCGCCAAGGCAATTGCACCAGTACTGTCACAAAAGATTTTCATTGGACCCGATGCACTAGGTACGACACCTAGATCGGATATGAACTCCTTCATCTAGACTCCTTCATTTGCCGCTTCCGAAGCAGCTATGTACTCCGCTTCACACGTAGATCCCGCCACGACGCTTTGTTTTGAACTGCACCAACTGACAGCTCCACCGTTCAATGTAAACGCGTATCCGGTTTGCGATTTAGAATCGTCCGGATCAGTGTCATACATTGCATCAACGTAACCATTTACAATGAGCTCTTTGTCACCTCCATAAACGAGAAACATATCCTTAGTCCTTTTTAGGTATTTTAGGATGTTCTTGACCGCTGTCCAATGATCCACTCCTGGATTACTTTGGTACCTCCCTGCTAGACTTATAGCAAGGGACACATCAGGTCTGGTACACAACATTGCATACATGATAGAGCCTATGGCTGAAGCATAGGGAACATCTTTCATTTTCTCTCTATCTTCTGCAGTGGTCGGGCATTGAGTCTTACTCAACATCACACCTTGTAACACAGGCAAGAACCCTTTCTTTGCTTGATCCATTTTGAACTTCTTCAAAACTTTGTCAATGTATGTGCTTTGTGAAAGTCCAATTAAGCGTCTTGATCTATCTCTATAGATCTTAATGCCCAATATATAAGCAGCTTCACCGAGGTCTTTCATTGAAAAACCCTTATTCAAGTATCCCTTTATGCTATCCAGAAATCCTATATCATTTCCAATCAGTAATATGTCATCCACATATAATATCAGAAATGCTACAGAGCTCCCACTCACTTTCTTGTAAATACAGGCTTCTCCAAAAGTCTGTACAAAACCAAATGCTTTGATCACACTATCAAAGTGTTTATTCCAACTCCGAGAGGCTTGCACCAGTCCATAAATGGATCGCTGGAGCTTGCACACTTTGTTAGCTCCCTTTGGGTCGACAAAACCTTCCGGTTGCATCATATACAACTCTTCTTCCAGAAATCCATTCAGGAATTCAGTTTTGACATCCATCTGCCATATTTCATAATCATAAAATGCGGCAATTGCTAACATGATTCAGACAGACTTAAGCACGCTAAGAGTGAGAAGGTCTCATCGTAGTCAATCCCCCTTGAACTTGTCGAAAAACCTTTCGCAACAAGTCGAGCTTTGTAGACATTAACATTACCGTCAGCGTCAGTCTTCTTCTTGAAGATCCATTTATTCTCAATTGCTTGCCGATCATCAGGCAAGTCAACCAAAGTCCACACTTTGTTCTCATACATGGATCCCATCTCAGATTTCATGGCCTCAAGCCATTTTGCGGAATCTGGCTCACCATCGCTTCTTCATAGTTCGTAGGTTCATCATGGTCTAGTAACATGACTTCTAGAACAGGATTGCCGTACCACTCTGGTGCGGATCTTACTCTGGTTGATCTACGAGGTTCAGTCACAACTTGATCTGAAGTTCCATGATCATCATCATTAACTTCCTCACTAATTGGTGTAGGCGTCACAGGAACAGATTTCTATGATGAGCTACTTTCCAATAAGGGAGCAGGTACAGTTACCTCATCAAGTTCTACTTTCCTCCCACTCACTTCTTTCGAGAGAAACTCCTTCTCTAGAAAGGATCCATTCTTAGCAACGAATGTCTTGCCTTCAGATCTGTGATAGAAGGTGTACCCAACAGTCTCCTTTGGGTATCCTATGAAGACTCATTTTTCCGATTTGGGTTCGAGCTTATCAGGTTGAAGCTTTTTCACATAAGCATCGCAGCCCCAAACTTTAAGAAACCACAACTTTGCTTTCTTGCCAAACCACAGTTCATAAGGCGTCGTCTCAACGGATTTTGATGGTGCCCTATTTAACGTGAATGCGACCGTCTCTAAAGCATAACCCCAAAACGATAGCGGTAAATCAGTAAGAGACATCATAGATCGCACCATATCTAGTAAAGTACGATTACGACAATCGGACACACCATTACGCTGTGGTGTTCCCGGTGGCGTGAGTTGCAAAACTATTTGCACTGTTTCAAATGTAGACCAAACTCGTAACTCAAATATTCTCCTCCACGATCAGATCGTAGAAACTTTATTTTCTTGTTACGATGATTTTCAACTTCACTCCGAAATTCTTTGAACTTTTCAAATGTTTCAGACTTATGTTTCATTAAGTAGATATACCCATATCTGATTAAATCATCTGTGTGAGAAAATAACGATATTCGCCATGAGCCTCAACATTCATTGGACCACATACATCTGTATGTACGATTTCCAACAAATCTTTTGCTCTCTCCATAGTACCGGAGAACGGCGTTTTAGTCATCTTGCCCATAAGGTACGGTTTGCAAGTACCAAGTGATTCATAATCAAGTGGTTCCAAAAGTCCATCAGTATGGAGTTTCTTCATGCGCTTTACACCGATATGACCTAAATGGCGTGCCATAAATAAGTTGCACTATCATTATCAACTCTGCATCTTTTGGCTTCAACATTATGAATATGTGTACCACTACTATCAAAATTCATCAAAAATAGACCACTCTTCAAGGGTGCATGACCATAAAAGATATTACTCATATAAATAGAACAACCATTATTCTCTAATTTAAATGAATAACCGTCTCGCATCAAACAAGATTCAGATATAATGTTCATGCTCAACGCTGGCACCAAATGACAATTATTTAGGCCTAGAACTAATCCCGAAGGTAGATGTAGAGGTAGCGTGCCGACCGCGATCACATCGACTTTGGAACCATTTCCCACGCGCATCGTCACCTCGCCCTGGCCGGTGTTCGCAATCCGTAGTCCCTGCTTCAATTGCAAATATTAGCAATGAACCAGATCAAATACCCAAAGCTCTGCGAGCTCTAGTAAGGTACACATCAATAACATGTATATCACATATACCTTTGTTCACCTTGCCATCCTTCTTATCCGCCAAATACTTGGGGCAGTTCCGCTTCAAAGGACCGATCGCTTGCGGTAGAAGCACTCGGCCTCAGCTTAGGTCCAGACTTGGGTTTCTTCTCCCGAGAAGCAACTTGCTTGCTGTTCTTCTTGAAGTTCCCCTTCTTCTTCCCTTTGTCCTTTTTCTTGAAACTAGTGGTCTTATTGACCATCAACACTTGATGCTCCTTCTTGATTTCTACCTCCGCAGCCTTTAGCATCGCGAAGAGCTCGGGAGTTGTCTTATCCATCCCTTGCATATTATAGTTCATCACGAAGCTCTTGTAGCTTGGTGGCAGTGATTGGAGAATTCTGTCAATGACGCTATCATCTGGAAGTTTAACTCCCAGTTGAATCAAGTGGTTGCAGTACCCAGACATCTTGAGTATATGCTCACTGATAGAACTATTCTCCTCCATCTTGCAGCTATAGAACTTATTGGAGACTTCGTATCTCTCAATCCGGGCATTCTTTTGAAATATTAACTTCAACTCCTGGAACATCTCATATGCTCCATGACATTCAAAATGTCGTTGAAGTCCCGGTTCTAAGCCGTAAAGCATGGCACATTGAACTATCGAGTAGTCATCAGCTTTGCTCTGCCAGACGTTCTTAACGTCGTCGGTTAGCATCAAGAAGCGGTTCGGCACCCAGCGGTGCTTCCAGGCGTAATTCTTCTGTGCAACAATGAGGATAATCCCCAAGTTACGGACCCAGTCCGTGTAATTGCTACCATCATCTTTCAATTTTGCTTTCTCAAGAACACATTAAAATTCAACGAAACAACAACACGGGCTATCTATCTACAATCAACATAGACAAGCAAGATACTATCAGGTACTAAGTTCATGATAAATTTAAGTTCAATTAATCATATTACTTAAGAACTCCCACTTAGAAAGACATCCCTCTAATCTTCTAAGTGATCACGTGATCCAAATCAACTAAACCATAACCGATCATCACGTGAAATGGATTAGTTTTCAATGGTGAACATCACTATGTTGATCATATCTACTATATGATTCACGCTCGACCTTTCGGTCTCAGTGTTCCGAGGCCATATCAGCATATGCTAGGTTCGTCAAGTTTAACCTGAGTATTCCGCGTGTGCAAAACTGGCTTGCACCCGTTGTAGATGGACGTAGAGCTTATCACACTCGATCATCACGTGGTGTCTGGGCACGACGAACTTTGGCAACGGTGCATACTCAGGGAGAACACTTTTATCTTGAAATTTAGTGAGAGATCATCTTATAATGCTACCATCAATCAAAGCAAGATAAGATGCATAAAAGATAAACATCACATGCAATCAATATAAGTGATATGATATGGCCATCATCATATTGTGCTTGTGATCTCCATCTCCGAAGCACCGTCATGATCACCATCGTCGCCGGCGCGACACCTTGATCTCCATCGTAGCATCATTGTCGTCTCGCCAATCTTAGACTTCTACGACTATCGCTACCGCTTAGTGATAAAGTAAAGCATTACAAGGCGATTGCATTGCATACAATAAAGCGACAACCATATGGCTCCTACCAGTTGCCGATAACTCGGTTACAAAACATGATCATCTCATACAATAAATTTAGCATCATGTCTTGACCATATCACATCACAACATGCCCTGAAAAAACAAGTTGGACATCCTCTACTTTGTTGTTGCAAATTTTACGTGGCTGCTACGGGCTTAGCAAGAACCGTTCTTACCTACGCATCAAAACCACAAGGATAGTTTGTCAAGTTGATGCTGTTTTAACCTTCGCAAGGATTGGGCGTAGCCACACTCGGTTCAACTAAAGTTGGAGAAACTGACACCCGCCAGCCACCTGTGTGCAAAGCACGTCGGTAGAACCAGTCTCGCGAAAGCGTACGCGTAATGTCGGTCCGGGCCGCTTCATCCAACAATACCGTCGAACCAAAGTATGACATGCTGGTAAGCATTATGACTTATATCGCCCACAACTCACTTGTGTTCTACTCGTGCATATGACATCTACGCATAAAAAACCAGGCTCGGATGCCACTATTGGGGAACGTAGTAATTTCAAAATTTTCCTACGCACACGCAAGATCATGGTGATGCATAGCAACAAGAGGGGAGAGTGTTGTCCACGTACCCTCGTAGACCGAAAGCGGAAACGTTAGCACAACGCGGTTGATATAGTCGTACGTCTTCACGATCCGACCGATCAAGTATCGAACGCACGACACCTCCGAGTTCAGCACACGTTAAGTCCGATGACTTCCCTCAAACTCCGATCCAGCCGAGTGTTGAGGGAGAGTTTCGTCAGCACGACGGCGTGGTGACGATGATGATGTTCTATCGACGCAGGGCTTCGCCTAAGCACCACTACAGTATTATCGAGGTGGACTATGGTGGAGGGGGGCACCGCACACGGCTAAAAGATCAAACGATCAATTGTTGCGTCTCTAGGGTTCCCCCTGCCCCCGTATATAAAGGAGCAAGGGGAGGTGCGGCCGGCTAGGAGAGAGGGCGCGCCAGGAGGAGTCCTACTCCCACCGGGAGTAGGACTCCCCCCTTTCCTAGTTGGATTAGGACTTGGGAGGGGGAAAGAGGTGGAGGAGAAGAAGGAAGGGGGGGGAGGGGGGGCGCCGCCCCCCTCTCCTTGTCCTATTCGGGCTAGGGGGAGGGGCGCGCGGCCCTTGCCCTGGCCGCCTCTCCTCTCTTCCACCAAGTCCCATTAAGGCCCATTAAGTCCCCGGGGGGTTCCGGTAACCTCCCGGTACTCCGGTCCTGATTTCAAGAAGAACAGCAGCTGGCACCAAATAACAATTATTTAGGTCTAAAACTAATCCCGAAGGTAGATGTAGAGGTAGCGTGCCGACCGCGATCACATCGACTTTGGAACCATTTCCCACGCGCATCGTCACCTCGTCCTTGGCTAGTGTTCGGTTAATCCGTAGTCCCTGTTTCGAGTTGGAAATATTAGCAACAGAACCAATATCAAATACCCAGGTGCTACTGCGAGCTCTAGTAAGGTACACATCAATAACATGTATATCACATATACCTTTGTTCACCTTGCCATCCTTCTTATCCGCCAAATACTTGGGGCAGTTCCGCTTCCGAGGACCAGTCGCTTGCGGTAGAAGCACTCAGTTTCAGGCTTAGGTCCAGACTTGGGTTTCTTCTCCGAGCAGCAACTTGCTTGCTGTTCTTCTTGAAGTTCCCCTTCTTCTTCCCTTTGCCCTTTTTCTTGAAACTAGTGGTCTTATTGACCATCAACACTTGATGCTCCTTCTTGATTTCTACCTCCGCAGCCTTTAGCATCACGAAGAGCTCGGGAATTGTCTTATCCATCCCTTGCATATTATAGTTCATCACGAAGCTTTTGTAGCTTGGTGGCAGTGATTGGAGAATTCTGTCAATGACGCTATCATCCGGAAGATTAACTCCCAGTTGAATCAAGTGATTGCAGTACCCAGACATCTTGAGTATATGCTCACTGATAGAACTATTCTCCTCCATCTTGCAGCTATAGAAATTATTGGAGACTTCATATCTCTCAATCTGGGCATTCTTCTGAAATATTAACTTCAACTCCTGGAACATCTCATATGCTCCATGACGTTCAAAACATCGTTGAAGTCCTGGTTCTAAGCCGTAAAGCATGGCACATTGAACTATCGAGTAGTCATCAGCTTTGCTCTGCCAGACGTGTCTTAACGTCGTCAGTTGCATCAGCAGCAGGCCTAGCACCCAGCGGTGCTTCCAGGACGTAATTCTTCTGTGCAACAATGAGGATAATCCCCAAGTTACGGACCCAGTCCGTGTAATTGCTACCATCATCTTTCAACTTTGCATTCTCAAGGAACGCATTAAAATTCAACGGAACAACAACACAGGCCATCTATCTACAATCAACATAGACAATCAAGATACTATCAGGTACTAAGTTCATGATAAATTTAAGTTCAATTAATCATATTACTGGAGAACTCCCACTTAGAAAGACATCCCTCTAATCTTCTAAGTGATCACGTGATCCAAATCAACTAAACCATAACCGATCATCATGTGAAATGGATTAGTTTTCAATGGTGAACATCACTATGTTGATCATATCTACTATATGATTCACGCTCGACCTTTCGGTCTCAGTGTTCTGAGGCCATATCTGCATATGCTAGGCTCGTCAAGTTTAACCTGAGTATTCCGCGTGTGCAAAACTGGCTTGCACCCATTGTAGATGGACATAGAGCTTATCACACCCGATCATCACGTGGTGTCTGGGCACGACGAACTTTGGCAATAGTGCATACTCAGGGAGAACACTTTTATCTTGAAATTTAGTGAGAGATCATCTTATAATGCTACCGTCAATCAAAGATGGATAAGATGCATAAAAGATAAACATCACATGCAATCAATATAAGTGATATGATATGCCCATCATCATCTTGTGCTTGTGATCTCCATCTCCGAAGCACCGTCATGATCACCATCATCACTAGCGCGACACCTTGATCTCCATCGTAGCATCGTTGTCGTCTCGCCAATCTTATGCTTCTACGACTATCGCTACCGCTTAGTGATAAAGTAAAGCATTATAGGGAGATTGCATTGCATACAATAAAGCGACAACCATATGGCTACTGCCAGTTGCCGATAACTCGGTTACAAAACATGATCATCTCATACAATAAATTTAGCATCATGTCTTGACCATATCACATCACAACATGCCCTGCAAAAACAAGTTAGACCTCCTCTACTTTGTTGTTGCAAATTTTACGTGGCTGCTACGGGCTTAGCAAGAACCGTTCTTACCTATGCATCAAAACCACAAAGATAGTTTGTCAAGTTGGTGCTATTTTAACCGTCGCAAGGACCGGGCGTATCCACCCTCGGTTCAACTAAAGTTGGAGAAACTGACACCCGCCAGCCACCTGTGTGCAAAGGACGTCGGTACAACCAGTCTCGCGTAAGACATGCTGGTAAGCAGTATGACTTATATCGCCCAAAACTCACTTGTGTTCTACTCGTTCATATGACATCTACGCATAAAACCAGGCTCGGATGCCACTGTAGGGGAACGTAGTAATTTCTAAATTTTCCTACGCACACGCAAGATCATGCTGATGCATAGCAATGAGAGGGGTGAGTGTTGTCCACGTACCGTCGTAGACCGAAAGCGGAAGCGTTTGCACAACACGGTTGATGTAGTCGTACATCTTCACGACCCGACCAATCATGTACCGAACGTACGACACCTCCGAGTTCAGCACACGTTCAGCCCGATGACGTCCCTCGAACTCCGATCCAGCTGAGTGTTGAGGGAAAGTTTCATCAGCATGACGGCGTGGTGACGATGATGATGTTCTACCGACGCAGGGCTTCGCCTAATCACCGCTACAGTATTATCGAGGTGGACTATGGTGGAGGGGGGCACCGCACACGGCTAAAAGATTAAACGATCAATTGTTGTGTCTCTAGGGTGCCCCCTGCCCCCGTATATAAAGGAGCATGGGGGGGTGCGGCCTGCCTGGAGAGAAGGCGCGCCAGGAGGATTCCTACTCCCACCGGGAGTAGGACTCCCCCCCTTTCCTAGTTAGATTAGGACTTGGGAGGGGGAAATAGGTGGAGGAGAAGAAGGAAGGGGGGCCCCCTCTCCTTGTCCTATTCGGACTAGGGGGGAGGGGCGCGCGACCCTTGCCCTGGCCGCCTCTCCTCTCTTCCACCAAGGCCCATTAAGTCTCCGGGGGGGTTCCGGTAACCTCCCGGTACTCTGGTCCCGATTTCACCCGGAACACTTCCGATATCCAAACATTGGCTTCCAATATATCAATCTTCATGTCTCGACCATTTCGAGATTCCTCATCATGTCCGTGATCACATCTGGGACTCCGAACAACCTTCGGTACATCAAAACATATAAACTCATAATATAGCTGTCATCGAAACGTTAAGCATGCGGACCTTACGGGTTCGAGAACTATGTAGACATGACCGAGACTCGTCTCCGGTCAATAACCAATAGCGGAACCTGGATGCTCATATTGGCTCCCACATATTCTACGAAGATCTTTATAAGTCAGACCGCATAACAACATACGTTGTTCCCTTTGTCATCGGTATGTTACTTCCCCGAGATTCGATTGTCCGTATCTCAATACCTAGTTCAATCTCGTTACCAGCAAGTCTCTTTACTCGTTCCGTAATACATCATCCTGCAACTAACTCATTAGTTGCAATGCTTGTGTAGCAACCAGACCTCAGACGGCCAAGTCTCTGTGCATCAGTGTCATCCCTGTATCAGTAATGCTGACACGCACAATACTCGAAGGATTTATAACAGAGTAGCAATCACACACTTATTACATCGAATGTCTCAAAAGAGAACTTATTACAATAAATATGGCTTAAGGCCATCTAATAACGATAACAGCGGAAGGCTTGGAAGATAAGTGAGTCCATCAACTCCAACGGCATAACTGAGTATAGAACCACGACCTAAGGCACCTTAATCGTCGTCTAAAAAGTCTGCAACATGAACGTTGCAGCCCGAAAACGGGTCAGCACATGGAATATGCTGGCAATGTAACACATGGAGAGTAATGAACAGAAATGGGCTATACTACATGCATATATGGCTGGTGGAAAGCTCTATGGTTACAGTTTTGCGTAAAGCCAATTTCTCCCTACTGCAAAGGAATAGGTTTTATTTAACTATCATGGTGGTTGTTAAACATTAAGAGTGTAGACACCCTCTCAATCCCAATTAAGCATCATCATTAAACCCAACAATATTAATTAAATTAACATGATGAGATTCACATGATAATCCAAGTACTAGATAATCAAAACGTCCATAACCGGGGACACGACTAACCATGATTAGTTTATACACTCTGCATAGGTTTGTGCACTTTTCCCCACAAGACTCGATCTCCTCCGTTGAGATTCTCGCACTACATGGTGTTTGAGAAACGGATGACCGAGACATAGTCTTTCAGAAGCGCTAGCACCTTACGATCGGGCAGACAGTTACACCTACTTTCCCCTACATCTGCTAGTCTACCACTTTAAGAGTTCGCACGACTTAATCAACTATGCTAGAGCCCATAGTAGCTTGTGGCTGCACACGGAAGTTTCTAGCATGAATACTCTCATGATCCCTTTGAGCCTGGGTGGCGGTCCATAAAGAAAAACAGGCAATCGCTGGAATACCCAGGTGCCTCAATCCACCCAGATGTGTGTTAAAGTTGCCACCTTAAGTAAACCATTAAATAACAATCTCACATCTGTCATGGATACACTCACCCAATCCACGTCTACTAGCGTAGCATGGCATAAGCAAATGTAGAAGTAACTCCCAAGGGTTTGATAATAAAACAGGTAATAGGTACTGCCTCATCTACTTACCAAAACCCACAATTTAATTAGATCCAAATCATGCAATGTTAGGGGTTTGATCTAATGCATAAAATTGGGTAGTAAAAAGGTATGATCAAAGTGTTACTTGCTGATACGTCTCCAACGTATCTATAATTTTTGATTGCTCCATGCTATATTATATACTGTTTTGGGCAATATTGGGCTTTATTATCCACTTTTATATTATTTTTGGGACTAACCTATTAACCGGAGGCCCAGTCCAGATTTGCTGTTTTTTGCCTATTTCAGTGTTTTGAAGAAAAGGAATATCAGATGGAGTCGAAACAGAACGAAATCAACTAGAGAAGTTATTATTGGAACGAAAGCTACCCGATGGACTTGGACCCCACGTCAAGGAAGGAACGAGGAAGCCACGAGGGTGGGGGGCGCGCCCACCCCCTAGGGCGTGCCCCCCTGCCTCGTGGGGCCCTCGTGGCTCCCCTGACGTACTTCTTCCGCCTATATATCTCCACGTACCCAAAAACTTCCAGAACGGAGAATAGATCGGGAGTTCCGCCGCCGCAAACCTCCAGAGCCACCAAAAACCAATCTAGGCCTGTTCCGGCACCCTGCCGGAGGGGGGAACCCTCACCGGTGGCCATCTTCATCATCCCGGCGCTCTCCATGATGAGGAGGGAGTAGTTCATCCTCGGGGCTGAGGGTATGTACCAGTAGCTATGTGTTTGATCTCTCTCTCTCTCGTGTTCTTGATTTGGCACGATCTTGATGTATCGCGAGCTTTGCTATTATAGTTGGATCTTATGTTTCTTCTCCCCCTCTACTCTCTTGTAATGAATTGAGTTTTCCCTTTGAAGTAATCTTATCGGATTGAGTCTTTAAAGATTTGAGAACACTTGATGTATGTCTTGCCGTGCGTATCTGTGGTGACAATGGGATATCACGTGATTCACTTGATGTATGTTTTGGTGATCAACTTGCGTGTTCCGCCCATGAACCTATGCATAGGGGTTGGCACATGTTTTCTTCGTGATTCTCCGGTAGAAACTTTGGGGCACTCTTTGAGGTTCTATGTGTTGGTTGAATAGATGAATCTCAGATTGTGTGATGCATATCGTATAATCATACCCACGGATACTTGAGGTGACATTGGAGTATCTAGGTGACATTAGGGTTTTGGTTGATTTGTGTCTTAAGGTGTTATTCTAGTACGAACTCTAGGGCTGTTTGTGACACTTATAGGAATAGCCCAACGGATTGGTTGGAAAGAATAACTTTGAGGTGGTTTCGTACCCTACCATAATCTCTTCGTTTGTTCTCCGCTATGAGTGACTTTGGAGTGACTCTTTGTTGCATGTTGAGGGATAGTTATATGATCCAATTATGTTATTATTGTTGAGAGAACTTGCACTAGTGAAAGTATGAACCCTAGGCCTTGTTTCCTAGCATTGCAATACCGTTTACGCTCACTTTTACCACTTGTTACCTTGCTGTTTTTATATTTTCAGATTACAAAAACCTATATCTACCATCCATATTGCACTTGTATCACCATCTCTTCGCTGAACTAGTGCACCTATACAATTTACCATTGTATTGGGTGTGTTGGCGACACAAGAGACTCTTTGTTATTTGGTTGCAGGGTTGTTTGAGAGAGACCATCTTCATCCTACGCCTCCCACGGATTGATAAACCTTAGGTCATCCACTTGAGGGAAATTTGCTACTTTCCTACAAACCTCTGCACTTGGAGGCCCAACAACGTCTACAAGAAGAAGGTTGTGTAGTAGACATCAAGCTATTTTCTGGCACCGTTGCCGGGGAGGCTAGGTAAGCGGCACTCACACCCCGTCAACTAAGCTCTTTTCTGGCGCTGTTGCCGGGGAGGTGAGTGCTTGAAGGTATATCTTTAGATCTTGCAATTGAATCTTTTAGTTTCTTGTTTTATCACTAGTTTAGTCTATAAAAGAAAACTACAAAAAATATGGAATTGAGAGTGCCTCATATGCTTCATCTTTTTAATGTCTTCCGTGAAAATAAGGATTTCGATAATTGTGCTCATTGCTAGAGGAAGAATGCATTAGAATGTTTGGCACTAAATCTTTGAATGATGAGCATGATTGCAGTGTTGTTAGCATGAATTCCTTGAATATCCATGATGCTAATGGTATGCAAAGCCACAAGCTTGGGGAAGCTATGTTTGATGAAGATGATATTTTTTGTCCCCCAAGCTTTCATGAGCAAATTTACTATGATGAAAGCATGACTCCTATCTATGATGATTATTGTGATGACACGTATGCTATAAAAGAATAATAACCATGAAACTTGTCATCTTGATCTTAATTTTCAATCACATGATAGCTATTTTGTTGAGTTTGCTCCCACTACTATTGAACTTGCTTATGTGGAGAGTAGTAAAATTTCTATGCTTGTAGATCATGAAAAGAATGTTTTAGGTGCTGGTTATATTGTTGAATTCATTCATGATTCTACTGAAAATTATTATGAGGGAGGAATATATGCTTGTAGGAATTGCAATAATATCAAGTTTCCTCTCTATGTGCTTAAAATCTTAAATCTATGCTTGTTTTGCCTTCCTATGCTAGTTGATTATTGTTCCCACAAGTTGTTTGCTCAAAAAATCCCTATGCATAGGAAGTGGGTTAGGCTTAAATGTGCTAGTCATATTCTTCATGATGCTCTCTTTATGTTTGAATTCTTATCTTTTATGTGAGCGTCATTGAAATCATCATGCCTAGCTAGGGGCGTTAAACGTTAGCGCTTGTTGGGAGGCAACCCAATTTTATTTTAGTTTCTTTCTTTTTGGTTCTGTTTAGGAATAAATAATCCATCTAGCTTGTGTTTAGATGTGGTTTTATGTTTTAATTTGTGTTTGTGCCAAGTAGAACCTTTGGGAAGACTTGGGTGAAGTCTTTATGATCATGCTGTAAAAAACAGAAACTTTAGCGCTCACAAGATTAGCTTCAACTTTTTACTGGAGTGCTATTTAGTTGATTCTTTTTTCATATGATTACTAGACAAATTCCACAGGTCCACCAATTTATTTTAGAATTTTTGGAGTTCCATAAGTTTGCGTTAGTTACAGATTACTATAGACTGTTCTGTTTTTGACAAATTCTGTTTTCATTGTGTTGTTTGCTTATTTTGATGAATCTATGGCTAGTAAAATAGTTTATAAACCATATAGAAGTTGGAATACATTAGGTTTAACACCAATATAAATAAATAATGAGTTCATTACAGTACCTTGAAGTGGTGTTTTGTTTTCTTCCGCTAACGGAGCTTACGAGTTTTCTGTTGAGTTTTGTGTTGTGAAGTTTTCAAGTTTTGGGTAAAGATTCGATGGACTATGGAATAAGGAGTGGCAAGAGCCTAAGCTTGGGGATGCCCAAGGCACCCCAAGGCAATATTCAAGGACAACCAAGAGCCTAAGCTTGGGGATTCCCCGGAAGGCATCCCCTCTTTCGTCTTCGTTCATCGGTAACTTTACTTGGAGCTATATTTTTATTCACCACATGATATGTGTTTTGCTTGGAGCGTCATGTCATTTTATTTTCTTTGTCTTTGCTTGCTGTTTGAATAAAGTATCAAGATCTGAAATTCTTAAATGTTAGAGAGTCTTCACATAGTTGCATAATTATTCGACTACTCATTGATCTTCACTTATATCTTTCGGAGTAGTTTGTTGCTCTAGTGCTTCACTTATATCTTTTAGAGCACGGTGGTGGATTTGTTTTATAGAAACTACTGATCTCTCATGCTTCACTTAGATTATTTTGAGAGTCTTAAATAGCATGGTAATTTGCTTAGATAATCCTAATATGCTAAAGCATACAAGATTTGCAAGAATTCTTATGAGTGTGTTGAATACTAAGAAAAGTTTGATGCTTGATAATTGTTTTTCGATATGAAGATGGTGATATTAGAGTCATGCTAGTTGAGTAGTTGTGAATTTGAGAAATACTTGTGTTAAAGTTTGTGATTCCCGTAGCATGAATGTATGGTGAACCGTTATGTGATGAAGTCGGAGCATAATTTATTTATTGATTGTCTTCCTTACGAGTGGCGGTCGGGGATGAGCGATGGTCTTTTCCTACCAATCTATCCCCCTAGGAGCATGCGCGTAATACTTTGCTTTGATAACTTGTATATTTTTTGCAATAAGTATATGAGTTCTTTATGACTAATGTTGAGTCCATGGATTATACGCACTTTTCTTCCTTCCACCATTGCTAGCCTCTCTAATACCGTGCACTTTTCGCCGGTATCGTACACCCACCATAAATCTTCCTCAAAACAGCCGCCATACCTACCTATCATGGCATTTCCATAGCCATTCCAAGAAATATTGCCATGCAACTTTCCACCGTTCCGTTTATTATGACATGCTCCATCATTGTCATATTGCTTTGCATGATCATGTAGTTATCATATTTGTGGCAAAGCCACCATTCATAATTCTTTCATACATGTCACTCATGAGTCATATTGCACATCCCGGTACACCGCCGGAGGCATTCATATAGAGTCATATCTTGTTCTAAGTACCGAGTTGTAATTCATGAGTTTTAAGTAAATAAAAGTGTGATGATCATCATTATTAGAGCATTGTCCTAGTGAGGAAAGGATGATGGAGACTATGATTCCCCCACAAGTCAGGATGAGACTCCGGACGAAAAATAAATAAATAAAAAGGAGAGAAAAAAAAGAGACCATAAAAAAAGAGAAAAGGCCCAAACAAAAAAAACACAAAAAATGAGAGAAAAAGAGAGAAGGGACAATGCTACTATCCTTTTACCACACTTGTGCTTCAAAGTAGCACCATGATCTTCATGATATAGAGTCTCTCATTTTGTCTCCTTCATATACTAGTGGGAATTTTTCATTATAGAACTTGGCTTGTATATTCCAATGATGGGCTTCCTCAAAATGCCCTAGGTCTTCATGAGCAAGTGAGTTGGATGCACACCCACTTAGTTTCTTTTTGAGCTTTCATATACTTATAGCTCTAGTGCATCCGTTGCATGGCAATCCCTACTCACTCACATTGATATCTATTGATGGGCATCTCCATAGCCAGTTGATACGCCTAGTTGATGTGAGACTATCTTCCCCTCTTTATGTCTTCTCCACAACCACCATTCTATTCCACATATAGTGCTATATCCATGGCTCACGCTCATGTATTGCGTGAAGATTGAAAAAGTTTGAGAATGTCAAAAGTATGAAACAATTGCTTGGCTTGTCATCGGGGTTGTGCATGATTTAAATACTTTGTGTGGTGAAGATAGAGCATAGCCAGACTATATGATTTTGTAGGGATAACTTTCTTTGGCCATGTTATTTTGAGAAGACATAATTGCTTTGTTAGTATGCTTGAAGTATTATTATTTTTATGTCAATATTAAACTTTTGTCATGAATCTTTTGGATCTAAATATTCATACCACAATTAAGAAGAATTACATTGAAATTATGCCAAGTAGCATTCCACATCAAAAATTATCTTTTTTTATCATTTACCTACTCGAGGACGAGCAGGAATTAAGCTTGGGGATGCCTGATACGTCTCCAACTTATCTATAATTTTTGATTGCTCCATGCTATATTATATACTTTTTTGGGCAATATTGGGCTTTATTATACACTTTTATATTATTTTTGGGACTAACCTATTAACAGGAGGCCCAGTCCAGATTAGCTGTTTTTTTGCCTATTTCAGTGTTTTGAAGAAAAGAAATATCAGATGGAGTCGAAACGGAACGAAATCAACTAGAGAAGTTATTTTTGGAACGAAAGCTACCCGATGGACTTGGACCCCACGTCAAGGAAGGAACGAGGAAGCCACGAGGGTGGGGGGGGGCGGCGCCCATCCCCTAGGGCGCGCCCCCTGCCTCGTGGGGCCCTCGTGGCTCCCCTGACGTACTTCTTCCGCCTATATAACTCCACGTACCCAAAAACTTCCAGAACGGAAAATAGATCGGGAGTTCCGCCGCCGCAAACCTCCAGAGCCACAAAAAACCAATCTAGGCCTGTTCCGCACCTGCGGAGGGGGAACCTCACCGTGGCCATCTTCATCATCCCGGCGCTCTCCATGATGAGGAGGAGTAGTTCATCCTCGGGCTGAGGGTATGTACCCGTAGCTATGTGTTTGATCTCTCTCTCTCGTGTTCTTGATTTGGCACGATCTTGATGTATCGCGAGCTTTGCTATTATAGTTGGATCTTATGTTTCTTCTCCCCCTCTACTCTCTTGTAATGAATTGAGTTTTCCCTTTGAAGTAATCTTATCGGATTGAGTCTTTAAAGATTTGAGAACACTTGATGTATGTCTTGCCGTGCGTATCTGTGGTGACAATGGGATATCACGTGATTCACTTGATGTATGTTTTGGTGATCAACTTGCGTGTTCCGCCCATGAACCTATGCATAGGGGTTGGCACATGTTTTCTTCGTGATTCTCCGGTAGAAACTTTGGGGCACTCTTTGAGGTTCTATGTGTTGGTTGAATAGATGAATCTCAGATTGTGTGATGCATATCGTATAATCATACCCACGGATACTTGAGGTGACATTGGAGTATCTAGGTGACATTAGGGTTTTGGTTGATTTGTGTCTTAAGGTGTTATTCTAGTACGAACTCTAGGGCTGTTTGTGACACTTATAGGAATAGCCCAACGGATTGGTTGGAAAGAATAACTTTGAGGTGGTTTCGTACCCTACCATAATCTCTTCGTTTGTTCTCCGCTATGAGTGACTTTGGAGTGACTCTTTGTTGCATGTTGAGGATAGTTATATGATCCAATTATGTTATTATTGTTGAGAGAACTTGCACTAGTGAAAGTATGAACCCTAGGCCTTGTTTCCTAGCATTGCAATACCGTTTACGCTCACTTTTACCACTTGTTACCTTGCTGTTTTTATATTTTCAGATTACAAAAACCTATATCTACCATCCATATTGCACTTGTATCACCATCTCTTCGCCGAACTAGTGCACCTATAAAATTTACCATTGTATTGGGTGTGTTGGCGACACAAAAGACTCTTTGTTGTTTGGTTGCAGGGTTGTTTGAGAGAGACCATCTTCATCCTACGCCTCCCACGGATTGATAAACCTTAGGTCATCCACTTGAGGGAAATTTTCCACTGTCCTACAAACCTCTGCACTTGGAGGCCGAACAACATCTACAAGAAGAAGGTTGTGTATTAGACATCACTTGAATTGCTGATGATCCGTGAAACCTAGCGATTCGAAGTAGCAAGCGGCGCACTCCGGGTACTCTATCGCAAACAAACAAGCATACAATAAGAACTCATCTAATGCACGGGTAAAACTTAAATAAGAGATCTAACCAAAAAGTTCAACTTAAGAACTCCGGTTTGCAAAAAGAATCAAATCAAAAGAAGCAACGAAAGTCAAACGGCGAAAGAAACAAGCTTCGTTTACTAAATTTTACAGAAGCAAAAACTTGTTTGAGTTGGTTAAACAGAAAGAGGGTTTCGAGACAAAACTCTAGGCGCTTGAATCGCCTGACTCCGATAAACGAGCGAAAAGTTATACTAAAACGAAAATCGGATCAGAAATCACGATAAAAAATAATCGCGAAAAATCCGAGAAAAAGAAAAACGACGAAAAGGCTAACGAATGAACGTTCCCTGTCTGCGGCTAAACCGCGAAAACCGTTCGTTAAAACGAACGTTCGGACGAACGTCTGCTAAATATCTAAACCGGGAAAAAAATAAACCGATCTAAATTAAAAAACGACCGTGGTTTTTATAAAAAGACCGGGCGCTTAACCGGTGAAGACCGGCGGCGGCGGCGGCTACCTCGGGCGGCGAACTCCGCGGGCGGTGGCGAGGTGGCGGGCGGCGGCGTGGCTTCGGCGAGGCTGCGCGGCGTCGTGGCGGCGGCGATGGCGGTGGCAGCGGCGGCGGCTCGGGGCGGCGGCGGCTCGGGGCGGCGGTGGCTAGGGTTAGGGCGGGGCTGGGCGGCTCGGGCTGGGCTCCCCCGGCTTATAAAGGCCGGCCGGGCTAGAGTCCGGGTCAGGTACGGCCCGACTAGGTCGGTTTGCATTTTTTTTAATTATTTCACATAGAAAATCAATTAAAAGAAATACTAAACGGACTCCGAAAATCCCTAAATAAATTTTCCCCGACTTATAAAATCAAGCCGGACAAGATGAATATTTATTTGGGGCCTAAATGCAATTTTGAAGAACGCGCATTTTTCCTAAATTCAAATAACATAGCAATAAACTCCAAAATAAAAATTATTTGATTTTATTATTAAATCCTCAATATTTCTTTATTTTGGGAAAGTCATTTTATTTCCTCTCTCATATTTTTATAATAGAAATAATTGAAGATAAAATAATTAAAATCAAATGATCATATTTTCAAAATTTGAGAAGACTCAAATATGAAAATAACGAAATCCCCAACTCTCTCCGTGGGTCCTTGAGTTGCGTAGAATTTCTGGATCATGCCAAAATGCAATAAAATATGATATGCAATGATGATCTAATGTATAACATTCCAAATTAAAAATTTGGGATGTTATAAACCTACCTCCCTTAAGATCAATCTCGCCCTCGAGATTCGGGTTGGCTAGAAAATAGGTGAGGGTGGTCCTTCAGCAGATCTTCCTCTCGCTCCCAGGTGGCTTCATCCAAGGTGTGGTGGCTCCACTGAACTTTGCAAAACTTGATAACCTTGCTGCGGGTGACTCGGCTGGCATACTCAAGAATCTTGACTAGTTTCTCCTCATAGGTCAAATCACTATCCAACTGAATCGCTTCCAGCGGAACTGTATCTCTCAGCGGTATATCAGCCATCTCTGCGTGGCACTTTTTCAACTGGGAAATGTGGAACACATCGTGAACTCCTGACAATCCTTTGGGCAACTCCAACTTGTAAGCAACTTCTCCCATACGCTCCAAAAGTTTGTATGGTCCCACAAAACGTGGCGCTAATTTTCCTTTAACTCCAAAGCGCTTAACTCCTCGAAGTGGAGATACACAAAGATAAACTCTGTCTCTGACTTCGTAAACTGTCTCCTTGCATTTAGAATCTGCATAGCTCTTCTGCCTGGACTGGGCTACCTTGAGCCTATCGCGAATCAACTTCACCTTCTATTCAGACTCCTTAATCAAATCTGGTCCAAACAACTGGCGGTCTCCAACTTCATCCCACAACAACGGTGTCCTGCACCTCCTTCCGTACAGAGCTTCAAAAGGGGCCATCTTCAAACTGGATTGATAACTGTTGTTGTAAGAGAACTCCGCATATGGCAAATTGTCGTCCCATCTAGATCCATAATCTAGCGCACAAGCTCTCGACATATCCTCCAAAATCTGATTGACTCTCTCGGTCTGTCCATCGGTCTGTGGATGAAAGGCTGTACTGAACTCTAGTCTGGTACCCAAAGTTTCGTGCAACTGATTCCAGAACTTTGAGGTAAACTGGGTTCCTCTATCTGATACAATGCTCCTCGGAACTCCATGCAGACATACGATCCTGGTCATGTATATCTTTGCTAACTTAGCACTGGTGTAAGTGGTCTTCACTGGGATGAAATGAGCTACTTTCGTCAAACGACCGACTACAACCCATATCGATTCATAGCCTGAACGAGTCATGGGCAATCCTGTGATAAAATCCAAGCCTAGCTTATCCCACTTCCATTCGTGTATCGGCAATGGCTGTAGCAATCCTGCTGGCTTCTGATGCTCTGCCTTCACTCTCTGACATACATCACATACTGCTACATACTCCGCAATATCCTTCTTCATTCCGGTCCACCAGAAAGTATCCTTCAAATCCAAATACATCCTGGTATTTCCTGGGTGAATCGAGTATGGCGAGTCATGGGCCTCTTGCAGAATCAACTTCATGATCTCCGGATCATTAGGCACATAAACGCGGTCCTCAAACCATAGGGTATCGTGCTCATCCTCACGAAATCCTTTAACTTTTCCCTTGCTCATTTTCTCCTTTATAGCGGCAATCTCCTTGTCAGTCTTCTGGGCTTCTCTGATCTTATCCATCAAAGTAGACTGAATCTCCAATGCTGCTATATAGCCTCTCGGAACGATCTCCAAACATAGCTCTCAAAGATCCTCGGCTAACTCCTTTGGTAACTCTCCGGTCAAGAGTGTGTTGACATGGCTCTTGCGGCTCAACGCGTCAGCTACTACGTTAGCCCTTCCGGGATGATAATGCAATCTCATATCATAATCCTTGATGAGCTCCAACCATCTCCTTTGTCTGAGATTCAACTCCTTCTACGTGAAGATGTACTTCAAACTCTTGTGATCCGTGTACACCTCACAATGGTTTCCAACGAGAAAATGTCTCCACGCCTTCAATGCGTGCACTACGGCTGCTAACTCCAAATCATGTGTAGCATAATTCAACTCATGGGGCTTAAGCTGTCATGAGGCATACGAAACAACTCTTCCCTCCTGCATAAGCACTGCTCCAAGTCCTCGACGTGAAGCGTCGCAATACACCTCATAATCCTTGCGCTGATCTAGCAGAATCAACACTGGTGATGTAACCAAACATTTCTTCAACTCTTGAAACTGGCCTCACATTCTTCAGTCCATTTGAACTTGGTATCCTTCTTCAACAGCTCCGTCATGGGCTTCGCAATCTTCGAGAAATTCTCAATGAATCTTTGGTAGTATCCTGCCAGTCCAAGAAAACTCCGGATCTCTCCAACTGTTGTTGGTGCTACCCAATTTGTCACAGTGACAACCTTGGTGGGATCTACTGCTATTCCTTCTCCGGATATAACATGTCCGAGGAATCCAACTTCCTTCAACCAAAACTCACATTTGCTAAACTTGGCGTATAACTGATGTTCTCTGAGCTTCTCAAGTACTAAACGCAAATGCTCCTTATGCTCTTCTTCATTCTTTGAGTAGACCAAAATGTCGTCAATGAACACCACGACGAACTTATCTAGAAACTCCATAAACACCTTGTTCATCATGTTCATGAAATAGGCAGGCACGTTAGTCAAACCAAATGACATAACGGTATACTCGTACAGCCCGTACCTGGTGGTAAAAGCCGTCTTAGGTATATCCTGCTCTCTAATCTTCAACTGATGGTATCCTGATCGCAAATCGATCTTGGAAAATACCTTAGCTCCTTGCAATTGGTCAAACAAATTGTTGATGATCGACAACGGGTACTTGTTCTTAATTGTCACTTCATTCAATCCTCGATAATCAACAACCATCCTCAATGATTCATCCTTCTTCTCCACTAGAAGTACTGGTGATCCCCAAGGTGAAGAACTTGGGCGAATAAAGCCTTTATCCAGTAATTCCTTAATCTGTTTCTTAATATCCTCCAAATCTTGTGCGGGCATCCGGTACGGTCTCTTAGATATCGGCCCTGTTCCTGGCAAAAACTCAATGTCTCTATCCGGTGGCATGCCTGGCAACTCTTCTGGAAATACATCAGGGAAATCCTTCACCACTGGTACTTCCTCCTGCACAACTCCTGATAAGGAATTTACTTGAGTCCTCTTCGGCTCATGCCGTGATACATACTTAATCCTTCTTCCTTCTGGGATGGTAAGCAAAATCGTCTTACTGGCGCAATCGATGTTTCCTCCATACATCGATAGCCAATCCATACCCAGAATCACATCCAAACCTTGCGATTCCAGAATGATTAAATCCGAGGGGAAAACATGCCTACCTATACTCAATGGCACTTGAAAACATCCTCGACTGGCCATATACTCCGCTCCTGGTGAGCTTACTAACATAGGTGTTCTAGGAACCTTGGTGGGCAGTTTATACTTATCCACAAATCCCCTTGATATGTATGAATGCGATGCACCAGTATCAAAAAGAACGATTGCAGTAAATGACTTAACCAAAAACTTACCTATTACTGAATCAGGCTAGGCTTCAACCTCCTCCACGTTAACGTGGTTCACTTGTCCCTTGTTGAAAGGGTTCGGCTTCTTCCCAGAGCTTCCATTTCCATTTCCATTCTAGGCTTCAGGACATTCATTGGCATAATGTCCGGTCTTCTGACACTTATAGCAAGTGACTTGGCTCAGGTCTCTCTTGGCTGGGGTTGACGGGTTGGTACGGTTCTGGCCGTTGCTTCCTCCATTCCCGTTACCATTCTTGGGGCCATTATGATTATGTGAATTCCATCCTCCATGGGTATGCTGAAATTGTCCTCCCGATTTCGGGGTAAAACGTGGCTTCTGCTGAGCTCCAAAATTGTACTTCCCTTGTCCATACTTCCTCTTGCGGTTTTCAATCTGCTGCTGCTTCCCTTCAATCATAAGAGCACGGTATACCAACTCTCGGTAGTTGTTGAAAGTTGCTACCATCAACTGCATGCTCAGCTCATCATTCAGTCCTTCCAGAAACTTCTCCTGCTTAGCTGCGTCTGTAGCAACGTCATCTGGGGCATAACGTGCTAGCTTACTAAAGTCATCCACATACTGGCCAACTGTCCGTCCTCCTTGGCGCAAGTTGCGAAACTCACGCTTCTTCATGGCCATAGCTCCTGCTGAAACATGGGCAGTACGGAAAGCCTGCTGAAACTGATCCCATGTGACAGTGTCAATAGGATAAGTGGCTGAAATTCTCCCACCATGATGCTGTGGGTCCTTCAAGCTGGTGTGTGGCAAAACACACCTTTTCCGCATCTGTGCATCCTGCAGTGGTCAACTCCCTTGCTGTCTTGCGGAGCCAATCATCTGCAACTATTGGCTCGGTGCTACTGGAGAACACCGGCGGGTTCAGTCTAAGGAAACGGGTTAAGTGATCAACAGGTGGTGGTGGTGGGTTGTTGTTGTTGTTGTTCCCCTGATTCTGATTCTGGACTAACAACTGCATCAACGCATTTTGCTGCTGGATCAACTGGGTGAGCTCCGGTGGGAAAGCAAATCCATTGTCACGTCTCGGAGGCATCTGAGGGTTTTAGAAAAGATGAGAATATAGAATAGAATGAGGTCTAGAGAGAAAACACTACCCATATGCACATGAGACAAATGCAAACAATATCACTCATTCAATCAAACACGGGCATACAATGGTCTAACTATCATTATAAAGGTGCTCGGACTACACTAGGTACATGGGGGAATACTACTACTGTTATGGTGGTCGACTAGAAAAACTGCTCCGATGAAGACTCCATGATATCCGCTCCAGCTTCATCAACATAGTCATCATTGCTGTCGTCTGGGTCCGAGTCGGTGTCGCCGATGATGATATAGTTCTCCCGCAAGTGGAATCGCCATCTTCTCCTCTGGCGCTGGGTCTCCCATGAAAACTCCTAGCTTCCTGGTCGGTCGTCATTCTTCTCCACTAATACTTGATTTCCTCCATATAATCTTCTCGTAGCCTTGAGTTCTTCCTCCAGCTCCGTGATCTTGGTCAAGGCCTTCGCAGATCTATCATGCTGCAAGACATCCGGTTCTCCTGGCGTCGAATGTGCTGGTTTAACTCCTGGATAAAAGCTGCGATTGATCTATCCTTCCTGGTGCTGATCATCTCCCATTGCTCATCTCGGCGCCTACAAATCTCATAGATAGTGTCCTTGAGATCATTGTGGTAAACTTCCAATGCGTCCCATGGTGATGTGGGCTGCCATACTCTTTCCTAGACTCCAGGTTGGTGCATCAAAGGAAAACTCTATAGGTTCAGTGACTGGCGCGAATGTTCTTCCTGGAACTTGAACTTTAATCATCCAGCGCTCCTCTTCGGGTAAAGTGGCGTTGTAGGTCCCGGTGAAGCTTGGTACTCCGATGTTCATGTACTTAGTGACTTCCTTCAAGTGGCATCCGAAGGGTGTATCTTCATCCGGTTGCGTGAACTTGTTCCTTGCAACCGCCATCCTAAAAGAGTAGAAAAGATGAGGAGTCAGAAATGAGAAGAGTGAGTAGTTATCTAGGGCTTTTAGCTTAGTGGTCGTGTCCTACAGTCAGCGTGTGCTCTGATACCATCTTGTAGCGACCAGACCTCAGACGGTCAAGTCTCGTGCATCGTTGTCATCCTGGATCGAATGTCTTGACACATACAAGCACTCAAGGATTTATAACGAGTAGCAATCACACACTTATTACATCGAATGTCTGAAAAGAGAACTTATTACAATAAATATGGCTTAAGGACATCTAATAACGATAACAGTGGAAGGCTTGGAAGATAAGTGAGTCCATCTACTCCAACGACATCACTGAGTATAGAACCACGACCTAAGGCACCTTACTCATCGTCTGAAAAGTCTGCAACATGAACGTTGCAGCCCGAAAACGGGTCAGCACATGGAATATGCTGGCAATGTAACACATAGAGAGTAATGAATATAAATAGGCTATACTACATGCATATATGGCTGGTGGAAAGCTCTATGGTTACAGTTTTGCGTAAAGCCAAATTTTCCCTACTGCAAAGGAATAAGTTTTATTTAACTATCATGGTGGTTGTTAAACGTTGATAGTGTAGACACCTCTCAATCCCAATTAAGCATCATCATTAAACCCAACAATATTAATTAAAGTAACATGATGAGATTCACATGGTAATCCAAGTACTAGATACTCAAAACGTCCATTACCGGGAACACGGCTAACCATGATTAGTTTATACACTCTGCAGAGGTTTGTGCACTTTTCCCCACAAGACTCGATCTCCTCCGTTGAGATTCTCGCACTACATGGTGTTTGAGAAACGGATAACCGAGACATAGTCTTTCAGAAGCGCTAGCACCTTACGATCGGGTAGACAGTTACACCTACTTTCCCCTACATCTGCTAGTCTACCATTGTAAGAGTTCGCACGACTTAATCAACTATGCAAGAGCCCATAGTAGCTTGTGGCTGCACATGGAAGTTTCTAGCGTGAATAATCTCATGATCCCTTTGAGCCTGGGTGGCGGTCCATAAAGAAAAACAGGCAATCGCTGGAATACCCAGGTGCCTCAATCCACCTAGATGTGTGTGAAAGTTGCCACCTTAAGTAAACCATTAAATAACAATCTCACATCTGTCATCGATACACTCACCCAATCCACGTCTACTAGCGTAGCATGGCATAGGCAAACGTAGAAGTAACTCCCAAGGGTTTGATAATAAAACAGGTAATAGGTACTACCTCATCTACTTCCCAAAACCCACAATTTAATTAGATCCTAATCATGCAATGTTTGAGGGTTTGATCTAATGCATAAAACTGGGTAGTAAAAAGGTATGATCAAAGTGTTACTTGCCTTGCTGATGATCCGTGAAACCTAGCGAATCGAAGTAGCAAGCGGCGCACTCCGGGTACTCTATCGCAAACAAACAAGCATACAATAAGAACTCATCTAATGCATGGGTAAAACTCAAATAAGAGATCTAACTAGAAAGTTCAACTTAAGAACTCCGGTTTGCAAAAGGAATCAAATCAAACGAAGCAACGAAAGTTAAACGGCGAAAGAAACAAGCTTCGTTTACTAATATGGATCTAAGTCAAATTTTACAGAAGCAAAAACTTGTTTGAGTTGGTTAAACAGAAAGAGGGTTTAGAGACGAAACTCTAGGCGCTTGAATCGCCTGATTCCGATAAATGAGCAAAAAGTTATACTAAAACGAAAATCGGATCAGAAATCGCGATCACAAATAATCGGAGAAAATCCAAGAAAAGAAAACGACGAAATGTGCTAACGAATCGAACGTTAAGCTATCTGCTGACTAAACGATTTAAAACCGTTCGTTAAAACGAGCGTTCGGACGAACGTCTGCTAAATAACTAAACCAGGAAAAAAAACCGATCTAAATAAAAAAAGATCGCGGTTTTTATAAAAAAACCGGGCGGTTAACCGGTGAAGACCGGCGGCGGTGGCGAGGTGGCAGGGCGGCGGCGTGGCTCGGCGAGGCAGCTACGTCGGCGGGCGGCGGCTCGGGCAGGTGGCGGCTAGGGTTAGGGCGGGGCTGGGCGGCTCGGGCTGGGCTCCCCCGGCTTATAAAGGCCGGCCGGACTAGAGTCCGGGTCGGGTACGGCTCGGCTAGGTGTCTTCGCGTTTTTTAATCATTTCGCGTAGAAAAATAAATAAAAGAAATACTAAACGGACTCCAAATATCCCGAAATAAAATTTCCCCGACTTCTAAAATCAATCTGGCCAAGATGAACATTTATTTGGGGCCTAAATGTAATTTTGAAAAACACACATTTTTCCTAAATTCAAATAAAATAGCAATAAACTCCAAAATAAAACTTATTTGATTTTATTATTAAAACCTCAATAGTTCTTTATTTTGGGAAAGTCATTTTATTCCCTCTCTCATATTTTTATAATAAAAATAATTGAATATAAAATAATTAAAATCAAATGATCCTATTTTCAAAATTTGAGAAGACTCAAATATGAAAAGAACGAAATCCCCAACTCTCTCCGTGGGTCCTCGAGTTGCGTAGAATTTCTGGATCAGGCCAAAATGCAATAAAATATGATATGCAATGATGATCTAATGTATAACATTCCAAATTAAAAATTTGGGATGTTACAGCTTGCAAGGCTTAAGTGATGTCTATTACCGAGAGGGCCGAGAGATACCTCGCCGACAATCAGAGTGACAAATCCTAATCTCGAAATACACCAACCCAACAAGTACCTTCGGAGACACCTGTAGAGCACCTTTATAATCACCCGGTTACGTTGTGACGTTTGGTAGCACACAAAGTGTTCCTCCGGTAAACGGAAGTTGCATAATCTCATAGTCATAGGAACATGTATAAGTCATGAAGAAAGCAATAGCAACATACTAGACGATTGTGTGCTAAGCTAACGGAATGGGTCATGTCAATCACATCATTCTCCTAATGATGTGATCCCGTTAATCAAATGACAACTCATGTCTATGGTTAGGAAACATAACCATCTTTGATCAATGAGCTAGTCAAGTAGATGCATACTAGTGACACTCTGTTTGTCTATGTATTCACACATGTATTATGTTTCCGGTTAATACAATTCTAGCATGAATAATAAAAATTTATCATGATATAAGGAAATAAATAATAACTTTATTATTGCCTCTAGGGCATATTTCCTTCAGTTTTTATCATATTGCATGAATTTATCCCTCTACATCATGTCATCTTGCTTAAGGCGTTACTCTGTTTTCATGAACTTAATACTCTAGATGCATGCCGGATAGCGGTCGATGAGTGGAGTAATAGTAGTAGATGCAGGCAGGAGTCGGTCTACTTGTCTCAGACGTGATGCCTATGTACATGATCATACCTAGATATTCTCATAACTATGTTCAATTCTGTCAATTGCTCAACAATAATTCGTTCACCCACCATAAAATACTTATGCTCTTGAGAGAAGCCACTAGTGAAATCTATGGCCCCCGGGTCTATCTTCATCATATTAATCTTTCAACACTTAGTTATTTCCTTTGCTTTTATTTTACTTTGCATCTTTATCACAAAAGTACCAAAAATATTGTCCTATCATATCTATCAGATCTCACTCTCGTAAGTCACCCTGTGCAAAACCGAACCGGAAACCAAAAACCGAACCAAAAAAACCAAACCGAACCGAATTTTCGGTTTTTTCAGGTTACGGGTTCAGTTTCAGTTTTCAATTCTAGAAACCATTTAGCATTTGATTTTTTTGGTTAGAAACCGAAAACCGTTCGGTTAAACCGAAATAACCGAAGTTCGCGTCTGTGTGCGAGAATATGGTCTGAGCCCTTCACCACCCTTTGTTTTATAGCCATCCGCTCATCCCGCTGCAGCTCAATAGGCGAGGTGGTACTAAATCTCTACAGCTCGAACCAACCAGAACCAGGGCACATCACATGCGATGTTTATTTGGGCTCAAAGTATCCAGCCCATTCGCCATTCAGCCACTTTGTCTAGCGATCCACCACGCGGTGTCATCCTGTAGTCGGTCGCTAAAAAAGGGAGTTGATCGCTCAAAAAAGGAAGGATTGCCCTGGGTTGAGGGCTCGTCACCGCGTGTATGTGCAAGATTTTTCTATCATTCCATTTTCTGCTTCCTCCCTCATTTAATAAATCATATCTACTGCCATTTAATCAAGACCAAATCATGTGGACCTCCAACACCTACCTAATCCATCGTATCTGCTGCTACCTAATGCATACGACTAAATCATGCCTGTCATCTAATTACCCAATCTACGTACACATTTCTCACAAGAAAATCTAACCTACATACATGTCATGAACGAAAGTGTGTGACTAAATAATTTTTGTTGTATACAAATTCGCGTCAACTTTGGTTATTTTGGTTATTACCGAAACCGAACCGAAAGTAAATGGTTATTACCGAAACCGAGCCGTATCTATGTATAAAACCGTATAAACCAAAGTATAAAAACCGTATAAACCGAAGTATAAAAACCGTATAAACCAAAAACCATATAAACCGAACCGAATTGAACCGAAAAAACCGAATGCACACCCTGACTCGTAAGTGACCGTGAAGGATTGACAACCCCTTATCGCGTTGGTTGCGAGGATTTATTTGTATTGTGCAGGTGCGAGGGACTCGCGCGTAGCCTCCTACTGGATTGATACCTTGGTTCTCAAAAACTGAGGGAAATACTTACACTACTGTGCTGCATCACCCTTTCCTCTTCAAGGGAAAACCGACGCAGTGCTCAAGAGGTAGCAAGAAGGATTTACGGCGCCGCTGTCGGGAGTCTACGCAAAAGTCAACATACCAAGTACCCATCACAATCCCTTATCTCCCGCATTACATTATTTGCCATTTGCCTCTCGTTTTCCTCTCCCCCACTTCACCCTTGCCGTTTTATTCACCATCTCGGTCAGGACCCTGATTCTAAGTCACACCGATGTAGCCTGTAACACCTCATATCACTTCGTGGCCTCACGCACGGTATTCCCACGGGTGTCGCCTTACCATGGCCCGGGACCGTTTGCGTCTTTTGGCTCACGTATATGATAGTGTCGCTAGCATCCATATGACAGAGAACCCGTGCCGACATGACTAGTCGTGAACCCAAAGTGGCTCTAACTTACGGGGACAAGCATACATGAATCAACATCGAGCATGTCGGCCAACAAATATGAATCCGGGCTGTAGCACTGGGCTAACAGGACTCGGGAACCCGGCTGTAGCAGGCTAGGCAGACTCGGATGTCACCACGTGACATTTCCCGAAGGACGAACACAGAACAAAGTGAATCACATGCCGCCACCAAGTGTTCCGAGCAATAGTCTTTGGGCTAGCAGGACTCCGTGAACCGAGTCGTGGCGGACTACTATGGCTCATGGAAGCACAAGACTACATTTCCCCATAAGAGAGGCTACCAAGGATAAACAACTAGGTTGTCGGATCCCACACATACCAAGCATTTCAATCATACACACAATATGCTCGATATGTGTAAATACAACATGGCATCACAGCATAACTCTTCGACTCAAGTATTTATTCATTAGGCTCCGAAGAGCCAGATATTACAAACATGGGTCTCATGACCCAACATACAGAGCATACAAGCAACAAGCGGAAGCATAAACATGTCCGAGTACAGACAACTACAAATGAAGAAGGCTGAGAAGCCTGACTATCTACAAGACCCTCCCAAGGGTACAATATCGTAGCTGAGGTAACAAGCTAAACGTCGAAGTCCATGCGGTACTACTAGCGAGACTGACGTCTCTCTGCAAAACATAAAATAGGCAAACATGAGTACAAATGTACCCAGCAAGACTTACATCAGAACTAGCTACATATGCATCATTATCAACAAAGGGGGTGGTGGAGTTTGACTGCAGGAAGCCAGCTTTGACTGGCTATCCTGAACTACGACTGCAAGTAACTCTTTTGAGGTGGCGCACACGAGTCCACATATTCACCATATCAATACACCACTATGGATCCACTACCGTCTCCCTACGAGAACGCCATCCATAGCACTCACGCTTATCTTGCGCATTTTAGAGTATCCACTTTCACATGTCTATGAACTGTACAGGCAACCTAGAAGTCCTTTACATGACACGGCTATTCAATAGATGATGTTAACCCCGCAAGGGTGTACTTCTTCACACGCTCTCGCCACTTACCACCATGTACACGTCGTGTATCTCGGCAACATTCAAGCGGAAGCTTTGGCGAGGAGTCGGCCACGACCGACTAACCACACAAGTCTCTAGTCCAGTTTATCGCCTATTCGGGTTCCATCCGCAAGGAGATCCGCCGGGTATCGCCACGGCCCCAAACAATGTGAGCAAGGTTCCCAAGCCCACCATCTGGGTGCCACTTGGTACACCGTACATCAGGCCTAGTCTGTCCCAAGCCCACCTGCACGGGTGCCACTTGGTAGGCTACTAACACTACCTACAAACACCGAAACTAGTTGCAACTCCCGGACAGAGATCAAGTTGATTAATAAGTCGAGAGGGGCACTTAAGCATTCCAATGTGTGGTAGTAGCTGTTCATGGATCACAAACACAGAACTCAGTTCCTGAGGACGGTTTCAATGAGACAGCCCACCATGTACTACTACATGGCCTCTCATCGCTACCTTTACCAAATCGTGTTCACACACTTAGCTCTCAACAAGAGGGACATGTTCACCACATTCGATTCATCCCGATGAATCATACCCGACACAACTCTAAGCAATAGCAGGCATGACAAACAAGCATGAATGAGTAGGCACATCAGGCTCAAACAACTCCTACTCATGCTAGTGGGTTTCATCTATTTATCGTGGCAATGACAGTCATGCAGAGGAAAGGGGTTCAACTACCGCAGCATGTAACAGTTGAATCATTGTTGTCCTAATGCAGTAAAAGAGAGCAGAAGCGAGAGAGTGGGATTGTATCGGAATGAACAAGGGGGGTTTGCTTGCCTGGCACTTCTGAAGATAGCATTGGGTCTTCATCAGTGTCAACGATCACAGCGTCGGAACAACGTCTACCGAGGGGAACAACACCGGCAAACAGAGAAGTACATAATCAATGCAATGCACAATATGATGCATGATCATGACATGGCAATATGCTGTGATTGAACTAATGCAACTAGCAACCAGATTAAATGAAGTTGGTTTGAACCAAAGGTTCAAATTCAAACTCCATATGTGATGGTTTAAATGCTTTATGTGATTTGTCCTAAACAGCAGCTATAAGTTGTTCTAACATGCATGAAAATGGTACAGATGGATAGATTGGATTTTTCTGATCATTTTTCATATATAACTTATTTCATTTGGAGTTACGTTTGAATTTCTATGAATTTTAGAAGTTTATACTAGTTTCTGGAATTTTCTGAATTATTTTAAATCCAGGAAATTATTAACTGCGTCAGCATGACGTCGGTGTGATGTCATCAGGTCAACAGCGTCAGCCCAGGTCAAACCTGATGCTAGGGCCCACACGTCAACCTCTAGACCAATTCAAAAATGATGGACATTTATGAAGGGCATTTTGGGTTCGTTGAAAAGATTTAATTTTGACCCTAGTTGAATTCATTTGGTGCTAGGGTTTCAACAATCCCCATTTCAAGTTTAAATAAATTTTAAACATGATGCAACAAGATCAAGCAAGGACAACAGGGGCTGAGCTAGGGCTGTGACAACTCACCCCCACTAAACAAGAATCTTGTCCCGAGATTCAGGTCGTGAGGTAAGAAGACAGAGGGACACAAGCTGACACAACCTTCACGATCCAGATGTCTTTCTCGAGGGTGTTGATTCATTGCATCACCTTGATCTCGACGTCTTGCCTTCAGGATCTTCATCCAGCTATGGCGACGGAGGGGAGGAAAACTCGACAAAATTTTGATCTTCTCGAAGATCGGACAATTGATGATCAACTCACGGAATGAGACGTAGGAATATCTCTTGAGCTAAGACACGAGACACTTATCGGGGTGATATGAAATAGAAGGCGGTGGCTCGATTTGGTAGGAAACAATTCCACGCTTGATCACGACATAGCGAGGAGTTGAGTTGCCATGATATCATAGCTAGACATCTTAAGGAAGGTGACTCGCAGAAACATTCCCTTAAGTGGCAAAAAGAAATACTTTTGATCCTGAGATCATTGAAACTCTTTATACTAGCCTAAGGTAATCACAATAATCGTTTGGCGGAGTACTAAGGGATGGTATACTCGGACTAGAATGGATGATGTGGACTACCTTGTTGAAGACAACGCAAGGGATGATTTTTGCTTATCATCGGAGATGGATGGGACCCATGGTAGGACCAATTTTGAAGATGATCCTGAACAACAATTGCTGGGGTGCAAGCTGGAACATAATGCAAATGCTCGGAATGTTTCAACCATCATATCTGCCTGAGATCCAGATCTGGTTGGTAACAGGACATTTCAGACAGCATGTCTGAAAAGGAAAGTTTGCAACACAAATCGACAAGATGATGTTGCGAGATTCTCGGGAGATGGACTATGGTAGTAAGCTCCAAGACATGAGTGGGTTCTGCTACAAACATGTGAACACGCTGTCCCAGAGAAGCATGGCCACGTAGTAGTCTTATATTAAACACTACCGAGTTCAGGTGGGGGAACCATCATCGAGGATATCGAAGTCTTTTCATAAGTCCGGATTAGCTCATATGAAGGGACTCCTTCTCCTTGAGCAAATCAGTCAGTGGTTTGGTGTGCTAGGAACACATATGGAGTGGAGGCAGCCAACCTATCAAACCATAGAGCACTTCGCACGTGCATGACTGACTTGGGATGGTACCATAGGAAACAAAACAATCTTCCTCGAGCTCACGGCGGCAACTTGCACCAAATGCACGTGAATAAGAGAAAGTCACTTCTTTCACCAAAACATATACCTCATGAACGGACCACGAAGGCAATGCTTACAAAAGTTTCCAACACTAGCTCAATGTTCAACATGAATCATGGAGGAGACAAGATGCTGCTGTTGGGCTCAACAACAACTCATCGGAATTTCCATATCACTGGACTTCCACCATTATGTGAACAATGTGTTGGTATTGGTCAGACCAAAAGATGTAATGGTGTATGCTCGAGGGATCAACCACGAGTAAGAAACATTACGAACATCGTTGGTACTGATTTGATTTGACGTTAGCCCACACTCAAATCAAAGGATTGATAAGACAATAGGTCCAACAACTGATCACAGGGACCAATCAATGAAGATATCATCTTTCTTCAACACACACTACACAAGAATATCCCTTTGGAACAAACTAAGTTAGGCAAGCTTTTATCTTCCAACTCTCCAAGTTGTTGTTCAGCTTAACCAACTAGCTCAGGGTATTCAACACAGATTCTTGGAGAATGGGTGGTTTAGAAGAAAACCAACATGATCACGAGCTCAACATAACAGTTAGGAAACAACCCGGTAATACTTCCGAGAAGATATTCGGAAAATCACAAACCGCCGATATGTTATCAAGCTCGAGAACAATCTTGCTTTTCAGGGCAAGACGATATGATCAAGGAGCGAGGGATAGTCACAATCCTAACTCCTTGGTCGATGAGTGCACCCGAAAATATGGACTAGGTAGCACGATCAATCTTAGGATGATGATTCAATAACCAGCACGCTAAGAATGAGAGTATTGTCCATTAACTACCAAGCAACGGAGTTTCTAGGAGTATTGATTTTCGCACATCACAGTGCACTTGTCGGCCGGTTACAATAACACGGAACTGAGGAATGAAGCAATGATGGCGAGAAGTATCATTGCGTCAAGAATTCATAAGAGATGGTGCAATTCTCATGACGTTCCTAACATAAAGTGGGTAATACTTCAGGGCAGAACAGAACAAAAGCTTGATTGCATTTGATCTGCGGAATACAACTGCTTTGACCCAATCCTAGAAATGGATGAGGTACTGGAGTTTGTTTCTCCTAGTCATTCCGGAATAAAATGGCTTGACGGACCACAAGAATAATAGGCATCGATGAACACGAATGCACAACTATTCCTGGCTATCAATTGATAGACTAGGGTCGGAATACAACTGAGGAGGGTCAGCTCAAGGAACATATAACTTTCTGAGTTTTGGATGCATAGATTAGTGATGTCGAACCAAGTTCAACAGGTTTCTTCCGGATAACCCATGCAGAAAGGTAGAACTGGCAGAATCACAATGTAGAATGGAGAACCCATTAAGAGCACTCTGGTTGTGATATTTTGGTTTAGAAGAACTTCTGCCATAAGCAGTTCATGATATTTGGAAGAAGGAAATACCACGGACCTCGAGGACTATCGCAAAGGTTACTAATATCCTAAAGGTACGAGCAACACTATCAACACGAGGTAAGTAGAGTGAATCTTGGGTCAAGAACCCAGGAGTGGAATACCTACTATTAAATAGCATCACGGGATGCTTTCGAGAATGATGGCCAAAATCATCACACTGTGAACACAAAACATGGCTGGATTACTAGGTGATCCTCTAAGACACCTATGGTCATAGTAATAGCTCCAAAATATATATCGAGACAACAGAGTACCTCAACTCATTGATTAGTGTGCTTATTTTGACCAAAAGGACATCTGGAACAGAAAGAAAGGATTTGCAAATGCATCAGATTGTTTAGAAACCTGGAATGACTCGGACAACATAACGGCTGTAAATGCTCGAAAAAGATTTGAGACATCCTACAAAACTGGTGGCATAACCACTTAACATCACAATATCAAAGTTCTGAGATGAACTGTCAACACACAGAAGTAGTAGGAACTGAACTCGGGCTTGAATCCATCAATCCTACGAGTCTACGGATTAGTAACACGTGATCCTGATAGAAAGAAGAGAAAGCCTAGTTTCTTAACCCCGTAGGAAAGATAGTATGACTCGGATCAGAAGGGCATAAGGTATAAGGAGTAAAAAGAGCCTTACGTTCCCATCCACAATCAATTCCCTTATATAACTAAATCATTTGTAGACTCAACTTCGACCAGTTGGCTTGGTAATCCTCTGAGCAGTCGAGCTCGATACCAAAGCTGTCAGACCCGATTCTAAGTCACACCGATCTAGCCTGTAACACCTCATATCACTTTGCGGCCTCATGCACGCTATTCCCACGGGTGTCGCCTTACCATGGCCCTGGACCGTTTGCGTCTTTTGGCTCACGTATATGATAGTGTCGCTAGCATCCATATGACAGAGAACCCGGGCCGACATGACTAGTCGTGAACCCAAAGTGGCTCTAACTTACGGGGACAGGCATACATGAATCAAGATCGAGGATGTCGGTCAACAGCTTGCGAATCCGGGCTGTAGCACTGGGCTAACAGGACTCCGGGAACCCGGGCTGTAGCAGGCTAGGCAGGACTCCGGATGTCACCGCGTGACATTTCCCCAAAGGGATGTATACAGAACGGCAAGTGAATCACATGTCGGCCACCAAGTGTTCCGAGCGGTAGTCTTTGGGCTAGCAGGACTCCGGTGAACTGGTCAGAAGGGACTACTATGGCTCATGGAAGCACAAGACTACATTTCCCCATAAGAGAGGCTACCAAGGATAAACAACTAGGATGTCGGATCCCACACATACCAAGCATTTCAATCATACACACAATATGCTCGATATGTGTAAATACAACATGGCATCACAGCATAACTCTATGACTCAAGTATTTATTCATTAGGCTCCGAAGAGCCAGATATTACAAACATGGGTCTCATGACCCAACATACAGAGCATACAAGCAACAAGCGGAAGCATAAACATGTCTGAGTACAGACAACTACAAATGAAGAAGGCTGAGAAGCCTGACTATCTACAAGACCCTCCCAAGGGTACAAGATCGTAGCTGAGGTAACAAGCTAAACATCGAAGTCCATGCGGTACTACTAGCGAGACTGACGTCTCTCTGCAAAACATAAAATAGGCAAACATGAGTACAAATGTACCCAGCAAGACTTACATCAGAACTAGCTACATATGCATCATTATCAACAAAGGGGGTGGTGGAGTTTGACTGCAGCAAGCCAGCTTTGACTCAGTGGCTATCCTGAACTACGACTGCAAGTAACTCTTTTGAGGTGGCGCACACGAGTCCACATATTCACCATATCAATACACCACTATGGATCCGCTACCGTCTCCCTACGAGAACACCATCCATAGCACTCACGCTTATCTTGCGCATTTTAGAGTATCCACTTTCACTTGTCTATGAACTATACAGGCAACCCAGAAGTCCTTTACCGCAGATACGGCTATTCGAATAGATGATGTTAACCCAGCAGGGGTGTACTTCTTCACACACGCTCTCGCCACTTACCACCATGTACACGTCGTGTATCTCGACAACCTTCAAGCGGAAGCCTGGCGAGGGAGTTGGCCACGACCTGACTAACCACACAAGTCTCTAGTCCAGGTTTATCGCCTATTCGGGTTCCATCCGCAAGGAGATCCGGCCGGGGTGTCGATCACGGCCCCAAACAATGTGAGCAGGGTTCCCAAGCCCACCATCCGGGTGCCACTTGGTACACCGTGCCACTGTGCCTAGTCTGTCCCAAGCCCACCTGTACCGGGTGCCACTTGGTAGACTACTAACACTACCTACAAACACCAGAAACTAGTTGCAACTCCTGGACAGAGATCAAGTTGATTAATAAGTCGAGAGTGGCACTTAAGAATTCCAATGTGTGGTAGTAGCTGTTCATGGATCACAAACACAGAACTCAGTTCCTGAGGATGGTTTCAATGAGACAACCCACCATGTACTCCTACATGGCCTCTCATCGCTACCTTTACCAAATCATGTGCACACACTTTGCTCTCAACAGTAGGACATGTTCACCACATTCCGATTCATCCCCGATGAATCATACCTGACACAACTCTAAGCAATAGCAGGCATGACAAACAAGCATGAATGAGTAGGCACATCAGGGTTCAAACAACTCCTACTCATGCTAGTGGGTTTCATCTATTTACTGTGGCAATGACAGGTCATGCAGAGGAAAGGGGTTCAACTACTGCAGCATGTAACAGTTGAATCGTTGTTGTCCTAATGCAGTAAAAGAGAGCAGGAGCGAGAGAGTGGGATTGTATCAGAATGAACAAGGGGGGTTTGCTTGCCTGGCACTTCTGAAGATAGCATTGGGTCTTCATCAGTGTCAACGATCACAGCGTCGGAACAACGTCTACCGAGGGGAACAACACCGGCAAACAGAGAAGAATACAATCAATGCAATGCACAATATGATGCATGATCATGACATGGCAATATGCTGTGATTGAGCTAATGCAACTAGCAACCAGATTAAATGAAGTTGGTTTGAACCAAAGGTTCAAATTCAAACTCCATATGTGATGGTTTAAATGCCCTTTATATGATTTGTCCTAAACAGCAGCTATAAGTTGTTCTAACATGCATGAAAATGGTACAGATGGATAGATTGGATTTTTCTGATCATTTTTCATATATAACTTATTTCATTTGGAGTTATGGTTGAATTTCTATGAATTTTAGAAGTTTATACTAATTTCTGGAATTTTCTGAATTATTTTAAATCCAGGAAATTATTAACTGCGTCAGCATGACATTGGTGTGACGTCATCAGGTCAACATCGTCAGCCCAGGTCAAACCTGACGCTGGGGCCCACACGTCAACCTCTAACTAAACTAACCTAGCTTAGTTAGTACTAACGTAACTTAATTAGCCGGGTGGGGTCATTAGCACTAACCTAAACAGGTTAGGCGGCGTTAAGCCCGGCGACACCAGAGGCGGCGGAGCTGCATGAACGGGCTATGGCGCCTGTTCGCGGGTGGTTGGGCTCATTCGAGAGCCCGCACCAGCTGCGTCGGGCGGTGGCGCCAACAGCCTGGGTGGCTTGAGGCGACAATGAGGGCTCGGCACATGCCGCGGCGGAGCTTCGGGTGAGGCGCAAGCGGCGATGCGGTGCGTGTGCGGGCGAGTTGAAGCGCTGGTTTGTGCGTGCGCGATGCGGCGAGGGCGATGGACACGCCGAGTGGACCAAATGGTCGCCGGGGGTGCGTCGGCAATGAAGCGAAGCGGCGCTGCGTCTTGGGTGAGCTCGATGCCGTGACTATGGTGCATAGGGAAGAGAACAGAGAGGGGGAGGATGGGCAGAAGCTCACGACGATCTTTGTGGAGCGGACGGCGAGCTCAGGGAGGGCCTGAGGCACTCGGGGCGTCGAGGGGGATCTCTGACGACGGCGGTCGGGGACGAGCTCGGTGAGGGCAGAGGGGCGCGTCCGGCTACGTGTGGCGAACCGAGGAGGTCGGGGACATCAGGGCGGAGCTCGCAGGCACAGCGAGGGGTCGAGGGAGAGGCGGTGGCGTCGACTACGGTGGCGGCGGCTTGCGGGCACGTCGGCCATAGAGGGAGAGGACGAGGGAGAGAGCCAGGGGGGAGAATGGGGGTGTCGGCGGGGTCGGGCGGCACCGAGGAGTGGCTTCGGGGCGTGGCCACGCTGTCCAAGCAGGGCAGGCGGCCAGGGAGCTGCCTGGAGAGCTCGGCGTCTTGTGCGCTGCCTCTCTCTCTGCTGGCGAGAGGAAGCAGGTGGTCGGCACGGCCAAGACACAATCTTTGGGCCGCCAGTGGGCTGCCAGGTGGGCTGCGCCAGGTAAGTGGCCAGGTAATTTCTCTCTCTCTCTCTCCTAATTTAGTTTCTGTTTTCTATTTTAGCACATTTGTTTTAATTTGGTTTTCAAACCAAATCACTTTAAAAAAATCTGAAAATAGTTATGGGCACTAAATAAATTATTCCAGAGGCCCTCAACTAATTCCAAAATTGTTGGAGCATTTAAAAATATTTATAGTATTTAAATGCCCCAATTCAATTACAATATGAGTTAATTCAAAAATCCAGAATGGCCTAAAAATGTGTGCATCATTTTTGATAGAGGTTCTAGACCAATTCAAAAATGATGGACATTTATGAAGGGCATTTTGGGTTCGTTGAAAAGAGTTAATTTTGACCCTAGTTGAATTCATTTGGTGCTAGGGTTTCAACAATCCCCATTTCAAGTTTAAATAAATTTTAAACATGATGCAACAAGATCAAGCAAGGACAACAGGGGTTGAGCTAGGGCTGTGACAATCTCTTTTTTCCGTTCGCCTCTTTTTCGCTTGCTTTTTGTTTGCTCGTGTGTTGGATTGCTCGCTTGTCACGATGGCTCAAGATAATACCAAATTATGTGACTTTACCAATACCAACAATAATGATTTCCTTAGCACTCCGATTCCTCCTCTTACCGATACCGAATCTTGTGAAATCAATGCTGCTTTGTTGAATCTTGTCATGAAAGATCAATTCGCCGGCCTTCCTAGTGAAGATGCTGCTACTCATATAAATAGCTTCGTTGATTTGTGTGATATGCAAAAGAAGAAAGATGTTGATAATGATATTGTTAAATTGAAGCTATTTCCTTTTTCACTTAGAATCGTGCTAAAGCTTGGTTTTCGTCTTTGCCTAAAAATAGTATTGATTCTTGGAACAAGTGCAAAGATGCTTTTATCTCTAAGTATTTTCCTCCCGCTAAGATCATCTCTCTTAGAAACGATATTATAAATTTTAAGCAACTTGATCATGAACATGTTGCACAAGCTTGGGATAGGATGAAACTAATGATACGTAATTGCCCTACTCATGGTTTGAATTTGTGGATGATTATACAAAAAATTTATGCGGGATTGAATTTTGCTTCTAGAAATCTTTTAGATTCGGCAGCGGGAGGCACTTTTATGGAAATCACTTTAGGAGAAGCTACTAAACTCCTAGATAATATTATGGTTAATTATTCTCAATGGCACACTGAAAGATCTACTAATAAAAAAGTGCATGCGATAGAAGAAATTAATGTTTTGAGTGGAAAGATGGATGAACTTATGAAATTATTTGCTAGTAAAAGTGTTTCCTCCGATCCTAATGATATGCCTTTGTCTACTTTTATTGAGAATAATAATGAATCTATGGATGTAAATTTTGTTGGTAGGAATAATTTTGGTAACAACGCGTATAGAGGAAACTTTAATCCTAGGCCTTATCCTAGTAATTCCTCTAATAATTATGGAAATTCCTACAACAACTCTTATGGAAATTTTCATAAGATGCCCTCTGAATTTGAGACTAGTGCTAAAGAGTTTATGAATTTGCAAAAGAATTTCAATGCTTTGCTTGAAAAATTTTGCATAAAGTTGATGAATTGGCTAGGAACGTTGATAGAATTTCTCTTGATGTTGATTCTTTAAAGCTTAGATATATTCCTCCTAAGCATTATATCAATGAGTCTCTCAAAGTCATGAGAATTTCCATTGATGAGTGCAAAGAAAGAACCGCTAGGATGCGTGCTAAGAAAGATTGCTTTATAAAAGCGTGTTCTTCAAATTTTTATGAAAACAAAGATGAAGATCTAAAAGTTATTGATGTGTCCCCTATTAAATCTTTGTTTTGCAATATGAATCTTGATAATGATGGGACTGAATATGATCCACCTTTACCTAGAAGGCGTTCCAAAAATTCGGAGTTTTTAGATCTTGATGCTAAAATTGATAAAAGTGGGATTGAAGAAATCAAAACCCTAGATGTTGCTAAACCCACTATTTTTGATTTCAAGGAATTTAATTATGAAAGTTGTTGTTTAATTGATTGTATTTCCTTGTTGCAATCCGTGCTAAATTCTCCTCATGCTTATAGTCAAAATAAAGCGTTTACTAAACACATTGTTGATGCCTTGATGCAATATTATGAAGAAAAGCTTGAGTTGGAAGTTTCTATCCCTAGAAAACTTTATGATGAGAGGGAACCAACCATTCAAATTAAGATTAAGGATCATGAGTTTTATGCTTTATGTGATTTGGGTGCTAGTGTCTCCACTATTCCCAAAACTTTGTGTGATTTGCTAGGTTTCCATGATTTTGATGATTGCTCTTTAAACTTGCACCTTGCGGATTCCACTATTAAGAAACCTATGGGAAGAATTAACGATGTTCTTATTGTTGCAAATAGGAATTATGTGCCCGTAGATTTTATCGTTCTTGATATAGATTGCAATTCTTCATGTTCTATTATTCTCGGTAGACCTTTTCTTAGAACGATTGGTGCAATTATTGATATGAAGGAAGGGAATATTAGATTCCAATTTCCATTAAAGAAAGGCATAGAACACTTCCCTAGAAATAAAATAAAGTTACCATATGAATCTATCATGAGAGCCACTTATGGATTGCCTACCAAAGATGGCAATACCTAGATCTATCCTTGCTTTTATGCCTAGCTAGGGGCGTTAAACGATAGCGCTTGTTGGGAGGCAACCAATTTTGCTTATTTTTAGGAATAAATATTTGTTCTATCCTCTGGTTAGATGTGTTTTTATGTTTTAATTAGTGTTTGTGCCAAGTTAAACCTATAGGATCTTCTTGGATGATAGTTATTTGATCTTGCAGAAATTTCCAGAAACTTTCTGTTCACGAAAACAATTGTTAAAAATCATAAGAACGTGATAAAATAGTGATTACAATTGCTTCTGATCAATAAACAAATTGCCTAGGTCGTCCTATTTTGGCTGATTTTTTGGAGTTCCAGAAGTTTGCGTTAGTTACACATTACTACAGACTGTTCTGTTTTTGACAGATTCTGTTTTTCGCGTGTTGTTTGCTTATTTTGATGAATCTATGGCTAGTAACATAGTTTATAAACCATAGACAAGTTGGAATTAAGTAGGTTTAACACCAATATAAATAAATAATGAGTTCATTACAGTACCTTGAAGTGGTCTTTTGTTTTCTTTCGCTAACAGAGCTCACGAGATTTCTGTTGAGTTTTGTGTTGTGAAGTTTTCAAGTTTTGGGTGAAAGATTTTTGATGGATTATGGAACAAGGAGTGGCAAGAGCCTAAGCTTGGGGATGCCCATGGCACCCCCAAGATAATCTAAGGAAACCAAAAAGCCAAAGCTTGGGGATGCCCCGGAAGGCATCCCTCTTTAAATCTACTTCCATCGGTAACTTTACTTGGAGCTATATTTTTATTCACCACATGATATGTGTTTTGCTTGGAGCGTCTTGTATGATTTGAGTCTTCGCTTTTTAGTTTACCACAATCATCCTTGCTGTACAAACCTTTTGAGAGAGACATACATTATTTGGAAATTATTATAATACTCTTTGTGCTTCACTTATATCTTTTGAGTTATATAGTTTTGCTCTAGTACTTCACTTATTTCCTTTAGAGCACGATGGTGGATTTGTTTTATAGAAAATATTGATCTCTCATGCTTCACTTAGATTATTTTTAGAGTCTTAAATAGCATGGTAATTTGCTTAAATAATCTTAATATGCTAGGTATTCAAGAATAGTAAAAACTTTCTTATGAGTGTGTTGAATACTAAGAGAAGTTTGATGCTTGATGATTGTTTTGAGATATGGAGGTAATAATATCAAAGTCGTGCTAGTTGAGTAGTTGTGAATTTGAGAAATGATTGTGTTGAAGTTTGCAAGTCCCGTAGCATGCACGTATGGTAAAAGTTATGTAACAAATTTGAAACATGAGGTGTTCTGTGATTGTCCTCCTTATGAGTGGCGGTCGGGGACGAGCGATGGTCTTTTCCTACCAATCTATCCCCCTAGGAGCATGCACGTAGTGCTTGGTTTTTGATGACTTGTAGATGTTTGCAATAAGTATGTGAGTTCTTTATGACTAATGTTGAGTCCATGGATTATACGCACTCTCACCCTTCCATCATTGCTAACCTCTTTGGTACCGTGCATTGCCCTTTCTCACATTGAGAGTTGGTGCAAACTTCGCCGGTGCATCCAAACCCCGTGATATGATATGCTCTTTCACACATAAACCTCCTTATATCTTCTTCAAAACATCCACCATACCTACCTATTATGGCATTTCCATAGCCATTCCGAGATATATTAACATGCAACTTTCCACCATTCCGTTTATCATGACATATTCATCATTGTCATATTGCTAGCATGATCATGTAGTTGACATAGTATTTGTGGCAAAGCCACCGTTCATAATTCTTTCATACATGTCCTCTTGGTTTATTGCATATCCCGGTACACCGCCGGAGGCATTCATATAGAGTCATACTTTGTTCTAGTATCGAGTTGTAATCATTGAGTTGTAAATAAATAGAAGTGTGATGATCATCATTTTCTAGAGCATTGTCCCAAGTGAGGAATAAAAAAAAGAGAAAGGCCATAAAAAAGAGAAGGCCAAAAAAATAGAGAAAAGAGAGAAGGGACAATGCTACTATCCTTTGCCACACTTGTGCTTCAAAGTAGCACCATAATCTTCATGATAGAGAGTCTCTTGTTTTGTCACTTTCATATGCTAGTGGGAATTTTTCATTATAGAACTTGGCATGTATATTCGAACAATGGGCCTCCTCAAGTGCCCTAGGTCTTTGTGAGCAAGCAAGTTGGATGCACACCCACTTAGTTTCTTTTGTTGAGCTTTCATACATTTATAGCTCTAGTGCATCCGTTGCATGGCAATCCCTACTCCTTGCATTAACATAAATCGATGGGCATCTCCATAGCTCATTGATTAGCCTCGTTGATGTGAGACTTTCTCCTTTTTTGTCTTCTCCACATAACCCCCATCATCATATTCTATTCCACCCATAGTGATATGTCCATGGCTCGCGCTCATATATTGCGTGAAAGTTTATAGGTTTGAGATTACTAAAGTATGAAACAATTGCTTGGCTTGTCATCGGGGTTGTGCATGATGAGAGCATTCTTGTGTGACGAAAATGGAGCATGACTAAACTATATGATTTTGTAGGGATGAACTTTCTTTGGCCATGTTATTTTGAGAAGACATAATTGCTTAGTTAGTATGCTTGAAGTATTATCATTTTTATGTCAATATGAACTTTTATCTCGAATATTTTGGATCTGAATATTCATACCACAATTAAGAAGAATTACATTGAAATTATGCCAAGTAGCACTCCGCATCAAAAATTATCTTTTTTATCATATACCTACTCGAGGACGAGCATGAATTAAGCTTGGGGATGCTTGATACGTCTCCAACGTATTTACAATTTTTGATTGCTCCATGCTATATTATCTAATGTTTTGGACATTACTGGGCTTTATTATCCACTTTTATATTATTCTTGGGACTAACCTATTAACCGGAGGCCCAGCCCAAAATTGCTGTTTTTTGCCTATTTCAGAGTTTCGATGTCGGTGGGAAACGACACCTATGGGATCACTGGAATCCCTTCTATGGTTGCGGGGCGAGGGGATCGTGAGAAGAGCGGGACCAACAGGTGACACAAGAGGGATTTACCCAGGTTCGGGCCGCGAGGATGCGTAAAACCCTAGTCCTGCTTTGGTGGATCCCCCTTGTGTCACCTGTTGGTCCCGCTCTTCTCACGATCCCCGCGCCCCGCAACCGTAGAAGGGATTCCAGTGATCCCATAGGTGTTGTTTCCCACCGACATCTTTGGCGCGCCAGGTAGGGGGTGCGGAATTGTGAGAATCTGGTCCAGCAGTTGACTTAGCTATTCTTCATCGCCATGGCTCCTAAGAAGAAGGCGACCACGGCGATCGGTTCGTCCGGGACCGGGTTGATACCGGCATGGACCGGCAGCGGGCCAGTCACGGAGAGGACCCGTGGCGCGGCCCGCGAACATCCACATCGCCCTTATGGTCCGGACCTGGCGAGCGGCGTCGTTCGCGCGCCGGGCGGCGAGCTACCAGTCGCGGGCTCTGGAGACGGAGTCGGGCCCCCCGCAGGCGACGCGGGGCCCTCCAGGGGTGCCTCCGTCCCGCCAGGCGGTGGCACGACAATCTCCAAAATGCCAACACCGGCGCCCACGGTGCGCTCCTCTCAGGTTGTGCGTGATGAGCAGCGTCACCCTGCTGGTGACCCTGCACGCCGCCCTGGGAAGAGTCCCGTGCGTCCGTCACATGAAGGAGAGGGCCAGCATGCGAGCCGAGGTGCTGCTGGAGGTGGCGAACGGCTGCGGAGCCGCGAGCGGCTCCTCCTAACGTGGTTAGGAGTCGAGGCGCATCGCGGTCCACCCAGGTTTCGTCGCCACACCCACGCCAGCGGAAGCCCTAGCGCGCGCAGCTGCTCCTCGACTTTCCTCTCGCCACAGAGAAGCTCGACGAATGGAGGGCCACCGTCTGGAGCCTCGTCGGCATCGCCAACGATGACAGGCTGCGGCGTGCAGAACCCGTCGGCCGTCGCTCCGCCATGCTGCCACCTGCTAGCGGAGGACACGCCGGAGGCGACGCGGCCACGGTGTACTCCCCACATCCATCCCGACCGCCCCGGGCGTCGGCCTTGTCGCGGCGACGCTCGAGATGATATCTCCATCGTGTCGTCCGACCCATGGACCAACCGCGATCAACGCCAAGTCCTTCGGGAGTGGACTCATGAGGACGCTCGAACTACGATCGAGCGCCAACGTGACGCGCGCCACCAGTCGGACAGGCGGGCAGGGCCTGCTACGGACCAACCAGCGCTGGGAGGCTACGGTGGCCTACCTTACGAGGTGGGTTGTCCGGCCTTCACCCGTGAGTTGCGGCAGTTCCAGTGGCCCTCCCATCGTACGTTCAAACCCGACGTTGGCGAGAAGTACAACGGCAAGACTCACCCGTCGGAGTTCCTCAGCATTTACACCATCGCGGTGCAAGCTGCCGGGGCCCGCGACGACAAGGTGCTTGCCAACTACTTCCCGTTGGCACTCAAGCCTAATGTTATGTCTTGGTTGATGCACTTGCCGGTGGATTCCATCTCTTCTTGGGCGGATCTGTGCCATGAGTTTGTTGGCGCCTTCACCGGAGGTCACCAAGCTCATGGCCAGGCGAGTGATTTACACATCATCCCCCAGAAGGAAGGAGAAAACCTGCGCAAGTACATCCAAAGGTTCAGCCGGGTGCAGTACAACATCCCTGATGTTCATCCCACCGCTGTGATCAGTGCGTTCCATCAGAACATGCGCAATCACAAGATGCGTGAAGAGCTGGCGATGAACAAGGTTAAGGATGTGGCCGATCGGTGCGCTCGTGCCGAGGAAGGAAGGAAGTACCCCGCGAAGATGCCGGTGCGGAAACCGACTCCACTGGCGATACCGCCACCCCAGCAAAGAAAGGCCGACGCCGTAATAGGAAGCGCAAGGGCAAGGCCGTGCTTACCGTTGAGGGATCCGATGACACCGGTACCACCAAGAAGACCAAGGCAAGAGACCCTGACAAAGAGATTGCCGGGTGTAGCGCTTGCGGCCTTGGCGGCTGCCGACAAGCCAGGAGGCTCCGACAAGCAGTACTGCAAGATCCACCGCACCAATTGCCACGATCTCCAAAACTGCCGGCAGGTAGAGCTGCTCGCCGAGAAGCAGAAAGCCGAGTATGAGCGGCGGGACAAGGAGAAAGGGCCAGATGGTGCCGAAGGATTCGACAAGAAATGTGGCAGCCAAGAAGGCCGCCGCGGCAAGGAGAGACAGCAAGAGAGGCCCGCCCGGGGCCGCGACAAGAAGCAGGAAGACGATGATCATGACGAGGACGATGAGTCCGGTGACCACGAGTTTCAGAAAGCCTCAGAGGCCATGTGCGTCGATGGCGGCGCCTCGCTGCACACATCCCACCGCCAACTCAAGCAGTGGGCGCGTTGACGCATGGAAGCCGCTGAAATGGTCCAGCACACCCATCATCTTCGACACCGAGGATCACCCTGACCGCACCACTGCGGTCGGGTGCTTGCCATTGTTGGTTTCACCAACAATCCGCAACCTCAAGGTGACAAAGATGTTGGTTGACGGCGGGGCCGGCCTGAATTTGATCTCGCCCGTTGTGGTTAGAAGGCTGCAGATCCCTGATGGAGACCTTGAGGAGACGGGTACATTCCAAGGGGTTAACCCGGGGAGGAGCCAGCCAAAGGGAAAGATCACGCTGCCTGTGACATTCGGAGGCGAGCTAAACCACAGAACGGATAGGATTGTTTTTGACGTAGCTGAGATCCCCTTTCCTTACAACGGGATCCTCGGCCGCCCGGCACTGGCCAAGTTCATGGTAGCTTCACACTACGCCTACAACATGTTGAAGATGCCTGGGCCGATGAACATCATCACCGTCCCCTCCGACAAGAAAGATGCGTTGATCTGCGCTGACCAACTCTACCGGGAAGCAGTTGCAGCAGCTGCCGCTAAGGTACCTGCTCCTGCCGACGGAGCCCCGGGGGGAAGAAGACCGGCGAGACTCCTAGCACCCACTCCGGCAAGCGCACCTCTTTGGGGTGTTGCGCTCCCATTGAGGATGTGCCAGAGAGCTCCGCCGGCAAGAGCAAGAAGTCCAGAGCCACGCCACTAGAGACCAAGAAGGTGCCCGTCAAGGAGGACGATACCGGGGGAGTTTTTACCATAAGCTCCACCCTCGACAGCAAATAGGAAAGTGAGCTCGTCGCCTTCCTGCGGGCGAATGTCGATGTGTTTGCATGGCAAGCCTCCGACATCCCCGGCGTTCCTAGGGAGGTGATTGAGCACCACCTTGATGTTTGTCCTCATGCACGGCCCGTCAAGCAGAAGGTCAGGAAGCAAGCTCTGGAGAGGCAGGAGTTCATCACGGAGGAGATCAGAAAGCTAGAGGCGGCAGGCTTGCTGAGAGGAGTACTCCACCCAACGTGGTTGGCCAATCTGGTAGTGGTGCGCAAGGCAAATGGGAAATGGAGGCTGTATATTGATTACACAGACATCAATAAGGCCTGCCCAAAGGATCCTTTCCCATTGCCGCACATCGACCAAATTGTTGACTCCACGGCTGGGTGTGACCTCTTATCGTTCCTGGACGCCTACTCAAGATACCACCAGATCTTCATGACAAAGGAAGACGAGGAAAAGACAGTATTCATCACCCCATGTGGTACGTATTTCTTTTTACGGATGCCTTTCGGGTTGAAGAGTGCTGGCTCGACCTTTGCAAGATCAGTACAAATTGGTTTTGAGCCCCAGCTACATAGAAATATGGAAGCTTATATGGATGACATAGTGGTCAAAACCAAGGACAAAGCAACGCTCGTGCAAGATCTGGAGGAAACATTTGGGAACCTGCACAAGATCAACCTCAAATTGAACCACGAGAAGTGTGTCTTGGCGTCCCGTCCGGCAAGCTTCTCGGGTTCTTTGTCAATCAACATGGATTGAAGCAAACCCAGATAAGATCAAGGCTATCGAGCAGATTGAGGCACCCAAACGGATCAGGGCGTGCGTCGAAACTTACATCGCTCGTTGCTTCCATGAGCCGGTTCATCTCCAAGTCCGCGGAGCATGCCCTTCCTTTCTTCAAGATCTTAAAGAAAGCAGGGCCAATGGAGTGGACCCAGAGGCCGAGGCAGCGCTGCAAGATTTGAAGAAGTACCTCTCCTCTACTCCAGTGCTGGTTGCGCCCAAACCACAAGAACCGTTGCTGCTTTATCTAGCGGCAACGAATCAGGTGGTTAGCGCCGCACTAGTGGCGCAGAGAGAGGTTGATGAGGAGACAGCAGCAGCGGCAGAGTCGACGGTTGGCGGGCTGGAACCCTCCTCGGCAGGGCTCAGCCCCGGCAAGGCTGAACCACTGGCAAGACTGGCGCCCGTACGACGGGACCCACGCGACCAGGTGAAGAAGCGCAGAAGAAGAAAATGGTGCAACACCGGTTTACTTCTCGGCTCCCTTTGCGGGGGCTAGGTAGAGGTACTTAGGTGTGCAAAAGCTGCTCTTCGCCTCTGATGGCCGAGGAAGCTGCGCCATTACTTCAAGCGCCACGAGATCACAGCGGTCACCGTCTCCCGTTACAGCGGATCTTGCATAACCAGATACAACGGTACTTTTGTGCTTCAGTTAACCCAGCCGTCCGTTGAACCATCGACCGGGCAGAACAAGCGGAGGAGGCTAGGCCCCAGCAAGTACTTCCCCACCGAGCTCCCCGGAGCCGCCGGCGAAGATGTTGCTACGGATGCCGATCCTGCCACGGGGAAACCGACTCCGGCAGGACCTCAGGTCATGGCCGTGGAGGCGGCCGCTCCCGTGGCAGAAGAGATGCCTTTGGTCCTTGTCGTTGAGCCGCAGGCTCCGGCATGGGCACAACACACCGTCCAATTCCTTCAAAAATAAGAGCTTCCTGAGGAGCAGGAAGAAGCAGAAAGAGTAGCCCGCCGGTCTGCTCTGTACCAATTCGTTGACAGCGTATTGTACAGAAGAAGACCGAATGGGGTGAAATTGATGTGCATCTCCCGGGAGGAAGGACTAAAGCTGTTGGCGGAGATACATGGAGGCATATCTGGCTCCCACATAGGGTCGAGGGCCCTTGCCGGCAAGGCCTTCCGGCAAGGTTTCTTCTGGCCCACCGCCCTCCAGGATGCGACGGCACTAGTAACCAAGTGTGAAGCATGCCAGTTCCATTCGAAGAAGCTTCATCAAGCAGCTCAAGCCCTCCAAACCATCCCTCTCTCCTGGCCCTTCTCGGTCTGGGGGCTCGACATACTAGGCCCTTTCCCCTGTGTCGTCGGGGGCTTTGAGTACTTGTACGTCGCAATCGACAAGTTCACAAAGTGGCCAGAAGTGGAAGCAGTAAGGAAGGTGACAACGCAGTCAGCAGTCAAGTTCTTCAAGGGACTAGTGTGCCGTTTTGGGGTGCCCAACAGGATCATCACCGACAACGGCACACAGTTCACAAGCCACACCTTCATGCAGTACATTGAGGATCTCGGCAGCAGGGTTTGTTTTGCTTTCGTGGCACATCCACGAGCAGCGGCCAGCGGAAAGAGCAAATCTGAGGTCTGCAAGGCTTGAGGACAAGGACTTTTGACAGATCTGCGCAAAAGCGGGGCGCTGGATTGATGAGTTGCGGCGGTTCTTTGGTCGATCGAGCGGCGCCAAATCGAGCCACCGGCCAGACACCCTTTGCCCTGGTTTATGGGGCAGAATCAGTTCTCCCCGCGGAACTCATATACGGGTCACCTCGAGTGCTCGTTTATGATGAGCTTGAGCAAGAACGATTGCGGCAAGACGACGCGACACTCCTTGAGGAAGATCGTCTCCGGGCGGCTGTGAGAGCAGCACGCTACCAGCAAGCCTTGCGCCGCTACCATAGCTGCAAGGTTCATGCCCGGAGTTTTGAGGAAGGCGACCTTGTTCTTCGGCACGTTCAGTCGGCCAAGAATTCCAACAAGTTGATGCCAAAGTGGGAAGGCCCTTATCGGGTAACACGAGTCACCAGGCCCAGCGCAGTCCGGCTGGAGACCGAAGATGCCATCCCAGTGAGTAACTCCGGGAACATCGAGCATCTTCGCAAGTTTTACCCATAAGGCGTGGCTGCCGGGCCTCCCGGTAAACCACCCTTTTGTACAAGCCTTGCCGGCAAGGCATGTAACCCTTTGTACAAAGCCAGGCGCAGACCCTGAGCATAAATGAACGAAGCGTTGATGCCCTAAGTTATGGCATGCATGCTAGGTTGAGTCTCTTCCTTGGTTAGGGTTGATAGTGCTTAGCGGTGGCTAACCCCTAGCTTAGAGGTCGAGTGCGCGTCTCTCTGTTCTTCTCTGTCTCCTTTGATTCGCAGGGCACGTAAGTATTCTTGCCGAGCTGTTTTGGAAGGAAGGGAACAGACCGGCGCCCGGGCCCCGGCAAGCCAGAGTTGCCGGGGGCTGCAAGAACAAGGGTCCCTCCGCGGCAAGCCAAGATTGCCGGGGGCTGCAGATCCAGATAAGTCCTTTATCCTCTATCATGCATTTCGTTATGGACTGGGATACATGAAACCCCGTTCTATCTTTGAGCTACCGTGCCCCCCCTTCTCGACACCTGAGGATTATCCCCTGGGTCTGGATTTGGTCGTAGCCGTGACAGCAAAGTAGAGGAACGGGGGGCCTAAGCCCACCTCATCCCTGCCTCCGCCAAGAGCGTGAGAAAGTTCGAGCGAAGTGGGGAAACGGCAAGGCCTGTTGCCGGGGGAGAAAACGTTTATCTTAAGGATAACAAGGGTTCACCCCTTGCCGTGGGTTCCTCCCGCGAACGAAAATCCCAGCAAACATCCCTTTTTCATTAAAAAAACATCCCGTACAGGTACAGTTCATACGAAATGAAAAACATGAGCAATGCGATTACAAGCTTTAAATTCTACTAAGGCCCGAAGGTTTACAAACTAAAAAGAGATAAGGTGCCCATAATCCCTTTCTTGTCCCTCTCCTCAGGAAATGGAGCTAGAAAAGAAGGAGGGCAAAAGGGGCGCCTAGGCGAGCTACGGGTGGCAGAAGACACCAAGAGAACACCTTGGTGGCCATCCAAGAGCTGGATGGTGATGGCGGCGCCGGAGGCAGAGCTCGAAGACGAGGCGGCAGGACGTCAGTACGCGACGAGGGCGTCGGTGCCCGTTTACTCTGACTTGACAGCCTTGCCGCCCGCCCACTTTCTCTTCTGCAGCCTCCCAACGCCAGCAGCCCAAGGAGACGACCCCGAGAAGTTCAAGGAGCCGGCGACACGGATGATGGGGTCACCGGTGCTGCCCGGAGCGGCGCCCGATGCCTAGTCAGACCCGTCATCCTGCCACCCGCTGGCCTCGCCGTCGCTGCCGTTGTCCTCCTCGTCACTCTCGCTCGAGGAGGGATCTTCATCATCAGAAGAGCTCTCCACACAGCACCTCACACGGGTCCCGAAGTGCCCGAAGATTTTGACGGAGAGAAGGCCGCCCTCCATTAGTTTGAAATGGAGAGAGAGCCCATCCATCAAGCTATGGAGGCGAGCGAAGGTCTTCCACCCTCGGTGAAGATACATGATGTGAGGGGCGGGGAACTTGACGTCGACCCATGTGCCGCTGTTCTCACAACCCCTCATGTGTAGCCGCAGCGCTTGCGGCGGATCCAGTTCCATCTCCCGCGCAAATGGGGTCGGGAGGCGAAGGCGACAGTGCGGTGGATGGCGCAGCTGACAGAAGAATTGCAGGGGTTGTCCCGGCGTGGCCCTCCATCGGAGGAGGGGCTCTTTGGGGCCGAGGCCGATCTGCCACCCCGTCCTCCTCTCCCTCGAGCACCATGAAGGCCTCGACCTCGCCCCCTTCCCCTCCCTCTGGCGGCCGGCTCCGCCGCTACGAGCTCTTGGGGAGGAGCGACGCGCTGTCTGGCCGAAACCCTCGCCGCCACCTATGAGCGTCGCCCGCCCCGCCATGGCGGGAGAAGAAAGGAAGCAAGAATGGAGAGGCCGGGTGGCGAAAGATTGAGGGGCACCGCTCCTCCCGCTCCCCTCTTTATAAAGGGGCAGGGGTAGGGCTCGGCCGCCCCCTCTCGGCCAATCCGACTTCCTGAAGTGACAGCAAGCGGGGCCGTCGACCGCCCTCCCCACTCCATTGAAGGAACGTGGGAATCGACCCGACGCTGCGCTACCCACGCGTCCGTCGCTCACATCTCTGCGTTATGCATGCGGCGAATGTGGCGCAAAGGCGGGCGCGATGGGACACGTGGAACAACGGTTCCCGGCGAGAGCGATAAATGGAAGCGCCCTGCGGTTTCAAAGAGACACGCAGCCGCTTTCTTTCGTCCACCACAAGGTGGCGCTTGACATGCTTCCATCATGCGCTACGCCACGACCCCACAGCGCATTCAACACGGGTCATGGGGAAGCGCAGTGGACGGAACAGCGGCCGCGGTAAAAATCCGCCCCAACTGCCCGCGCACCATTCTGGGACTGGCCCAACAACGTGCTGCACTTATGTGTGGCCCAGGCCCCGCGCCAAAGATGTCGGTGGGAAACGACACCTATGGGATCATTCGAATCCCTTCTACGGTTGCGGGCCGCGGGGATCGTGAGAAGAGCGGGACCAACAGGTGACACAAGGGGGATTTACCCAGGTTCGGGCCGCGAGGATGCGTAAAACCCTAGTCCTGCTTTGGTGGATGTATTTAGTGTTCTTGAGCTCTCGAACTAGCTCTAGGTGCTGCAAGGTTCCAAAGAGCCGAATCCTTTTCCTGGTAGCCTTGGGCCTCCTTTTATAGGGAAAGGGGTCACCACAGTGGCAAGCAGGAGGTGGAAAGGGTACAGTGCTATGAGGTTATCCCTCGTATTACCAGACAAGACACATTTAATGCGAGGCTTAGGTGTCCCTTCACTTTATTGGGGACGGGGGCGAGGCCCGTCCCATCCGTCGGCAACTCCTCCTTGCTTGACCACGCGCACAGCCAGCGATGCATGAGGTGCCATGTAGGCAGGCAGGCAGCTGAGGTGGTGCGGTGGTGGAGCCTCCACGAAGGATTGCATGCCGCCACGCAGGTGCCTGCACAGCTGGTTGGGTCAGCAGCTGCATGCGAACGGTGGCGAAGACTTATCTGGTGCGGGCCTGGTAGTGGCCCACCGGTGCGCTTTGGTGAGGGCCTTTGTCGGGTAGCCCGACAAGGGTCTTGCCGGGTGGCCCGGCAAGGGTCTTGCGGTGGCACGCTGGCCTCCCCGGCAAGGGTCTTGCCGGGGGTCTTGTGGGTTTTTTCGGTGAGGATGGTTGCCTTCTTATCCTCATTTGATCTTGAGCATCCTATGTCTTCACAAAGATCTGCATGCCACCACGGAGGTGCCTCCCGAGCCCTGTCCCAATGCATTTGTGTGAGCATTGGTGGGCTCAAGGGTGGCTCGCCCGGCTGACGTGGGCGGGCCGCCCCGGCAAGGGTCTTGCCGGGGCGGCTGAGGCTGCTCTTAGCAAGGGTCCTTGCCGGGAGAACCTGCTTCGCCCACCCGATCCTTTTGGCTTTGGTCCTTGTCGCTGCTTCATTTGTCTTCATGGCTTTGGCTCCTCTCCAGCTCCCCTTTCCTGCCATGTCTATGTGTGGTCGTGGCGGGAGGCTCTAACTTCCCGTGCACAGGTAAAGGGGTCAAAAGCAGAGCCCCTACTTTTGTACACCGACATTCGCAGAAAAGGAATATCAAACGGAGTCCAAACGGAATGAAACCTTCAGGAACGTGATTTTTAGGAAGATTATGATCCGGAGACTTGGACCCTCGTCAAGAAACAAAGAGGAAGCCACAAGGTGAGGCGCCCAGCCCCTGGCACGCCCTCCACCCTCGTGGGCCCCTGTTGCTCCAGCGGCGTACTCCTTCCTCCTATATATACCTAGGTACCCCCAAGCGATCGATCTGGAGCCAAAACATAATTCCACCGCTGCAACCTTCTGCACTCCATGAGATCCCATCTTGGGGCCTGTTCCGGAGCTCCGCCGGAGGGGGCATCCATCACGGAGGGCTTCTACATCAACACCATAGCCTCTCCAATGAAGTGTGAGTAGTTTACCTCAGACCTTCGGGTCCATAGTTAGTAGCTGGATGGCTTCTTCTCTCTCTTTGGATCTCAATACAATGTTCTCCCCCTCTCCCGTGGAGATCTATTTGATGTAATCTTCTTTTTGTTTGTTGAGACCGATGACTTGTGGGTATATGATCAAGATTATCTATGAACAATATTTGAATCTTTTCTCAATTCTTTTATGTATGATTGGTTATCTTTGGAAGTCTCTTCGAATTATCAGTTTGGTTTGGCCTACTAGATTGATCTTTCTTGCAATGGGAGAAGTGCTTAGCTTTGGGTTCAATCTTGCGGTGTCCTTTCCAAAGGATGGGGGCAGCAAGGCACGTATTGTATTGTTGCCATCGAGGATAACAAGATGGGGTTTTTATCATATTGCATGAATTTATCCCTCTACATTGTCGGATTTCGGGTTTCGGCAGACCCTTGAGGTTTGAACACTGGGGTGCGTGTGGAGATCCAACCCTCCACCGTCTCGCACCTCGCCGAATCGCTGGGACCTAAACTATTTAAACGGAACATCACAAGAGACACGAGATTTATACTGGTTCAGGCCACCATTGTGGTGTAATACCCTACTCCAGTGTGTGGTGTGGTGGATTGCCTCTTGGGCTGATGAGGAACAATACAAGGAAGAACAGCCTCATGAGAGTCTGTTCTTGGCGGGTGTGATGAACTGCTAGGTGGGGTTGATCGCTCTAGCTACTGGTTTCTTAATGAGGATTCGGATCCTCCATACAGGGGTGGCTACTCCTATTTATAAGGCGAAGGCCTGGGCCTCTTCCCAAATATTGAGTGGGAAGGCGCCAACAATTAGCCATTTGAAGGGGAACAGCGGTACACTTATCTGACTAAAGTTGGTCCTCGCTTTGCCAAAGGCTCTGGTGATGGCCTTTGCTTGGGCTCCACAATGACTCCCTTCCTGCCATTGGGCTGGTCTTGGTCTCGTTGCACGAAATGGATGCCTTTGCTTGATACTCTCGCTGCGCTTGCTCCCTTTGCACCAAAGAGGAAGGAGGACACTGCTTGTCTGGCGCCCGAGGCGCCAGGGCGCCTGGTCATCATGGCTTGCGTCACCGGCACCTCGCGAGTACCCTGCCTTGAACTCTCCGCCTCCTCATGAGCCAGCCTGACGAGGCCGTGCTGAGAAGCTCCTTGTCGTCCGCCCGCGATGTTTGGCCCCTCGCGAGGTCTTGAGCTGCGTTGATGAAGATGGGCCGTCTTTGGGCCTCCTTGAGCCACGCCGCAGCCGCAGGTAAACAAGTCTGGGGACCCCGTTCCCGAACACCGTGATAGCCCCAGGCCTGGCGCGCCCGAACTTGGCCGAGCGAGGCGAAAGGGCAAGTCTGAGCGTCCACGGGCCCTAACAGCCTCTGACCTTAGGCGTCGTGTGGCGGTTGATTGGACGCGTCGCCTTGCTTCCCCATGATGCCTCGGTAACCACCGGATTCGACAAGTCCTGCATGCGAGTCGGTCATGATTACGGTGATCGTGGAGGCCGACGGTTGGCCTTCGCCCGGCTATAAATGCAGAACGGCGCCCTTCCAGTCTATCCTTTCTTGTCTCTCCTTCTTCTCCATGTCTCCACCAAAAGTTCTCGGCCACGAGAGAAGGGAAGGGCCGTCGGTCGAGTCTTCCTCTCCTCCGCCTAAGCGTGGTCGAGTCGCCCTCATAAGCATCCGTGGCCTCCACGGCGGTCCCCAGTGATCGTGGGGAGGCTCTCAACAGCGACGAGCGGCTGGCCATGGTCGAGGGCAGGCCCGGCCGCGCGTCCCCGAGGCCGCGCCTCCATGCTGCCAAAGCGCTGCCGGAGTTCATGGTGTGGGCGGAAGAGCCGTCCGGCGTCCGGCTTCAGCTCCGCTTCCTCTGGGTGAGCTCCCAGTGGCGCCACAGGGTGGCCTCGCTCCAGGCGGATGGCTGCTGCAGCCGGCCGTGGGCTTCTCTGGAGGTCTCTCGCTGAATGAACCTGTTCTGACCCATGGTGGCGGGCGTTCGCTGCACGTGGTCTTCGCCGCGGTGCTCCCTGCACTTCAAGTCTGACGGCGCCACCCTCTCGTGAGGGTGTTCGGGGAAGGCAGTCGCCGCATGGGTTGTTTCCACGAAGGCGGCGACCGCGGCGAGGACTCAGCCCGGCGTGGATGGAGAGGGCAGCGTCTGGGCGGTGGCGATGCCGTGACTCCTCAAGCTTCACTAGCTCTTCTTGGTGGTGATTCTTCCGGCAGCAGCCCATGCCAATACCCCACGCGCGCGCTGCTTGGGGGGTGGCAGCGGGTCCGCTTCGCGCCGCGCCCGATGAAGCGAGAGGGAGTCCTTTGAGCTTGGAGGCAGCTCGAGCCTTCCAAGAGGGCGGCGCGGGCGTGCTTCACCTGCTTTATCCTTTTCCTTTCTTTTCTCCTGCGCAAAAGACAACAATGTGTGGCCCGTGAAGCGCGTTTAGGATGCGCCGTTAATTATTGTCTGCTTTTGTTATCCTGATCTGGTCCTTTCATTTATGCGCCCATTACAAGTGAACTCCAGCCGTGGCAGCAGGCGACGATCCGAGCCCGTGTTCGCGTTGTGCTGCCCGTGAGGCATGGTCGGGAGGTGCTCCAGTGTGGACCAGGGCCGTGAAAACTTGAGCGGTAGGGGTAGGAAGCTTCGCGAGGGCTCCAGAGGCTTCGCCTCATGAGTCCCCATGCAAGATCATCGAGGCGGAGAAGCGAAAAAGATCGAAGAACTATCACGCCCAATATGCGACCCTATCCAAAGGAACTCAGCGGTCCCACCAAGGATAGACCCATATTGAAGCGCTTTTGCAAGGTGGATATTATTACATCAACATTACATAATAGGTAGGGATACATACATAAGGCACGAATGCCACGAATACATCATCACATCATATACAAGATCAACATCCGACTCTGGATGAAACATAAACAAAACTCAAACAATATCCACCACTGCTAGCCCAGGTGACGACTGGAACCTATCCCTGATCGAAGAAGAAGCGGAAGAAGAACTCCAAAACAAGCAACATCGCTCTCGCGTCAAGATCATCGCACAACCTGTACACGCAACTGGTGGTGTAGTAATCTGTGAGCCACGAGGACTCAACAATCCATTACCATGGGTAACAAGACTAGCAAAGCTTAATGGGAAAGGAAGGGGTAAAGTGGTGAGGTTGCAGCAGCGACTAAGCATATAAGGTGGCCAACTTACGCAAATGAGGCGAGAAGAGAAACAAAGGCGGTCGTCAACTAGTAATGACCAAGAAGTGATCCTGAACTCCTACTTCGTCAAACATAACCCGAAACCGTGTTCTCCTCTCGATCAACCCGAAAAGAGACACTCGCGATTACGCTTACGGTTGGTGTATTTTAGAAGAGTTTGCTTCAAGTTTACTACAACGGATATTAACAAATTCCCATCGCCACATAACTTGCAGGCACGGCTCTCGAAAGTTTATACCTGCGGGGTGTCCCAACAGCCCATGATAAGCTCTCGCGATCAACGAAGGATATTCCTTCTCCACAGGTGTCGGGAAGCTGATCGTAACCCACGAACACCTATGGGACGGCGGACCGAGTCCCTTTTAGGTTCGGTGGGGGCGGAGATTACGAAGAGCGCAGATCGAGGCGATGCACACGAGCAGTTTACCCAACCGGAGCTCTCCGGAGATAATACTCCTACTGCTGCTTGTGCGATTGTATTGTGTTCTTGCTAGGGAGCACGGAGAGCTACAAAACCTAGCTTGAGTGTTCCTGGTCTCGAATGAGTGAACCTCCTCTCGTTCGCATGGGCCTCCTTTTATAGGCTCAAGGGGTCACCAACAGTGTGGCAACGTAGACAAGGGCAAAATGGGAAAATGAGTTGCGGTTGGTACAGCTACTTTGTACGAGTGTATACTACCTAACTCTATGACAAGGGACAAAAGCATTAAATGCCCGTCCATGTCGCCTAAGCAGTCTGAAAAGGGACCGTCGGGGCGCCACCGCTTGCCACGATGGCACCCCTGTCAGCGCCGCTTACGCTGCTCTCCGTTGGCTGCCAGACCTCTTGACACGCACGCTGGAATGGCCCCATGGCGACACGTTGGTGGATGAGCTGGAAGCGGAGATGAAGAGAGGTTGCTGCCGTGGCAAGCACCTTGCAGCGGCTGAATCCTTGTCGCGCCGGAAGCTTGTCGCTCACCAAGCCTTCCCGCAAGCTCCTCTTGCCGGGGTCTTGTCTTCTGCGTGCCTTGGTGGCTTTCCGGCAAGCTCCTCTTGCGGGGCCTTGTCTTCTTGGCTTAAATACTTTGTTCTTGAATGGCTCCAAAGGAACCACGGAGGACCTTGGCGGTCACTAGGCAGCCCCGCCACGAAGTCTTTGCAACTGCTGCCGTGCGAGTTAAGGATACTAAGGTACCCTACTCTAGTACACCAACACGGGAAGACCGGTCGATCTCGGAATCCGGCTACAAGACATTTCGACAGCAATAAAACAAGACCAGCAAAAGCCGCCCGATGTGCCGACAAATCCCGATAGGAGTCGCCGTACCTCGTTCTCGGGGCACACGGATAGGTCAGCCTCTGAGTAAAACCAGCCTCGAGTTGCCCGTGGTGGCCCCATGATCTGCCCGTTTGGACCAACACTTTCGAAGCACCGGCCGGGGAGGTGGTTAAAATAAAGATGACCCTTGGGCTCCGGAAACCCAAGGCAAAAAGGGCATAGGTGAGGAAAAGTCTTATTCAAAGCGAACTGTCAAGGGGTCCCATAAATCACCCAACCGCGTTAGGGCGCAAAATCCGGGAACATAATACCGATATGGCGGAAACTAGAGGCGGCAAGAGTGGAACAAAACACCAGGCATAAGGCCGAGCCTTCCACCCTTTACCAAGTATATAGATGCATTAATAATATAAGATATATTGTGATATCCCAACAAGTAAACATGTTCCAACAAGGAACAACATCTCCATGTTCAACAAGGAACAAACTTCATCTTCACCTGCAACTAACAACGCTATAAGAGGGCTGAGCAAAGCGGTAACATAGCCAAACAACGGTTTGCTAGGAAGGGTGCAAAAGGTTAGAGGCTGACATGGCAATTTGGGAGGCTTGAGGAACAAGTGATAGGTAGCGCATCATAGCGATAGAACGAAACAACTAGCATAGCAATGATAGTAGTGAGATCCAGGGTAGCGGTCATCTTCCTGAAATCCCGCTAAGAAGAAGAACGAGTCCATGAAGAAGACGAGCGGATGAAGCCAACCAAGCGTGAGCGAGCGAATCCTCACGATCGCATAGAAACATGAACTAACAAGAAGAAGCACACAACATAGTAAACACACCACACATGAACAAGGCATGATGCACAACAAGCATGATGCATGACAAATCTAGATGAGGCTACTCATGGCAAGAGATGATGCAAAGAAGAGCAACACATCAAAGCAAGTTTAAATGAGGCCGGAAACAACATAGAACAATTCCGGTAAGTCCTCATATGCAAATTTCGAAATTGGTCCAGATCTGAATAAACCTTATGTTCAAGTTGTTAAACAGCAAGTTAAGATGCACCACGATGATCTACATGAAATTCTAGTCAAATTACATATAAAGTTCATTAGATTCGGAGCTACGGCGTAGAAGATATGAGCAAAACAAGTTGAACATGGCATTGATGCAAAATGCATACAAACGTCAAGCAAACACCTCAAAACAAGGATGAAACATGATAATATGAATCTACATGCAAAATCAAGCAAGTTTCATATAGAGCACACTCAAAACGGAGCAATGGTTCAACACATACACACTATACAAGTTATAGCAACAATCTGTCCAAAACAGCAACTAGGCATATTGCAAGCATCAAAACGACATGCTACAGGACCTCAACATGAAAAAAAAGGCATGGGCATGATGTACAGGTAAAACATGACAAAACATGAACACTGAGCTATCTCCATAAATCACTAGAACATGCTCAAAATGACAGGGCAAGATTGCAAATAATAACAGTTTCAGACTTTGCAGAAAATAACATCAGGTTCCAATGTTTAGAGCTATCAAACAACATGTTACAGGAACTTATCATGGCAAACAAAGGCATGGCATGAATCTACTAATTGCATAGAACAAAAGTCCTTTACTCACCATAAGCCAAAAATGATCAGAAAATATGATGGCACCCATGTAAACATAGCAAGTGATATGACAGATTCATACATGGCAGGAACAACAATAAGTAGGCATGTTGGTGAGCTTGAACCACTCACCACAGAGCAATACATGGCATGGCAAGGAAACTCACAGTAATAAGACATGGCATAGAAGCTATACATGGCAAAAACAACATCATAGCATACACGGATCAACTACAACAACCTTGGCAAAATTGAATAACATGTAAACAACCTGCCAGGAAACATTTTATAGCAAAAGTAGAGCTCGATTGACTCAAGCTATGGCACTCCATAATTGCAAACAAGGGCATGGATGGATAGAGAATAACCATATGTTCAAAACATCCTTACTGAAGTATCTCAAAATAAGCATGGATCTCTCGGTAGCATCAAGTTTACATGGCATAAAAATATCAGCAGAACAGGGGCTGAAATCATAACATCAGGAAGCCTAGTTTGCATGCTTGTGCTAGTCACCACAGAGATCACAAAAATACATGGCATACACCCCTGTAAAGATGGCATGGCATATTACAAAACACATGTAGGACTCAAGTTCATAGGGTGCACACATCAATCATGGCAAAAATGACAAAAGTGCATGTTCTTCTAAGAATCTGAAACTAACATCACATAGCCCTCTTCTAACAGCATTTCGGGCATCAAGATGAGCTCAAATGAAAATGATGCAATGAGATGAAATGATGTACTAGTCGAGGCGAACAATTTGACATATTACACGCATGAAACAGAGCAATATGCAGGGAGTTATGGCATGATGAACATGAGCATATAATATGCAAAAATCTGGGACTTAGTCAATTTCGGGGAGGGGAAAGTCAACCTCGGTTCTTGCTAGCACTTGCTTGTCCAGAGGCGGCGGCTCGCCGGAGTTGTGGCCGAGGAGGACGCCGGAGAGCAGGCTCGCGGATCCGGGCGGACCTGCCCGGATCTGGCGCTGGGCGCGCGAAGAGGCTCAGGCGGCCGCCGGAGGTGAGGAGGCGGCGGCGCCGAGCTGGCTGGCGGCGAAGGCGGGAGAGCGGGCTCGAGGCGGGAGCCGGAGCGGACGGCGGCGGCGGCGGATGGGCCCTGGGCCCCGATCCGAGCCAGCGGGCCTTGCGCGGGGGGACGGCGAGGAGGCCACGTGGCGGCGTGGGGCGTCCGTGAGCGCCGGACATGTCCGGAGGCGAGGAGGAGATTTTAGGGTTTCGTCTGCCAGATTCATCCATGAATTTGGGGAGGGGCTTATAAATAGGTAGAGGAGCTAGGAGAGTCCAAATGAGGAGCGGTTTTGGCCACCTTGATCGTGATCGAACGACCGAGAGCATGGAGGGAAGTTAGGTGGGTTTTGGGTCACTTTGGAAGGGGTGTTGGGCTGCACACAAAAGAGGGCTTTGCGGCTACCCGGTTAACCGTTGGAGTACCAAACGACCTCCAAATGGCACGAAACTTGACAGGCGGTCTACGGTGCTATACCAAGGCCGCTTGCAAACCTCGAACCATTCGAGAAAGTTTAACACCGCTTTACGAAAAGAGGTAAAAGGGCGCCGGGGACATAGGAGTGCGGATTGCAAAATGGACAACGGGAAAATGCTCGGATGCATGAGACGAACACGTATGCAAAATGAAATGCACATGATGACATGATATGAAATGCAGATGATGACATGGCAAAGTGCAACACGCAAACAATGACATAGCAAAACGGCGAATAAGCGGCAAACACACAGGCGCATCGAATCCGGGGCGTTACAACACTCCTCCACTAACAAGAGATCTCGTCCCGAGATCTTAGGACCGAGACGGAAGGGAAAAAGGATGAGGTGAAACAAGAACTCAAGAGAAGAATCAAAGAATCAAGAGCACTCGAGAAGAAGAGTGGAATGACGAGAATGACGAGAATCGAAAGCTCACGGAATCGGATAGACTATGAAAGCACTCGTTCTAACCGGAGTGGTTAGAATGAGAAAAGAAACGAATAAGACTGAAAGGATTTAGGTAGCACTCCGGCTAAAACATGGAGGAATAGAACTGAGTTTGACAAAATGGAACGATAGTTGACGAGGGGAACAACACAATGCCTCCGGAAGAATTGAAAGAATTGAAAGAAAAGAACTTAGAAGGAAGGATTGAACGGAGTTGTTGAGAAAATCAACAACGAAAAGAAATAAACTTGTTGTGGGCTTATAGGTAACATCTCAAGGTCATAAGATGATAACCAACCACAAGCGGAAAAGATTAAATAGCTGAGAAGAATGAAGAAATGCAAAACTCCACTTCAAAAGAATACGGAGAATTAATTACACTTCGAGATGCGAGAAGAAAAGATAGTAGAACTCCTCCAACAAGACTCTTGATGGAAACTTGAAGAATGAATTAAATCATGAAAAACCACCATGAAGAACTCCGGTAACAAAAAGATGTTGATTTAGAATGAAGGAAGAAAGAATAAGATGAGCCTTGCGATGACTCCGATGGGGGTTCCGACGAGATGGCCAAGGAAACTTTGAACTCCGGGAAAGAAAAGATGAAAGCACTTGGAACTAGAATTTATTCCTCAAGAACAAACTCCGAAGGAAAGGATTACTCACTAGGATGAAATAAGAATAAGATTTATTGTATGCTTATCCTTCATCAAATTAAATTGATGACCAACAATGGATTTGGCATGCAACTTATTCTTCTTGAAAAGGATTAGGGGGTTATAGCGCAAAACTTGAGAAGGTCTTCATGAACCACCGGTAGGATTGGAAAGAACGAATGAATTAAAGTGATAGTCAAGGAAAAAGAATCTTGAACGAACCGCCGTTAGAATTCGGAAATGACTGACGAAAGAGGATGAATCACCGGGAAGAATTAGACGATCAAATATGCATGAGGGGATTTATAGAGACGCGAACTTACAGATTGCGAACTGATTGAAGAATACTTGAACGAAGCACCGGGGTAAATAGAGAATGATAACTGGAATGATGGCCTCCGATGAAAAGAAACAGAAATCAACTCCTGAAATACTCCGGATAGGTGAGAAAAAGGGACTTCCGACAGACGGAATAATTCGAGAGGGTAACAAGAAGCTAGAGCCACGAATCTTCGAGAGAACGGGCAAGATTTAGAGGAAAAACTCTTCTTCAATCTTCAAATGATGACGAGAAACACCACCAAAATTTGCGAAGAGGTTGAGCCAACAATGAAATGGTTTGAAATTGATCTTGGAAAAGGCATGTGACTGATGGAATCCATTTCTACGTCACACTTGAAAAGAATTGAGAGTAGCTCCGGGGAAATTAAAAGAGTCAGGTAAGATCCTGGGAAAGACCTGTGGGTTAGGGCCCACTAAAAGAAAAACACCGTTGGAAAGGGTTGTTGAACAGATAGATGATGCACCGGAACAATTGAAATATTTGAATGAGGTGACAACCTCGAATTAATTGGAACATAGACGGATCTCCTGAGATTTTTTGAGCACTCCGGAAGAATAAACTGGCGAGAGGCGAATGAGCAAAGAGAAATATTTGAGCTGAGGGAAAGAATACGATCGACAACGAACAACTTGAATTGAATCCACCGGAGAAGAAAAAGAGATGATGAATGACGAACAAGACGAGAATTCACCGGTTGAAATAAATGAGAGAAGACTGAAGAGGCTCCGTACGAATGAAATTGATGCTCGAAAGAGACTCAGAACTCCGGGAAGAAGAGGGTGGGAGGCGGAAAACAAAGGTAACCGAAGGGAAATCGGCGAATATCTTGAAGAGAAAACACGGTTGAAATCATTGAGAAAGAAAGGCAAAGACTTACATACGAGTAGGATGGATACTCGATTACGGACTCCGGTTCCGAGAGGAAGAAGGGAGGCGGTGGGAAAAACAAGGAAATCTTCGGACAAGGAAAAACAACGACGTCGGAGGAAGAACTGAGAATTAAACTTGGCAAAGATGAAGATGGTCGAGTCGACTTGACGAGAAATGCACCGGACAAAAGAGGATGGACAACTCACGAAACTAACCACGTGATCCTAAAGAAAAATTTGAGCAGGAAGAGGAGTAATTCAAAACACCTCGTCAAGATTCCTCACCAGGAGCGAAGAAGGGGCTGAGGAGTAAAAGAATTCCTACTCTCGATATAACTAGACTCGAAAAAAGTTTTCTTCTAGACTCAACAACGGCCAAACTACACGATCAATCAAGGGGCTCCTAGGGTCGGTCGAGGCTCGATACCAACTTGTCACGCCCAATATGCGACCCTATCCAAAAGGAACTCGACGGTCCCACCAAGGATAGACCCGCATATTGAAACGCTTTTGCAAGGTGGATATCATTACATCAACATTACATAATAGGTAGGGATACATACATAAGGCACGAATGCCACCAGAATACATCATCACATCATATACAAGATCAACATCCGACTACGGATGAAACATAAACAGAAACTCAAACAATATCCACCCTGCTAGCCCAGGCTGCCGACCTGGAACCTATCCCCTGATCGAAGAAGAAGCAGAAGAAGAACTCCAAAACAAGCAACATCGCTCTCGCGTCAAGATCATCGCACAACCTGTACACTGCAATCGGTGGTGTAGTAATCTGTGAGCCACGAGGACTCAACAATCCCATTACCATGGGTATCAAGACTAGCAAAGCTTAATGGGAAAGGAAGGGGTAAAGTGGTGAGGTTGCAGCAGCGACTAAGCATATAAGGTGGCTAACTTACGCAAATGAGGCGAGAAGAGAAACAAAGGCGGTCATCAACTAGTAATGATCAAGAAGTGATCCTGAACTCCTACTCACGTCAAACATAACCCGAAACCGTGTTCTCCTCTCGATCAACCCGAAAAGAGACACTCACGAGTTCGCTTTACGGTTGGTGTATTTTAGAAGAGTTTGCTTCAAGTTTACTACAACGGATATTAACAAATTCCATCGCCACATAACCGCAGGCACGGCTCTCGAAAGTTTATACCCTGCGGGGTGTCCCAACTTAGCCCATGATAAGCTCTCGCGATCAATGAAGGATATTCCTTCTCCCGGAAGACCCGATCAGTCTCGGAATCCGGCTACAAGACATTCGACAGCAATAAAACAAGACCAGCAAAGCCTTTGATGTGCCGACAAATCCCGATAGGAGTCGCGCGTACCTCGTTCTCGGGCACACGGATAGGTCAGCCTCGAGTAAAACCAGCCCTCGAGTTTCCCGTGGTGGCCCATGATCTGCCCGTTTGGACCAACACTCGAAGGAGCACCGCCCGGGGGGTTAAAATAAAGATGACCCTTGGGCTTCGAAAGCCAAGGGAAAAAGGGCATAGGTGAGGCAAATGGTAAAACCAATGTTGGGCCTTCTTTGGAAAAGTCTTATTCAAAGCGAACTGTCAAGGGGGTCCCATAAATCACCCAACCGCGTTAGGGACGCAAAATCCGGGAACATAATACCAATATGACGGAAACTAGGGCGGCAAGAGTGGAACAAAACACCAGGCATAAGGCCGAGCCTTCCACCCTTTACCAAGTATATAGATGCATTAATAATATAAGATATATTGTGATATCCCAACAAGTAAACATGTTCCAACAAGGAACAACATCTCCATGTTCCAACAAGGAACAAACTTCATCTTCACCTGCAACTAACAACGCTATAAGAGGGGCTGAGCAAAGCGGTAACATAGCCAAACAACGGTTTCCTAGGAAGGGTGCAAAAGGTTAGAGGCTGACATGGCAATTTGGGAGGCTTGAGGAACAAGTGATAGGTAGCGCATCATAGCGATAGAACGAAACAACTAGCATAGCAATGATAGTAGTGAGATCCAGGGTAGCGGTCATCTTCCCTGAAATCCCGCTAAGAAGAAGAACGAGTCCATGAAGAAGACGAACGATGAAGCCGAACCAAGCGTAGACGAACGAATCCTCACGATCGCAACGAAACATGAACTAACAAGAAGAAGCACACAACATAGTAAACACACCACACATGAACAAGGCATGATGCACAACAAGCATGATGCATGACAAATCTAGATGAGGCTACTCATGGCAAGAGATGATGCAAACAAGAGCAACACATCAAAGCAAGTTTAAATGAGGCCGGAAACAACATAGAACAATTCCGGTAAGTCCTCATATGCAAATTTCGAAATTGGTCCAGATCTGAATAAACCTTATGTTCAAGTTGTTAAACAGCAAGTTAAGATGCACCACGATGATCTACACGAAATTCTAGTCAAGTTACATATAAAGTTCATTAGATTCGGAGCTACGGCCTAGAAGATATGAGCAAAACAAGTTGAACATGGCATTGATGCAAAATGCATACAAACGTCAAGCAAACACCTCAAAACAAGGATGCAACATGATAATATGAAGCTACATGCAAAATCAAGCAAGTTTCATATAGAGCACACTCAAAACGGAGCAACGGTTCAACACATACACACTATACAAGTTATAGCAACAATCTGTCCAAAACAGCAACTAGGCATATTGCAAGCATCAAAACAACATGCTACAGGACCTCAACATGAAAACAAAAGGCATGGGCATGATGTACAGGTAAAGCATGAGAAAACATGAACACTGAGCTATCTCCAGAAATCAATAGAACATGCTCAAAATGACAGGGCAAGATTGCAAATAATAACAGTTTCGGACTTTGCAGAAAATAACATCAGGTTGCAATGTTTAGAGCTATCAAAAAACATGTTAGAAGAACTTATCATGGCAAACAAAGGCATGTCATGAATCTACTAATTGCATAGAACAAACGTCCTTAACTGACCATAAGCCAAAAAGGATCAGAAAATATGATGGCACCCATGTAAACATAGCAAGTTATATGACAGATTCATACATGGCAGGAACAACAATAAGTAGGCATGTTGGTGAGCTTGAACCACTCACCACAGAGCAATACATGGCATGGCAAGGCAACTCACAGTAAGAAAACATGGCATAGAATCTATACATGGCAAGAACAACATCATAGCATACACGGATCAACTACAACAACCTTGGCAAAATTGAATAACATGTAAACAACCTGCCAGGAAACATTTTATAGCAAAAGTAGAGCTCGATTGACTCAAGCTATGGCAATCCATAATTGCAAACAAGGGCATGGATGGATAGAAAATAACCATATGTTCAAAACATCCTTACTGAAGTATCTCAAAATAAGCATGGATCTCTCGGTAGCATCAAGTTTACATGGCATAAAAATATCAGCAGAACAGGGGCTGAAATCATCAACATCAGGAAGCCTAGTTTGCATGCTTGTGCTAGTCACCATAGAGATCAAAAAAATACGTAGCATACACCCCTGTAAAGATGGCACGGCATATTAAAAAACACATGTAGGACTCAAGTTCATAGGGTGCACACATCAATCATGGCAAAAATGACAAAGGTGCATGTTCTGATAAGAATCTAAAACTAACATCACATAGCCCTCTTCTAACAGAATTTCGGGCATCAACATGAGCTCAAATGAAAATGATGCACTGAGATGAAATGTTGTACTCGTCGAGGAGAACAATTAGACATATTACACGCACGAAACGGAGCAATCTGCAGGGAGTTATGGCATGATGAACATGAGCATATAATATGCAAAAATCTGGGACTTGGTCAATTTCGGGAAGGGGAAAGTCAACCTCGGTTCTTATACCTTGGATCGAGGCAGGCGGCGGCTTCGCCGGAGTTGTGGCCGAGGAGGACGCTGGCGAGGCACCAGGCTCGCGGATCCGAGCGGACCTGCCGGATCTGGCCGCGAAGCGGCAGCGGAAGAGGTTTCAGGGCGGCCCAAGCGGGCGGCGGAGAAGCGCCAAGCGCCTCCGCCGCTGGGGCGGCAGGGCGGCGGAGGTGGTAGGCGGCGCCCAGTGGGCGCCCATGGGCGGCGCCAGCGGGCTCAGGCGGGAGCCGAGGCGGCCGGCGGCGGATGGGCCCATGGGTTCGATCCGGCCCGGCGGGCCTGGTGCGCGAGACGGCGAGGAGGCCACGTGGCGGGCTTCCATTGGCGCAGGGCGGCGACGCAGACGTCCGTGAGCGCGGACATGTCGGGGCGGCGGGGAGATTTTAGGGTTCGTCTGCGGATTCATCCATGAATTTGAGGGACGGGCTTATAAATAGGTAGAGGAGCTAGGAGAGTCCAAATGAGGAGCGGTTTTGACCCGCGATCGTGATCGAACAACCGAGAGCATGGAGGGAGTTAGGTGGGTTTTGGGTCACTTTGGAAGGGTGTTGGGCTGCACAAAAAGAGGGCTTTGCTACCCGGTTAACCGTTGGAGTACCAAACGACCTCCAAATGGCACGAAACTTGACAGGCGGTCTACTGGTGCTATACCAAGGCCGCTTGGCAAACCTCGGGACATTCCGAGAAAGTTTAACACCCGCACACGAAAAGAGGTAAAAGGGAGCGCCGGGGGACATAGGAGTGCCGGATTGCAAAATGGACAACGGGGAAAATGCTCGGATGCATGAGACGAACACGTATGCAAAATGAAATGCACATGAAGACATGATATGAAATGCAGATGATGACATGGCAAAGTGCAACACGCAAGCAACTAACATGGCAAAGACGGCGAATAACTGGCAAACACCTGGCGCATCGAATCCGGGGCGTTACAGAACCACAGACCAAAAGATGGCGATAGTTTCGATAAAAACTCCAAATGGGAATAACTAGTCAACTGCAGAAAGCAAATGAAAAAGCCGCGTCTAGCACCTAGTCTAGTCTTCGATGTCTTCTCACCAGCAAAGAGCTAAGTGCTGCCCTTTGGGCGTGGGAGGGAGCCCGGGGCTGAGGCGGCACTCCTGAGACTCAGGCGTGCAGCCCCAACTCATTATTACGTGAGAGTGTCACAGGCGGCGAGCTTCACGGGCGTTGGCCCTCTTCACAGGCTCGGGCCTTTCTTCAGGAAGCAAGCTTCACGCGCGTTAGCCCTCTTCACGGGCTCAGGCCCTTTCGAGCAGCGCTGATCGCTTTCGTTCGCCTTCTTCACAGGCTCTGGGCCTTCTTCTAGGAAGCAAGCTTCACAGGCATTCGCCTTCTTCACAGGCTCTGGGCCTTCTTCTAGGAAGCAAGCTTCACAGGCATTCGCCTTCTTCACAGGCACTGGGCTTTTTCCAAAAAGGATGAGCTTCACAGGCATTCGCCTTCTTCACAGGCACTGGGCCTTTTCCTAAAAGAATGAGCTTCACAGGCATTCGCCTTCTTCACAGGCACTGGGACTTTTCCAAAAAGAATGAGCTTCATAGGCATTCGCCTTCTTCACAGGCACTGGGCCTTTTCCAAAAAGAATGAGCTTCACAGGCATTCCCCTTCTTCACGAGCCTTTGGGCCTTTTAGGGGTAAAACCTCACGGTCTTGGATGTTCCAGCGTTGGTATAGGTACTCCCTCTTGAGTCTCCAAGCGCCTGGGCGGGCTGGAAACATGAACAACCTTGAGCGGGCCCTCCCACATGGGAGAGAGCTTATGCAGTCCCTCCACGGAGAGGACCCGTCGAACCTGAGGTCCCCTACCTCGAGAGTTACAGGGCGGATGTTGCGGCGGTGGTATCGCGGAGTGCCTGCTGGTACCTTACCGCTTCATGGCGCAGCTTCTCGTGGCGCTCCTCCCCAAAGACGCGGGCCGTCCCCGCATGGCGTCCTGCAGCGTTTCATGAACACGGGACCCGCGGATCGGCCTTGACCTCGTGAGGAGGACAGCCGGCTCCGTGAACCCGGGAAGAAGGGGTCTCTCCAGTTGGCTTGGTTGCGGTTGTGCAGATGGACCACAACACGGACGGAAGCTCGTCATACCAGCCTCTGCTGCAGGCCTCCAGTTTCTTCTTGAACGTCCTGGTCTTGAGGCCTCTCAGGACCTCTGTGTTGGCCCGCTCGGCCTGTCCATTGCTGCGAGGGTGCGCCACCGAAGCGTAGCATATCTGCGTCCCAAGGTTAGCGCAGTATGTTTTAAAAAGGTTACTGGTGAACTGCGAACCGTTGTCGGTAATGATGCGGTTCGGCACTCTGAACCGGCTCACGATGCCCTTGATGAACTTGACCGCAGAACCAGCGGGGATGGTGCGGACGGCCTCGACTTCGGCCCACTTGGTGAATTTGTCCACGGCGACGTAGAGGTAGCGATAGCCCCCTGGAGCCCGAGGAAAAGGGCCCAGGATGTCCAGCCCCCAGACCGCGAATGGCCAAGTGAGGGGGATGGTTTGCAGACCTCCTGCTGGCTGGTGGATCTGCTTGGCATGGAATGGCAAGCCTCGCAAGCCTTCCACGAGTTCAACAGCGTCATTGTGCGATGGGCCAATAGAAACCGCTCTTGGGCATGCCTTGCCGACGAGGGCCCGTGATGATGAATGGTGCCTAATCTCCACCATGTATATCTGCCCAGTTCCTTCCCTGTTACTGGTGATGCGGTAGCGAGGATCGTCGTTGATCGTTCGGTGAGAGCTCTCCATCCATGAAGCTGTATGCCGTGGCTTGCCGTGCCACACGCTCTGCCTCCTCCTCCTTCTCCGGCAAGGTTCCATCGTGAAGTAACTCTTGAGCTCGTGATCCAGCACCCCTCTTGAGGTTCCATCGTCGAGGCAGGCGTGCTCTGAGGCGGGCCCAGTTTGGGCTCCCGAGGCAGGTGGTGAGGAGCTCCACCTTGAGCTGTCTTGTGCTTGATAGCGGCGGGGCTGAGGCTTGAAGAGCCGTTCCTCAAGGCGCCCGACTCGGGGGTAACCTCCTGGAGGCTCGTTTAACAATGTCGTCGGCCTCTTGATTGGTGCCGCGGGGCACGTCTTGCAGCTCAACCCCTAGAATTGTTTCTCCATCCTGCGGACCTCCATAGAGTAGGCCTCCATGTGTTCATCTATTGGCTCGTACACCTTTTTGGAGAAATTGGCGAGGGCTGCGAATCACCCTTGATGGTAGGCGCTTCACCCCAGGGCAGCGGCAGCCTTGGACCACTTCTCGCCCTCGTGTTGTGCTATATTGTTGGAGACCTTCTCGCCTCTTTGGAGCAGCTGCGGCATAGTAAAGCTTGTCTGGCCAGGGAGATATGAGCACCGCCCAGCCCAGTATACTGTCAGGAAGCAGCTGTTGAAGTACATGACCCAACCTTGGCGCGCCGCTTCACAGGGAGAGGGATCGATCCTCGCCCGACCACGAGGCCGGTGCTTACATCCATTCGGCCATGAAATCTGCGGTGGCCCCTTGATGACTCTGGTTGTCTGAACTCGAGCTAGAATGCTTGCAGCTCAATGGTCCACTCGGCGACCCTTCCGGCCGAGTTGGGGCTCCTGAGCACCCTCTCCGGGGGTATGCAGAGACAACCTTGATTGGATGACCACAGAAGTAGTGCCGCAGCTTGAAAGCCACCAACAGCGTGAGGAGGAGCTTTTGCGGCATGGGGTACCGTGCCCTCGCATCCGTAACACCGTCTTGTGAAATACACGGGTGCTCGGCGAGGCTAGGGGCGTCGGTCTTGGTGGCGTCTTCAGGAAGCTGTGGCGCCTCGAGGTGTGGCGCCTCCAGCTGGGTGCTTGGATGGAGGCCTCTCCGCCCTTGGTGTGCTCTTGCTGCGATGGCTGATCTTCTTCCGTTCGCGGTGCTGGCCTGCGAGTTCCTTGATTCGGCCTTGCCTTAGCTCGGGTGGCCGCCCGTGGTCTTGGCTTTGGCGCTCCTCCTAACGCCACCACAGCTGCGCTAATGAGTAGGAGTGGCGGCGGTAAGTACCAAGGGCTCCCAGGCGGGGCCATCATCAACTGGAGGGCTGGTCGGTACCTCTTGAGGTCTTGGGCAGCTTTGTCGGCCTCTTGATCCATTCGAAGGGCCCTTTTCTTCATCACGGAAGAAAGGCAGCGCCGCTCCCCAATCGAGAGATGAAACGGCCCAGCGCCGTTCTGGCGCCCGTGAAACCTTCTGCATTTCCACGAGGGTCTTTGGTGGGCTCATGTCCTCAACTGCCTTGACCTTTTGCAGGTTGGCCTCGATGCCTCGGTGGGTCGGGAGGAATCCCGGGAGCTTGCCCGGGAACTCCAACCACACACTTCTCGGGTTGAGTCGCGAGCTCAACTGCGTTGAGGCTCGGGAAGGTTTCTTCCAGGTCTTGTATCAAGGTCTTGGCCTGGCGAGACTTCACCACGATGTCGTCGACGTAAGCCTCCACATTATTCCCGAGCTGTGGGCCCAAGGTGATGTGCAAGAGCCGCTGGAAGGTTGCCCCCGCATTGCACAGCCCGAATGGCATGCATGTATAGCAGTACACTCCACACGGGGTTAAGAAGGCCGTCTTTTCCACGTCTTCCACCGCCATCTTGATCTGGTGATACCCGGAAAAGGCGTCCAAGAAGCATAACAGGTCACACTCGGCGGTGGAATCGGCGATCTGGTCGATCTTGAGGGAGCGGAACAGATCCTGCGGGCATGCTTTGTTGAGGTTGGTGAAGTCGACACATTATGCGCTCCTTTCCTCCCTTCTTTGGCACCACCATGGGGTTGGCCAGCCAATCTGAGTATCGGACCTCGCGAATAACCCCGCGCTTCTAGCTTGCGGGTCTCTTGACGATGAAGGCCTGCTTTTTAGTGGACTGCCTTCTGCATATACCTTCCACAGGGGACGCGTTGGGAGCACACGTTGAGGCGGTGCTGGATTCGCCCGTGGGATCCCGCCACCGATCGGGCTCCCAGCGAACACCTTCTTGTTCGCGCGCAGAACTTGACAAGGGCTTCCTCCTGTTCGGGCTCCAGGTTGGCGCCTATGGTGAAGGTGGCGTTTGTGGACCCGTCCTCGTCGACAGGTATCTGCTTGGTCTCCGCCTTGTCTTGAGTGAACAACTGCTTCTTCTTGGTCGGTGCAGCCCCCTTGGGCTTGAGGGCTTCCGCATCGGCGGGCTGCGCTGCGGCCGCCATCTTGAGGGCGAGCCCGAGCGCTCGCAGCGCACCTTCGGTATCCCCGGGCATGGTGAGGACGCCGCTGCTCCCGGGCATCTTCATGAGGTTGTACCCCGGGTGGGTTGCGGCCATGAATTTGGCCAATCTTGGATAGCCAAGGATGGCATTGTAGGGGAGGCCGATGGGGCGATGTCGAAGTCGACCAGTTCCGTCGCGGAAGTTGTCGTGGGTGTCGAAGGTCACCGGAAGCGGATTGCCCCAAGGAGCTGGATGACCCTCCTCCTCGCCCGAAAAAAGGCCGGCTGGGCTGCAGCCGCTCCTGGGTATCTGAGAGGAGGTTGAAGGCCTCGGCCGAGAGTGCGTTGAGGCCGGCGCCGCCGTCGATGAGGGTCTTGGTGACGGCAACTCGGCGGATGGTGGGTGTGCGAGAGCATGGGGAGCGCACCAGAGCGGCCAGTTGGTGGGGTGGTCCCGAGAGTCGAAGGTCAGCCCGGCCGGCGACTCCGTCCGGCCCGAGGGAGCCCCTGCCGCATGGAGGTGGCGCCGACCGCGCATTTAATGCCTTGACATGGCGGCCGGAAGGCGGCGCTGCGAGCCGCCAGAGAGAGGGGCGACGACCGGAGAACCGCGCGACAGGGCAGGTGACGAGGAAGCTGCGCGCTCCTCCCAGGTCGCCGAGGCGCAGGGACGATGCTTGTTGCTGTTCCCGCCGGTCGGTGGCGGTGTTGACAGCGGGCGGTGAGGAACGACGAGGGCGCCCGCCGTCGGAAGCCGTCCGGGCGACATGGGAGGCGAGGGCGGCTCGGCACTCGGCGCGAACCCGACGAGCGTCAGACATGGTTGCGGTGGTCGGGGAAGAACGAGGTGACGGAAGGCAGATTCCGGCGCACCTCTACCTGGCGCGCCAAATGTCGGATTTCGGGTTCCGGCAGACCCTTGAGGTTCGAACACTGGGGTGCGCACGGAGATCCAACCCTCCACCGTCTCGCACCTCGCCGAATCGCTGGGACCTAAACTACTTAAACGGAACAGCACAAGAGACACGGGATTTATACTGGTTCAGGCCACCATTGTGGTGTAATACCCTACTCCAATGTGTGGTGTGGTGGATTGCCTCTTGGGCTGATGAGGAACAATACAAGGAAGAACAGCCTCGCGAGGGTCTGTTCTTGGCGGGTGTGATGAACTGCTAGGTGGGGTTCAGTCGCTCTAGCTACTGGTTTCTTAATGAGGATTCGGATCCTCCCGCCCTGGGGGTGGCTACTCCTATTTATAGGCGAAGGCCCTGGGCCTCTTCCCAAATATTGAGCGGGAAGGGCGCCAACAATTGGCCATTTTGAAGGGGAACAAGGGTACACTTATCCTGACTAAAGTTGGTCCTCGCCGCCAAAGGCTCGTGATGATAGCCTTTGCTTGGGCTCCACAATGACTCCTTCCCGCCATTGGGCTGGTCTTGGTCTCGTTGCAACCGAAATGGATGCCTTTTCTTGATACTCTCGCTGCGCTTGCTCCCTTGCACCAAAGAGGAAGGGAGGACACTCGCTGGCTGGTGCCCGGCGGGCGCCACAGGTCGTCATGGCTTGCGTCCACGGCACCTCATGAGGTACCCTGCCTTGAACTCTCCGCCTCCTCATGAGCCAGCCTGACGAGGCCGTGCTCGAGAAGCTCCTTGTCGTCCGCCCACGAGGCTTGGCCCCTCGCGAGGTCTTGAGCTTGCGTTGATGAAGATGGGCCGTGCTGGGCCTCCTTCGAGCCACGCCGCAGGCCGCAGGCAGGCAAGTCTGGGGACCCCCGTTCCCAGAACACCGACATACATCATGTCATCTTGCTTAAGGCGTTACTCTGTTTTCATGAACTTAATACTCTAGATGCATGCGGGATAGCGGTCGATGAGTGGAGTACTAGTAGTAGATGCAGGCAGGAGTCGGTCTACTTGTCTCGGGCGTGATGCCTATATACATGATCATACCTAGATATTCTCATAACTATGCTCAATTCTGTCAATTGCTCAATAGTAATTCGTTCACCCACCGTAAAATACTTATGCTCTTTAGAGAAGCCACTAGTGAAATCTATGGCCCCTGGGTCTATCTTCATCATATTAATCTTTCAACACTTAGTTATTTCCTTTACTTTTTTACTTTGCTTTTATTTTACTTTGCATCTTTATCACAAAAATACCAAAAATATTATCCTATCATATCTATCAGATCTCACTCTCGTAAGTGACCGTGAAGGGATTGACAACCCCTTATCGTGTTGGTTGCAAGGATTTATTTGTATTGTGGAGGTGCGAGGGACTCGCGCGTAGCCTCCTACTCGATTGATACCTTGGTTCTCAAAAACTGAGAGAAATACTTACGCTACTGTGCTACATCACCCTTTCCTCTTCAAGGGAAAACCAACGCAGTGCTCAAGAGGTAGCACACGACATCCTCAAAATCACGAGCAGAGTTGCCCTGAGGGAGTCCCGGATTAGGGGGTCCTCGGACAGACGGACTATATACTTTGGCCGGACTGTTGGACTATGGAGGTACAAGATTAAAGACTTTGTCCTGTGTCCGGGTGGGACTCTCCTTTGCGTGGAAGGCAAGCTTGACAATTCGGATATGTAGATCTCCTCCCTTGTAACCGACTCTGTGTAACCCTAGACCACTCCAGTGTCTATATAAACCAGAGGGTTTAGTCCATAGGACAACAACAATCATAATCATAGGCTAGCTTCTAGGGTTTAGCCTCTACGATCTCGTGGTAGACCAACTCTTGTAATACTCATATCATCAAGATAAATCAAGCAGAAAGTAGGGTATTACCTCCATCGAGAGGGCCCAACACTGGTAAACATTGTGTCCCCGCCTCCTGTTACCATTAGCATGAGACACACAGTTCGGGACCCCCTACCCGAGATCCGCCGGTTTTGACACCGACATTGGTGCTTTCATTGAGAGTTCCACTGTGCCGTCACGATAAAGGCTTCATGGCTCCTTCGATCATCGGCAATGATGCGATCCAGGGTGAGGTTTTTCTCCCCGGATAGATCTTCGTATTTGGCGGCTTCGTATCGCGGGCCAACTCGCTTGGCCATCTGGAGCGGATCGATAGCTACGCCCCTGGCCATCAGGTCAGGTTTGGAAGCTCGAACTATGCTGCCGACATCCACGGAGACTTGATCTTCGACGGATTTGAGCCCATGTCAGGTGCACCACATAGTCACGACGAGCATTACTTAGCTCTGCCGTCGGACGGTGTTCCGGAGATCACACCTGCGGCTACTCCGGCCCTCAATCCGGAGCAGATCGTGCCATCCGAGGATGGGTGGATGGACCCCGCCACGGAGGCCGCACACTCAGCGGCGATAGAGCCAAATACTGACTTCACCTCCTATGAGACCTGTGTCATCGAACACTTGGATTCGTCTCCGTCCACAGGCTCCGTACCGCTTGCGTCCGTGCCTATCGAATCTGATTGGATACCGATCATGGAGTTTACCTCCGCGGACATTTTTCAGCACTCGCCCTTGGGCGACATGCTAGATTCATTAAGGTCTTTCTCCTTGTCAGGAGACCCTCAGCCGAAGTATGTCCGGCTCGAGTGTGAAGCGGACGACGAATAAATTCGTTCGCTACCCACCACCACTTAATAGCCACTGTCGACGATTTAACTGACATGCTTGATTTCGACTCCGAAGACATCGACGGTATGGACGACGATGCAGGAGAGGAACATGAACCACCGTCCACAGGGCGCTGGACAACCACTTCATCATATGATATAAACATGGTGGATACACCCAAAGAAAACAACAACGAGGAACGGAAGGATGCCGTGAAGGATAATCCCCTCGAGAAGCAACCAAAGCAACGACGTAGGCGCCGCTCCAAATCTCGCCTCAACAAAAGCAGCGATAACAGCGCAAGAAAGAATAATACCCCGGTCGACTCCATAGGAAACGACGACCACATGGACCCAGCGATGGAGCAGGATGAGCCAGCGGACGGCGAACATAGTACGAAGCCGCTGTCCGATCACGGCGACGCCGAGGGTAAAACTCTGTCTCCGGAGAGGAGAACAGTCTGGACGACGATGCACACATCATCCTGGAAAGGCACTTGGAACAAGAGAGCCTCCATAGAAGGCTTAGTGCCACCGCGAGGAGCCCAAAAAGCGAAGCAAAAGGCGAGCAAGCGCCAGAACGCCCGGACACACCGCGGTGGTCGTTACTCTGGCGGGATCTAGACTCGCCCCACAGATCAATACTAGTCTTTTCACGCACTTTGTCCTCACTCGTGCGCACTCCGGAGCAACTTCTGTCGGTCACCCATCCCGACACTACTCCAAGCCGAGCACGCTTAACTTTGGAGTTACTGTCCGAATGGGCTCCGGAAAAGAAGGAATTCCTTATTGATATGAGTAGTCTATCATCCCTAATAAGCCAGTGCTATCACATACACCCCCACTCGGAGGAACCGACGTCCTCGTCGAACCCGAAACGCTCCTCTTGGCACAAACGCTCGCGCATCCAGTCCGGTACATGTGCCATGCCGGGTGCCACGACGGGTCACAAACGTCATGAACAACATGACCACGCACCTGTCCGCAACCATCCGTAACCGCGAGGGTCGGCTCGATACCAACTTGTAACGCCCGGACACACCCGCCGTGGTCGTTATTCTGGCGGGATCTAGACTGGCCCCACAGATCAATACTAGTCTTTTCACAAGACTTTGTCCTCACTCGTGCGCACCCGGGAGCAACTTCTCGGTCGGTCACCCATCCTGACACTACTCCAAGCTGAGCACGCTTAACTTTGGAGTTCTGTCCGAATGGGCTCCCGGAAAAGAAGGAATTCCTTATTGATATGAGTAGTCTATCATCCCTAATAAGCCAGGCTATCACAAGCGCAGAATACGCTCAACAGCAGATGGAACCAAGTGCTTGACACTGAAGAAAAGTACGGTGGCAGTCGCCACACAAAGAGCTATCCAAAGCGCAAGCTGCTGCTTGAATTCAACGACGAGGCTTTAGAGCCCAGTCAGCCGAAAAATAAAACGGCCGATCAGCCGGACCGACCACCCCGTGGCCGCGACAGGGCGGCTAACGACGTCGCACACAAGTCAGCGCATGATTTACGTGAGGACCTGCTGTCGGGACCCCGATCCTAAGTCACACCGATCTAGCATTTAACACATCATATCCCTTTGCGGCCTCACGCACGGTATCCCCACGGGTGTCGCCTTACCATGGCCCGGGACCGTTTGCGTCTTTTGGCTCACGTATATGATAGTGTCGCTAGCATCCATATGACAAAGAACCCGGCCGACATGGCTAGTCGTGAACCCAAAGCGGCGCTTAACCTATGGGGACAGGCATACATGAATCACATCGAGCATGTCGGTCATCAACGATATATTCGGGCTGTAGCACTGGCTAACAGGACTCCGGTATCCCGGCTGTAGCAGGCTAGGCAGGACTCAATAACACGCGTGACATTTCAAGGGACGTATATAGGAACGGTGAAACACATGCCGCCAGTCAAGTGTCCAAGCAAGAGTGTTTGGGCTAGCAGGACTCGTGAACCGGGCTGTAGCGGACTACTATCGCCAGAGCACGAGACTACATTTCCCCATAAGAGAGGCTACTAAGGATAAACAACTAGGTTGTCGGATCCCACACATAGCAATACAAGTTACACGTACGCATAACATGCAAGTATGTGCTGTACAACATGGCATCACAACATAACGCAAACTCATATAGATAAAGGCTCAGAAGAGCCACACAGCAATTAGTACAAACAGGGTCACATGACCCATCATTCAGAGCATACAAGCAACAAGCGGAAGCATTACATGTCTGAGTACAGACATCTACAAAAGAAAAAGGCTGAGAAGCCTGACTATTACAAGACCCTCCCAAGGTACAAGATCGTAGCTGAGGTAACAAGCTACTCGTCAAGTCCAAGCGAACTACTAGTAAGACCAAGTCTCCGCTGCAAAACATAAATAAAGCAACGTGAGTACAAAGGTACTCAAAGAAGACTTACATCGATCCTATCATACATGCATTAGTGTCAAAAGGTAATGTGGAGTTTAGTTGCAGCAAGCCAGCTTTGACTCGTGGCTATCCTGTTCTCGACTACAAGAAACTCTTGAGGTGAGTCAACGTGCACGAGTCCACTAATCACCACATCAATACACTACTACGGATTCATTCCCGCCTCCATACGAGAAGGCCATCCATAGCACTCACACTTGTCTTGAGCATTTTAGAGTATCCACTTCAAGTTGTCTATGTACCACGAAGCATCCAAGAAGTCCATAACCGAGGACACGGCTATTCAATAGATCATGATAACCCTGCAGGGTGTACTTCTTCACACACGCCTCGCCACTTACCGCCATATACACGCCATGTATCTCGCAACCTTCAAGCGGAAGCTCGGCGAGGGTGTCGGCCACGACCGACTAACCACACAAGACTCTAGTCCGTGCTTATCGCCTATTCGGTTCCATCCGCAAGGAGATCCGCCGGGTGTCGCCACGGCCCCAAACGATGTGAGCAGGGTTCCCAAGCCCACCATCCGGTGCCACTTGGTACACCGTGCACCTGTGTTTAGTCTGTCCTAAGCCCACCTCGCCGGTGCCACTTGGTAGAAAAATAGCACTACCTACAAACACCGTAAACTAGTTGCGACTCCCGGACAGAGATCAAGTTGATTAATAAGTCGAGAGGGTCGAGTTACCGAACCCAATGTGTGGTAGTATCGAGTCATTGGACAACATACATAGAACTCAAGTGCTTAAGGACGGTTCCAAAGAGACAACCCACCATGTACTCCTACATGGCCTCTCACCGCTACCTTTACCAAATCGTGTTCACACACTTCACTCTCAAAGATCGGAACATAGAACTGCACTCCAATTCATTCCCAATGAATCGACCGACACAACTCTAAGCAATAGCAGGCATAGCATGGTAGGAACACAACATGGCTCAATCAACTCCTACACATGCTAGTGGGTTTTAACTATTTATCGTGGCAATGACAGTCATGCAGAGGAATGGGTTCAACTACCGCAGACAAAGTAGCGTATGAATCGTTGTTGTCCTAATGCAATAACTGAGAGCAGGAGCGAGAGAGTAGGATTGTATCGAATGAACAAGGGATTTGCTTGCCCGGTAAGTCAACAAGGAGGCACCGCTTCATAGTGTACTGAACGCCTCCTGAGCAGACCTATCGAGAAGGAACGGTGCCGCAATCAATACACAATCATATGCAACAATATGATGCATGAACATGGCATGTAGATGTGATGCTGTTTGAGTTAATGCAACTGGTATTCGATTTGAATGAAGTCCATTTGAACCAAAGGTTCAAATGCAATTCCAAAGTAAGCTCTTATAAGTGCCAGTTTAGAGTTTCACTTATACAGCATGTATAAGTTGGTTTGTCATGCATGAAACTAGTACAGATGGATAGATTGAATTTTTCTGATAATTTTTCATATATAAATTATTTAAATCTGAGCTACGGTTGAATTTCTATGAATTTTTGAAGTTTTGAATATATTCTGGAATTTCCTGATTTAAATTAATTCCAGAAAATATAATGTTGCGCCAGCATGACGTCATGCCTGCGTCAGCAGGTCAACCGGGGCTGACCAGGGTCAAACCTGACGTGTGGGGTCCACACGTCAGTGACACGGGGTTAAACAGGGGGTTATTTAAATTTAATTAGAGATTAGGGGCACGAGGGCCCACCGGTCAGTGTCAGGAGGGGTAGGTTAGTTGGTGATTAGCCTTAAGCTAATCACCTGACCCACGGGGCCCACCTGACGGCCCGGCGAGGTCAAACGGTCAACCCCACCGGCGTTAAGCCGCCGGCGACCACGGGGCTCGGCGGAGTCCGCGCGAGGCCACGGAACGGCGCGCGGAGAGCACCGGCGTAGCCTCAGCTCTCCCGCCTGTGGAAGCGCACGAGAAGCCGCTGGGCGCCGGAGCTCGCCGAGCAGAGCTTCGGGCGGCGGCCGGAGCTCGGCTCGAAAGGGACGCGCTACGGGCGACGGGGACGAGAACGGAGAGAGGGGAACGGTGGCGGAGCTCACCGCGGTTGCAGCGGCCGTCGAAACGGGCTCGGGGATGCGCTGATGACGGCGTACGGTCGCCGGAGATCTGCACGGCCGCGGGTTGAAGAAGACGGCGGTGGGGGTGATGGAGCGCGTCCGGAGGTGCGTGGCTTGACGAGGGGGTAGAGAGAGTCGTGGCGGAGCTGCGGACACGACGGAGGAACGAGGGGGAGGCGGTGGCCACGGCGGCGAGCGGCGACGCCTCGGTGGCGTTCAAAAGTGGGAGGAGAGCTCCAGGGGAGGGGGAGGAACGAGAGAGAGCGAGAGAGGTCGGGGTGGCTGCGTGGCGTCCCCGGGGCATCCAGACGAGGAGGGGAGAGGGCAGGCAGGTAGGGAGGGAGGAGGTGGCGCGGCGCGCGGGCGCAGCTGTCAGCACGTGCCCGTCCTCCTGTCGGGGAGGAAGACGACAGAGGAGGAAGGCGGGCTGGGCCGGGGCTGGCCAGCTGGGCCGGCCAGGCCGCAGGTAAGTCAGGTAAGCTCCCCTTTTCCTATTTATTTCCTTTTCTATTTTTCTGACATTTGTTTTGATTTATTTAAAATACCAAACCAATTTATTTAATTATGCCAATTTTTGCAGGAGCTAACTATATTATTCCAGAGCTCCTCAACAAAGGGCACAATTTTTGGACAATATTTTATATATATAATAATATATATCCAAGGCAAATAATTATCAGATTAATTCCAAATGCCCAAAATAAATACTTATGAGATCCTAAAATATTGGTTAGATTGTTATCTCTGTCCAATATTTTCAGAGGGCCACATGAGCATTTTCTTGGACCTTTTGGAGCAATTTTATTTAGGTCATTTCCAAAAGTTATTCGAGGGTTTCACAAATCCCCATTTCAAAATTAAATGGAATTTAAACATGATGCACAATGACTAGCTAGCCTTGAGCATACCAGCACTAGGATGTGACAACTCGCCTCACTTGAAAGAATCTCGCCCCAGATTCGGGGTCGACGGAAAGAAAGCGGGTACTCCAATGAAGACGATCTTCTCGCCCGTGTAGCTTCTCTCTCGGAATGATGAGACCACTCAACCTTGAGAAACTTGATATTCGACGCCGAGTAACACGCTCGCTTGATCAAGAATGCGAACCGGTACTCTCGGTATGTGAGGTTATCTTGGAGATCAAGCGCTTAAGTGGTCCACTCCATGGATAGGATCCGAGAAGCAACGCCTGAGTTGAGAGACGTGGAAGACATCATGAACTCGAGAAAGATGTGGGGTAGTTCCAACTGGTAGGCAACCTCTCCTCGCTTAGCGAGAATGCGAAAAGGGCCAATGTAACGAGGAGCCAACTTGCCCTTGATACCAAACGATGGGTACCCTTTAGAGGAGTAACCCAAGGTAAGCCTTGTCGCCAACTTCATAAGCCACTTCCTTATGACGACGGTCATATCGGCTCTTTGACGAGATTGGGCTGTTTTCAAATTCTCACGAATGATGCGAACTTGCTCTTCCGCCTCCCGGATCATGTCCGTCCAAAGAATTGTCTTTCACCGTTTCTCACCAGTTCAAAGGTGTTCGACATCTTCGCCCATAAAGAATCTCAAAAGGAGCTTTCTTGAGACTGGATTGATAGCTATTGTTATAAGCAAACTCGCGAAAGGAAGACATTTCTCCCAATCCATACCGAATGAGATAACGCAAGCTCTAAGCATGTCTTCGAGAATTTGGTTGACCCTTTCCACCGACCACTTGACCGAGGGTGGAAAGCGGCATCAAGAAAAGATGGGTTCCCATGGCAGTTTGGAAACTCTCCCGTAAATGAGAAGTGAAAAGACTACCACGGTCTGAATTGATCTCTAGTGGAACACCATGGAGTGACACTATTCGAGAATGTATAAGTCAGCGAGCTGACTAGCAGTGATACTCTCTAACAGAAGGAAGTGAGCCACTTTGGAAAGACGATCAACGATCACGAAGATAGCATTATTCCCTTTCTTGGTCCCGGGAAAGCCGTGATGAAATCCATACCAACTTTATCCCATTTCCACTCGTGAATGGCTAAGGGTTGAAGGGTGCCAAGAGCCTTTGATGCTCGCTTAACGCGACGACGACAAACGCCACAGCTTAGCAATATACCGAGCAATTTCTCTCTTCATCCTAGTCCACCGTAACCTCCGGCGAGGTCCCGATACATCTTAGTACTACCGGATGAATTGTGAGAGGAGATTCATGCGCCTCCTTAAGAATCAGTTGTCGAAGATGTTGCTTGGGGACCACCACCGGTGCCCAAAGAAAACGACACCTCGATCATCTATAGAGAAATTACCAGCAATACCCTTGGCAACGTTTCTCTTGATCCGGTAATCCCAGATCATGCTTCGGGCTTCTATGATATGATCCACCGAGTAGGTTTCGCCACCAAGGTAGAAAGGAACTGTGAGGAGCAATGTGAAGGTTGCTTACAAAATTCCTCATGGAGAAGTGGTTGGCCTTGCTGCAACATGAGATTGTTGCAATAGGATTTACGGCTTAGCGATCAGCCATGACATTGGCTTTGCTCGGGTGTAGGTAATCCCTAGATCATAATCTGTGATCAACTCCAACCAACGCCTTTGTCTAAGGTTCAAATCTGGTTGGGTGAAGATATACTTGAGACTCGTGATCGTGTAGATCTCGCAACGCTACCAAGAAGGTAATGTCGCCAGGTCTTGAGTGCATAGACTACGGCCGCAAGCTCTAGATCATGTGTAGGATAATTCTCCTCATGTGGATGCAACTCGACGAGATGCATAGGCAATCACATGACGATCCTGCATAAGAATGCAACCTAATCCTGTCGTGAGGCGCCGCAGAGATAACAAAGTCTTTAGTGAAACCGTGGCACTAGTATGGGAGCAGAAGTCAGCGCCTTTTCAGTTCCTGAAAACTGACTCACACTGTGGGGACCACTCAAACTTTTTATCTTTCTTGAGAAGTTCCGTGAGGGGTTTAGCTACTTTGGAGAAGTTTTCAACAAAGCGGCGATAATAACTGGCTAGACCAAGGAAACTCCTAACTTGTTTAACGGTTTCGTGGAGTCCAATCAAGAACGGCCTGAACTCTCTCGGGATTGACAAGAATGCCCTTACCGTAGATTACGTGGCCTAGGTAGGTCACTTCGCAACCAAAATTCACACTTGGAGAACTTGGCATAAAGGCCGTGCTCTCTCGAGTTTTTCTAGCACAAGTCTAAGATGTTCGCATGCTCTTCCTCATTCTTCGAGTAAATAAGAATATCATCGAGGTAAACCACGACAAATTTATCTAAATACTCCATGAAGATCGAGTTCATCAAGCGGAGAATGTAGCTGGAGCGTTGGTTAGACCAAAGGACATGACGGTGTACTCATACCGCCGTAACGAAAGTGACAAAGGCTGTCTTGGGAATGTCTCCATTCTGATCTTGATTTGATGGTAGCCTAACCTCAAATCCATCTTAGAAAAGATCGAGGATCCAGCGAGCTGATCATACAGTGTCGTTGATCTCGGGAGCGGATACTTGTTCTTTATCGTGACCAAATTAACGGACGATAATCTACAACCATCCGGTCTATACCATCCTTCTTCTTGACGAAGAGGACGGGCAAGCCCAAGGAGAAGAACTAGGACGGATGAAACCCTTTTGCAAGGACTCATCAAGTTGTTTCTAAGCTCGCTAGTTCTAAGGGTGCCATCTTATAAGGTCTCCTAGAGATTGGGGCGGTTCTCGGATAAGATCTATGACTTAACTCTACATCTCCGCTGTGGAACACCGGCAGTTCCTCCGAAAACGTCCGGAAAGTCACGGACTACCGGATATCTTCAAGGTCCGGAAGAGGGCTGGCATTAAGAGAATAGAGTTGACGCTTGCAACTCTAGTGGAGACAAGTGACTATCTTGCCGATGGGTGTGTAAGCTGAATGCACCTAGTGAAACAATCAATCTTGGCATGATGAGCTGTCATCCACCCATACCCAAGATGATGTTAATATCTCAAGACTTGAGGGCTACAAGTGAGGCAAGGAATACAAGTCTGTCAACAAGGATTTCGCTACCATGGCTTATACAAGAATTTTGCCATTTGGATCCGTGGAGTTTGAATGACTAGCGGAGAGGGCATATCACAAAATGATATGTTGTGCAAGATAGCATAGCTTTCGAAATGAAGGAATGAGATGCTCCAAGATCGAATAGAACCGAGGCGGGATGACAATTGACAAGGAGGTACCAAGAACGACATCCGGATCATCATGAGCGTCTTTAGCTGAGACGTGATGCACACATCCACGCTCAGCGGAGCTGACTTGACACCGATCATCTTGCGTGATGGCTTAACACAGCCAACAGGCTTCTCGGCTGGGTGGAGCATAATCGGCTTTGAGAGCAGCCGCGCATAGTGTCCTCGCTCTCCGCATGTGAAGCAAGTCCTCGGTTGGACGTGGACCCACATTGACAAGTGGTCTACCAAGAGGCCTGGGTGGAGTATGTAATCGAACTGGGTGAGGCGCCATATGGGATGGCCTCGTGAATATCCGGTGGAAGAGCAGAGTTCGAATCCAAATTCGCGCTTCGCGAACTAGAACCGAGGAAGAAACCAATTCACGATGGTGCTTACGAGACTCCTCGTAAGTGAGCTGAGCTGTCTCGCATTAATGGCCTTGTTCACAAGAGCTTGGAATGTATCGCAATGGTGCAGGTGGAGGTCACGACGCAACTTGGGGTTGAGACCTTCCGAACCTAGCTCGCTTCTTGGCGTCCGTGGACACTTCTTCCGGGGCATAACGGGCAAGGTTCTCAAACTCTCTCAGAAGCATCAACAGCCATCTCACTGGGTGAAACTACGTAACTCTTCTCTCTTGCGATCGATGAGGGCTTCAGAATGTGATGCTCATGAAAGCCTCGTGAAATCTCTCCGTGTTGAATCGACCAGCCGGAAGCATAGCTCATAGTTCTGCCACCAAAGACTAGCATGACCTTCCGTGGTATGCAGCATAGGTGACCTTGTCATCTTCAGACACGCTTATGAACGCAGCTTATGAGTGATGCTACGGGTTACCATCGGCATCGAGTGGCTCGATGGAGTGATGGAAGGTAGGTGGGTGCAAGCGAATGAAGTCATGAATGGTTGCAAACCCTTTGACTGATGTGCGTGTTCTCTCGACACGTGCTAACAAACGGTTAGACTCACGCTTGTTCCTTCCATTTCTAACATGAACCTGTCAAAGAATGCTGGTCGGGAGGATCCTCATCCTTCCATCTCCGTGGTTCGCTACGAGCAGCAGAACTTCGCTTAACCGATGACATCCCGAGAAACGGCCAAGGACGGAATCACATCACTACATACCGAAAATGTGGGACACCGATATTAGTAACTCTCAACTCCGGGCAATTCCGCAAAGATAACGGCAGAAAATGTTCAAAATGAAACATTCTGCAAAATGGGGTAGCACCATACTCAACATCATCATCAAAGGTTCTGGGATAATACTAAACATGCTATACCGAGGGTACTCGAAAACTGGGGTAAGACTCTAATCAACCAATCCTATGGGACTACGGAAATAGTAACACGTGATCCTGATAGACAGAAGAGATAGCCTAGTTCCTTAACCCCGTAGGAAAGATAGGACGACTCAGATCAGAGGCCATGAGGTAAAGGAGTAAAAGAGCCTTACGCTCCTTCCACAATCAATTCCCTATATAACTAAAGCATTTCTAGACTCAACTTCGATCAGGTTGGCTTGAAGTCCTACAGCAACAAAGCTCGATACCAAAGCTGTCGGGACCCCGATCCTAAGTCACACCGATCTAGCATGTAACACATCATATCCCTTTGCGGCCTCACGCACGGTATCCCCACGGTGTCGCCTTACCATGGCCCGGACCGCTTATGCCTTTTGGCTCACGATATGATAGTGTCGCTAGCATCCATATGACAAAGAACCCGGCCGACATGGCTAGTCGTGAACCCAAAGCGGCGCTAACCTATGGGGACAGTATACATGAATCACATCGAGCATGTCGGTCATCAACGATATATTCGGCTGTAGCACTGGCTAACAGACTCGGTATCCCGGCTGTAGCAGCTAGGCAGGACTCAATAACACGCGTGACATTTCCCGGGACGTATATAGGAACGGCGTGAAACACATGCCGCCAGTCAAGTGTCCAAGCAAGAGTGCTAGGCTAGCAGACTCGTGAACCGGCCAGAAGCGGACTACTATCGCCGTGAGCACGAGACTACATTTCCCCATAAGAGAGGCTACCAAGGATAAACAACTAGGTTGTCGGATCCCACACATAGCAATACAAGTTACACGACGATAACATGCAAGTATGTGCTGTACAACATGGCATCACAACATAACGCAAACTCATATAGATAAAGGCTCGTAAGAGCCACATAGCAATTAGTACAAACAGGGTCACATGACCCATCATTCGAGCATACAAGCAACAAGCGAAAGCATTACATGTCCGAGTACGTACATCTACAAAAGAAAAAGGCTGAGAAGCCTGACTATTACAAGACCTCCCAAGGTACAAGATCGTAGCTTAGGTAACAAGCTACTCGTCAAGTCCAAGCGAACTACTAGTAAGACCAAGTCTCCGCTGCAAAACATAAATAAAGCAACGTGAGTACAAAGGTACTCAAAGAAGACTTACATCGATCCTATCATACATGCATTAGTGTCAAAAGGTAATGTGGAGTTTAGTTGCAGCAAGCCAGCTTTGACTCGTGGCTATCCTGTTCTACGACTACAAGAAACTCTTGAGGTGAGTCAACGACACGAGTCCACTAATCACCACATCAATACACTACTACGGATTCATTCCCGCCTCCATACGAGAAGGCCATCCATAGCACTCACACTTGTCTTGAGCATTTTAGAGTATCCACTTCAAGTTGTCTATGTACCACGAAGCATCCAAGAAGTCCATAACCGAGGACACGGCTATTCAATAGATCATGATAACCCCGCAGGGTGTACTTCTTCACACACGCCTCGCCACTTACCGCCATATACACGCCATGTATCTCGGCAACCTTCAAGCGAAGCTCGGCGAGGGTGTCGGCCACGACCGACTAACCACACAAGACTCTAGTCCGTGCTTATCGCCTATTCGGTTCCATCCGCAAGGAGATCCGCCGGGTGTCGCCACGGCCCCAAACGATGTGAGCAGGGTTCCCAAGCCCACCATCCGGTGCCACTTGGTACACCGTACACCTGTGTTTAGTCTGTCCTAAGCCCACCCTGCCGGGTGCCACTTGGTAGAAAAGTAGCACTACCTACAAACACCGTAAACTAGTTGCGACTCGGGACAGAGATCAAGTTGATTAATAAGTCGAGAGGGTCGAGTTACCGAACCCAATGTGTGGTAGTATCGAGTCATTGGACAACATACATAGAACTCAAGTGCTTAAGGACGGTTCCAAAGAGACAACCCACCATGTACTCCTACATGGCCTCTCACCGCTACCTTTACCAAATCGTGTTCACACACTTCACTCTCAAAGATCGAACATAGAACTGCACTCCAATTCATTCCCAATGAATCAGACCTGACACAACTCTAAGCAATAGCAGGCATAGCATGGTAGGAACACAACATGGCTCAATCAACTCCTACACATGCTAGTGGGTTTTAACTAATTATCGTGGCAATGACAGTCATGCAGAGGAATGGGTTCAACTACCGCAGACAAAGTAGCGTATGAATCGTTGTTGTCCTAATGCAATAACCGAGAGCAGGAGCGAGAGAGTAGGATTGTATCGAATGAACAAGGGATTTGCTTGCCCGGTAAGTCAACAAGGGAGGCACCGCTTCATAGACAGTACTGAACGCCTCCTGAGCAGGACCTATCGAGAAGGAACGGTGCCGCAATCAATACACAATCATATGCAACAATATGATGCATGAACATGGCATGTAGATGTGATGCTGTTTGAGTTAATGCCACTGGTATTCGATTTGAATGAAGTCCATTTGAACCAAAGGTTCAAATGCAATTCCAAAGTAAGCTCTTATAAGTGCCATTTTAGAGTTTCACTTATACAGCATGTATAAGTTGGTTTGTCATGCATGAAACTAGTACAGATGGATAGATTGAATTTTTCTGATAATTTTCATATATAAATTATTTAAATCTGAGCTACGGTTGAATTTCTATGAATTTTTGAAGTTTTGAATATATTCTGGAAATTTCCTGATTTAAATTAATTCCGAAAATATAATGTTGCGCCAAAGATGACGTGATGCTCGCGCCAAGAGGTCAACCGGGGCTGACCAGGGTCAAACCTGACGTGTGGGGTCCACACGCCGCTGACACGGGTTAAACAGGGGTTATTTAAATTTAATTAGAGATTAGGGGCACGAGGGCCCACCGGTCGCTGTCGAGGGGGGAGGTTAGTTGGTGATTAGCCTTGCTAATCACCGACCCACGGGCCCACCGACGCCCGGCGAGGTCAAACGGTCAACCCCACGGCGTTAAGCCGCCCGGCGACCACGGGCTCGGCGGAGTCCGCGTTATAGGCCACGGAACGGCGCCGAGAGCACCGGGCGTAGCCTGTGGTTTCCCGCCTGTGGAAGCGCACGAGAAGCCGCTGGGCGCCGGAGTCACGCCGGAGCAGAGCTCAAGGCGGCGGCCGGAGCTCGGCTCGAAAGGGACGCGCTACGGGCGACGGGACGAGAACGGAGAGAGGGGAACGGTGGCGGAGCTCACATGTTGCAGCGGGCCGCCCAAACGGGCTCGGGATGCGCTGATGACGGCGACGGCCCGGAGATCTGCACGGCCGCGGGTTGAAGAAGACGGCGGTGGGGTGATGGAGCGCGTCCGGAGGTGCGTGGCTTGACGAGGGGGTAGAGAGAGTCATGGCGGAGCGCTGGACACGACGGAGGAACGAGGGGAGGCGGTGGCCACGGCGGCGGCGGCGACGCCTGGTGGCGTTCGGTGCGGTGGGAGAGAGAGCTCCAGGGGAGGGGGAGGAACGAGAGAGAGCGAGAGAGGTCGGGGTGGCTGCGTGGCGTCCCCGGGGCATCCAGACGAGGAGGGGAGAGGGCAGGCAGGTAGGGAGGGAGGAGGTGGCGCGGCGCGGCGGTGCGCGCGTCGGGCACGTGCCCGACCTCCTGTCGGGGAGGAAGACGACAGAGGAGGAAGGCGGGCTGGGCCGGGGCTGGCCAGCTGGGCCGGCCAGGCCGCAGGTAAGTCAGGTAAGCTCCCCTTTTCCTATTTATTTCCTTTTCTATTTTTCTGACATTTGTTTTGACTTATTTAAAATACCAAACCAATTTATTTAATTATGCCAATTTTTGCAGGAGCTAACTATATTATTCCAGAGCTCCTCAACAAAGGGCACAATTGTTGGACAATATTTTATATATATAATAATATATATCCAAGGCAAATAATTATCAGATTAATTCCAAATGCCCAAAATAAATACTTATGAGATCCTAAAATATTGGTTAGATTGTTATCTCTGTCCAATATTTTCAGAGGGCCACATGAGCATTTTCTTGGACCTTTTTGGAGCAATTTTTATTTAGGTCATTTCCAAAAGTTATTCTGAGGGTTTCACAAATCCCCATTTCAAAATTAACTGGAATTTAAACATGATGCACAATGACTAGCTAGCCTTGAGCATACCAGCACTAGGGATGTGACACCTGCACAAAAAAGCCGGTATGGCCAGGTCCATATATGGATCTAGGAAGCGCGCTCCAACACAGAATCATGGCCGCCCAAACGACTATACTGATCGAATAACAGCTCGGAATCAAAACCGAACACTACAACCGTCAGAAGAATGCCATGACACATCCAGATACAGGGGTGCCGCGCACCCCCTATGCTTCATCGATGAGGTGTTGGATCATGAATTTCCAGAGGGATTCAAACCCGTGAACATAGAGGCATACGACGGAACGACAGACCCTGGGGTCTGGATTGAGGACTTTATCCTTCACATCCACATGGCTCGCAGAGATGATCTCCACGCCATCAAATACCTGCCCCTCAAGTTGAAAGGACCAGCTCGGCACTGGTTGAAAAGCCTCCTCGAAAACTCAATTGGAAGTTGGGAAGAGCTTGAGGATGCTTTTAGGGCTAATTTTCAAGGGACCTATGTTCGACCTCCGGATGTAGACGATTTAAGTCATATAATTCAATAGCCCAGAGAGTCAGCCCGAAAGCTTTGGAACAGATTTCTCACTTAGAAGAATCAAATCATCGACTGCCCGGATGCCGAAGCCTTAGTGGCTTTCAAACACAGTGTCCGGGACGAATGGCTCGCCAGACACCTCGGCCAGGAAAAACCGAGGACAATGGCAGCCCTAACAAGCCTTATGACCCGCTTTTGCGCGGGCGAAGACAATTGGCTAGACCATAGCGGCACCAGCAACCCAGGCACACCCGAAGTCAGGGATGGCAACGGAAAGCCGCGATGCAATAAAAGCAAGCATCAAAACAATGAGGACAGCCCAGACAACACGGCAGTAAACGCCGGACTCAGGGGCTCTCGATCCGGTCAACGGAAAAAGCCATTTAAAGGCAGCAGAGATGGACCGTCCATCCTAAACAAGATTCTAGATAGATTATGTCAGATTCATGGCACCTCCAACAAACCTGCAAATCACACCAACAGAGAATGCTGGATCTTCAAGCAGGTCGGCAAGCTAAACGCCGAACACAAGGGGAGGGAGACACCAAGTGAAGACGAGGATGAGCCTCGCCAGCCAAACACTAGGGGACAGAAAAAATTCCCACCATAGGTCAAAATAGTGAACATGATTTACGCAACTAACATACCGAAGAGGAGGCGCAAACGCGCACTGCGAGATGTATACGCCGTGGAGCCCGTCACCCCCAAGTTCAACCCTTGGTCGGCCTGCCCGATCACTTTTGATCACAGGGATCACCTGACTAGTATCCGGCATGGAGGATCGGCTGCCTTGGTGCTAGACCCAATAATTGACGGATACCATCTCACCCGAGTCCTTATGGACGGCGGCAGTAGTCTTAATCAGATATATCAGGACACTGTCCGCAAAATGGGGATAGACCCAACACGAATCAGCCAAAGCAATACTACCTTTAAAGGAGTAATACCAGGCCCTGAGGCCCGCTACACGGGCTTTCTAGTACTAGAGGTTGTATTCGGTTCTCCCGACAACTTCCGAAGCAAAGAATTAACCTTCGACATCGCTCCATGCCGAAGCGGCTATCACGCACTACTCCGAAGAACGGCCTTCGCTCGTTTTAATGCTGTACCGCGTTACAGCATTACACTTATCTTAAGCTTAAGATGCCCGGTCCATGTGGCATCATCATAGTTAGCGGAAACACAGAGCGTTCCTTATTTGCGGAGGAATATGTGGCGGCTCTAGCAGCCGAACACTGAACGACCTCTCCAACCAGAATAAATGATCGGTCGTCAAGACCGCGGACACGGTTAGACGAGTCCGGTGCACCACTAGCTGTAATAGCTTAGAAAAACCTGAGATTGGGTCGATGGATATACCCCCATAGGTGGTGCTAGGGGCTTCCCGCGTGTAAAAAGGGCTACAGTTCGGCTTGACCCTATTTAGATTGCATTTTAATGGTTCATTAAGAATAACCAATTTTTTGCACGAAGACTTTCACCTGGGTTTTTCTCTTTTACAGATGATCATCGTGCTACACCCTTCCAGGATACGGCACAACGGAGACACTGGCGCAGACGCGTAGTAGGGGCCCGCTCAAAGGTTTCTTTTTAGATTAAGACCATGTGTAAACCTTTTTTACTGTCTCTTGTTGCTTCACACCCTCCAGATACTCAACACAACCAAGAGGGATGCTGGCGTTATTGGCATTTCATCACGTCAGACTAATGCACGTACCTGGACAATCAGGGCTCATTATCGAGGGCGCTACTCAGCCCAGTATATGTTGTAAAGTCCGAATACCTTAGGGAGTGTTCGGCGTCGCGAGTTTGGCCTTATATGCATCAGTTCCGAATCATGTCTTTGGTCAATAGTTGGGTTTGCCCGGCTCCCGTGTTTTTCTACCTTACGTTCCACTCTATCGGCTAGGGTGGCACCGGGAAAACTACTGCGATTATGCCCCGGTTCATCTGGATGAGCACCCCAGTAGAGAAAGCCGAAAACTGACTGTCATGATAAAGCGCGAGACTGGTCAACCACTCGATGACTCATTAATCTTCGTGATTCCTCCACATTAACGAAGGACCGGTTTCCCGGTCATGTATGTACGCGCATCGTATTCGTATGAGCGCGGAAGTACCAGGGGCTATATAGTAGCCCCAACGTCAAACTCCTATGGCTAAGTGAAAGTGTTAAAGCTATATAGTCCGATTACCTTGTTCGCCGCGCTATCACCTCCTTAATGGACCAAGACGTTGGATCAAGTGTGAATACGTGCTTTTCTGAACACCCCCACATTATATGCATGGGGGCTGAAGCCGACGACTGCAAACTTTCAGGTTATATACATACATAAACGGCCACACAGGAGGCATCATAATACTTTCAGGCAAAAGTATAAACAAAGCCTTTATAATCCAAATAGCATTGTTTTTACAATTGGGATACATGTCACTCGAACATGGTACTCTTCGAGCACTGAGCCTCTATTAAATGAGCGCCTTCTAGGACTTCTTCAAAATATTGCTCGGCCGAGACCTGGCCAACGGCCGGACCCCGGGTTGCAATAGCGATGGCCTCCATCTCTGCCCAGTATGTCTTAACATGGGCAAGAGCCATCCGCGCACCCTCTATGCATGCCGACCTCTTTACAACGTCGATATGCGGCACAACATCAAGGAATTTTTGCACTAAACCAAAATAACTATTCGGCCATGGTCCCTTCGTCCAAAGATGATCCACGACAGACCTCATGGCAATTCCGGACAACCTATGGAGCTCGGCCCACTCGGCCATTTGTTCATTTAACAGCAGCGGACGCGTTGGAGCACTGAACTGCGACTAGAACAAACTTTCCACTTCATGATCTTTGATACGTCCATTTTGCATCATGCTTTTATATCGATATTTATTGCATTATGGGCTGTTATTACACGTTATGTTACAATACTTATGCCTATTCTCTCTTATCTTACAAGGTTTACATAAGGAGGAGAATGCCGCAGCTAGATTTCGGGCCGGAAAAGGAGCAAAATTAGAGACCTATTCTGCACAACTCCAAAAGTCCTAAACTCCACAAAAGTCATTTTGGAAAATATAAAAATATTGAGCGAAAGAAGTTCACCAGAGGGGACCCACTGCCACGAGGGTGGGGGCGCGCCTCACCCCTGTATGCCCCTACCTTGTGGGCACCCTGTTTGCTCTCCGATGGCCATCTTCTGCTATATGAGGTCTTTCGTCGAGGAAAAATCATAAGAAACCTTTCGGGATGAAACTCCGCCGCCACGAGGCGAACCTTGGGAACCAATCTAGGGCTCGGCAGAGCTGTTCTGCTGGGACACTTCCCTACGGGGGGAAATCATCGCCATCATCATCACCAACGCCCTCTCATCGGGAGAGGGCAATCTCCATCAACATCTTCACCAGCACCATCTCCTCTCAAAACCCTAGTTCATCTCTTGTATTCAATTCTTGTCTCCAAGTCCGGATTGGTACTAGTAGGTTGCTAGTAGTGTTGATTACTCCTTGTAGTTGATGCTAGTTGGTTTATTTGGTGGAAGATCATATGTTCAGATCCTTTATGCATATTAATACCCCTCTGATTATGAACATGAATATGCTTTGTGAGTAGTTACATTTGTTCCTGAGGACATGGGAGAAGTCTTGCTATTAGTAGTCATGTGAATTTGGTATTCGTTCGATATTTTGATGAGATGTATGTTGTCTAGCCTCTAGTGGTGTTATGTGAATGTCGACTACATAACACTTCACCATTATTTGGGCCTAGAGGAAGGCATTGGGAAGTAATAAGTAGATGATGGGTTGCTAGAGTGACATAAGCTTAAACCCTAGTTTATGCGTTGCTTCGTAAGGGGCTGATTTGGATCCATATGTTTCATGCTATGGTTAGGTTTACCTTAATACTTTTGTTGTAGTTGCGGATGCTTGCAATAGAGGTTAATCATAAGTGGGATGCTTGTTCAAGTAAGAACAACACCCAAGCACCGGTCCACCCACATATCAAATTATCAAAGTATCGAACGTGAATCATACGAACATGATGAAAACTAGCTTGACGATATTCCCATGTGTCCTCGGGAGCGCTTTTCCTCATATAAGAGTTTGTCCAGGCTTGTCCTTCGCTACAAAAGGATTGGGCCACCTTGCTGCACTTTACTTACTTTTGTTACTTGTTGCTAGTTACAAATTATCCTATCACAAAACTATCTGTTACCACTTATTTCAGTACTTGCAGAGAATACCTTGCTGAAAACCGCTTATTATTTCCTTCTTCTCCTCGTTGGGTTCGACACTCTTACTTATCGAAAGGACTACGATAGATCCCCTATACTTGTGGGTCATCAAGACTCTTATCTGGCGCCGTTGCCGGGGAGTGAAGCGCCTTTGGTAGGTGGAATTTGGTAAGGAAAAATTTATATAGTGTGCTGAAATTTACAGTCACTTGTTATTATGGAAAGTAATCCTCTGAGGGGCTTGTTCATGGTATCTTCACCCCGACCTGCAGAGCAAAGAGTTGCTCCTCAACCTACTGAAAATGAAAATATTCCCTTTGAAGTTCCTTCGGGTATGTTAGACAAACTGCTAGCTAATACTTTTACAGGAGATGGAACAAAGCATCCTGATGAGCACCTAATATATGTGGATGAAGTTTGTGGATTATTTAAGCTTGCAGGTATACCCCGATGATGTTGTTAAGAAGAAGGTCTTCCCTTTATCTTTTAAGGGAGACGCATCGACATGGTATAGGCTATGTGATGATACGAGGTCATGGAACTATAAACGAATGAAATTGGAATTTCATCAGAAGTATTATCCTATGCATCTTGTTCATCGTGATCGCAATTATATATATAATTTTTGGCCTCGCGAAGGAGAAAGCATCGCTCAAGCTTGGGGGAGGCTTAAATCATTGTTATATTCATGCCCCAATCATGAGCTCCCAAGAGAAATAATTCTTCAAAATATTTATGCTCAGCTTTCTGAAAACAATCGCACCATGCTCGATACTTCTTGTGTTGGCTCTTCTATGATGAAGACTATTGAATTCACATGGAATTTATTGGATAGAATTAAACGCAACTCTGAAGATTGGGATCTCGACGAAGGTAAGGAGTCAGGTATGACACCTAAGTTTGATTGTGTTAAGTCTTTTATGGATACCGATGTTTTTCGTAAGTTTAGCACTAAATATGGACTTGACTTTGAGATAGTAGCTTCTTTCTGTGAATCTTTTGCTACTTATGTTGATCTCCCCAAAGAGAAGTGGTTTAAATATCATCCTCCCATAGAAGTAAAAGTAGCTGCACCTATTAAAGTTGAAGAAAAGATTGTCACTTATAAAGATCCTGTTGTTCCTACTTCTTATGTTGAGAAACCACCTTTCCCTGTTAGAATAAAGGATCATGCTAAAGCTTCAATTGTTGTTCATAAAAGTAATATTAGAACTTATACACCTCCTGAGCAAATTAAAGTTGAACCTAATGTTGCTATTGTTAAAGATCTCTTAGTTGATAATATTGATGGGCATGTTATTCAATTCTGCGGTGAAACTACTAGAATTGCCAAACCCTGTGCTAAAGATAAACATAGACATGTGGTAGGAGTGCCTGTTATTTCTGTTAAGATAGGAGATCATTGTTATCATGGCTTATGTGATATGGGTGGTAGTGCTAGTGTTATACCTCATACTTTATACATAGAAATTAAGCATGAAATTGCACCTGCTGAGTTAGAAGATATTGATGTCACAATTAAACTTGCCAATAGAGATACTATATCAGCAATGGGAATTTTTAGATATGTTGAAGTCTTGTGTGGGAAAACTAAATATCCTGCTGATTTTCTTGTTCTTGGTTCCCCACAAGATAGCTTTTGTCCCATTATTTTTGGTAGACCCTTCTTGAACGCTGTTAATGCTAAGATAGACTGCGAAAAGAATGTTGTTACTATTGGCTTGGATGATATGACTCATGAGTTTAATTTCTCTAAATTTAGTAGAGAACACCGTGAAGAAGAATTTCCTAGTAAGGATGAAATTATTGGTCTTGCTTCTATTGCCGTACCTCCTAGTGATCCTTTAGAACAATATTTGCTAGACCATGAAAATGATATGTTTATGAATGAAAGAAGGGAAACAGATGAAGTAATCTTTAAGCAGGAACCTATTCTGAAACACAATTTACCTGTTGAAATCCTAGGGGATCCTCCTCCACCCAAGGGTGATCCCGTATTTGAGCTTAAACAGTTGCTTGATAATCTCAAATATGCTTATCTTGATGAAAAGAAGATATATCCTATTATTATTAGTGCTAACCTTTTAGAGCATGAAGAAGAGAGATTACTGAAAACTCTGAAGAAGCACCGTGCTGCTATTGGATATACTCTTGATGATCTTAAGGGCATTAGTCCCACTCTATGTCAACATAAAATAAATTTGGAAGAAGATGCCAAACCGGTTCGTGATCATCAACGACGGCTAAATCCTAAGACGAAAGAAGTGGTAAGAAAAGAAATACTAAAGCTTCTGGAGGCAGGTATAATTTATCCCGTTGCTGAGAGTCAGTGGGTAAGTCATGTCCATTGTGTCCCTAAGAAGGGAGGTATTACTGTTGTTCCTAATGATAAAGATGAATTGATTCCGCAAAGAATTATTACAGGTTATAGGATGGTAATTGATTTCGGTAAATTAAATAAGGCCACTAAGAAAGATCATTACCCCTTCCTTTTATTGATCAAATGCTAGAAAGAGTATGCAAACATACACATTATTGCTTTCTAGATGGTTATTCTGGTTTCTCTCAAATACCTGTGTCAACTAAAGATCAATCAAAGACCACTTTTACTTGCCCTTTTGGTACTTTTGCTTATAGACGTATGCCTTTTGGTTTATGTAATGCACCTGCTACCTTTCAAAGATGCATGATGGCTATATTCTCCGACTTTTGTGAAAAGATTTGTGAGGTTTTCATGGATGACTTTTCTGTCTATGGATCCTCTTTTGATGATTGCTTGAGCAATCTTGATCGAGTTTTGGAGAGATGTGAAGAAACTAATCTTGTCTTGAATTGGGAAAAGTGTCACTTTATGGTTAATGAAGGTATTGTATTGGGGCATAAAGTTTCTGAAAGAGGTATTAAAGTTGATAAAGCCAAGGTTGATGCTATTGAAATGATGCCATGGCCCACGGACATCAAAGGTATAAGAAGTTTCCTTGGTCACGCCGGATTTTATAGGAGGTTCATTAAGGACTTCTCAAAAATTTCTCGGCCTCTGACTAATTTATTACAAAAATATATACCATTTGTCTTTGATGATGATTGTGTAGAAGCATTTGAAATACTTAAGAAAGCATTGGTTTCCGCACCTATTTTTCAGCCACCTGATTGGAATTTACCCTTTGAAATTATGTGTGATGCTAGTGATTATGCTGTAGGTGTTGTTCTAGGGCAAAGAGTCGATAAGAAATTAAATGTTATCCGTTATGCTAGTAAAACTCTAGACAATGCTCAAAGAAATTATTCTACTACTGAAAAAGAATTCTTAGCAGTTGTATTTGCTTGTGATAAGTTTAGATCTTATATTGTTGATTCTAAAGTAACTATTCACACTGATCATGCTGCTATTAAATATCTAATTGGAAAGAAAGATGCTAAACCTAGACTCATTAGATGGGTTCTCCTGCTACAAGAATTTGATTTGCATATTGTTGATAGAAAGGGAGCTGAGAACCCCGTTGCAGACAACTTGTCTAGGTTAGAAAATGTTCGTGATGACCCACTACCTATTGATGATAGCTTTCTTGATGAGCAATTAAATGTCATAAATGCTTCTCGTAGTACTCCGTGGTATGCTGATTATGCCAATTACACTGTTGCTAAATTTATACCACCTAGTTTCACATACCAACAAAAGAAAAAGTTTTTCTACGATTTGAGACATTACTTTTGGGATGACCCACATCTTTATAAAGAAGGGGTAGATGGTGTTATTAGACGTTGTGTACCTGAGCATGAACAGGAACAGATCCTACACAAGTGTCACTCCGAAGCTTATGGAGGGCACCACGCTGGAGATAGAACTGCACATAAGGTATTGCAATCTGGTTTTTATTGGCCTACTCTCTTCAAGGATGCCCGTAAGTTTGTATTATCTTGTGATGAATGCCAAAGAATTGGTAATATTAGTAGACGTCAAGAAATGCCTACGAATTATTCGCTTGTTATTGAACCATTTGATGTTTGGGGCTTTGATTATATGGGACCTTTTCCTGCCTCTAATGGATACACACACATTTTAGTTGTTGTTGATTACGTTACTAAGTGGGTAGAAGCTATTCCAACTAGTAGTGCTGATCATAACACTTCTATTAAAATGCTTAAAGAAGTCATTTTTCCGAGGTTTGGAGTCCCTAGATATTTAATGATTGATGGTGGTTCACATTTTATTCATGGTGCTTTCCAAAAAATGCTTGCTAAGTATGATGTTAATCATAGAATTGCATCTCCATATCACCCTCAGTCTAGTGGCCAAGTAGAATTGAGTAATAGAGAACTCAAATTAATTTCGCAAAAGACTGTCAATAGGTCTAGAAAGAATTGGTCCAAGAAACTTGATGATGCATTATGGGGCTATAGAACTGCATTTAAAAATCCTATGGGTATGTCTCCGTATAAAATGGTTTATGGAAAAGCATGTCACTTACCTCTCGAACTAGAACATAAGGCTTATTGGGCTACTAAAGAGCTCAATTATGATTTCAAACTTGCCAGAGAGAAGAGGTTATTTGATATTAGCTCACTTGATGAATGGATAACCCAAGCTTATGAAAATGCCAAGTTGTTTAAAGAAAAAGTTAAAAGATGGCATGACAAAAGGATACAAAAGCGTGAGTTTAATGTAGGTGACTATGTATTGCTATACAACTCTCGTTTAAGATTTTTTGCAGGAAAACTTCTCTCTAAATGGGAAGGCCCTTACGTTATCGAGGAGGTCTATCGTTCCGGTGCCATAAAAATCAACAATTTTGAAGGCACAAATCCGAAGGTGGTAAACGGTCAAAGAATCAAACATTATATCTGAGGTAATCCTATAAATGTTGAAACCAATGTTATTGAAACCGTAACCCTGGAGGAATACATAAGGGACACTTACCGGAACGTTTCGGACTCCGAAAAGGAACATGTATGTGGTACGGTAAGTAAACCGACTCCAAAACAGTTTTTAAGGCAATATTTCTCCGTCTTGGAATATTTAGAAAAATAGAAAAATAAGTAGCAGTCCGGGAAGGACACGAGGGCCCCACGAGGTGGAGGGCGCCCTACCCCCGGGCGCGCCCCTACCTCGTGGGCACCTCGTGTGCCTTCCGGACTCCGTTTTCTTGCACGATACGTATTTTGGTCGGTAAAAATTCATTATATATTCTCCTGAAGGTTTTGACTCTCGTATCACGTGATTATCCTCCGTTCTTGTTTCGAGCTGTCCTACTGCAGATTAGATCAACATGTCGTCCCAGGATTCGGAAGGAGAAAGCTATGTGGATGATTACTTAGCAGATCCTAAGGTCTATGGAGATGTGGAGCACGATGGTTGGACCATGGCGGAAGAAGAGGACTATGAACCCAAGGGGAAGGAGGAGACGAGCTCAGATGCAGATGAAGCCCCATTACCTCAACCTGGGGACATGCACATGGAGTTCAAAAGGTCAAGTCTCCCTGATAGGGTAAAGAAACCAAAGATCGAGTTTATTCCTTTTCGTCTCTTGCAGGAAAATAAGCAGGACCTATGCAAAAAGATATTAACCCTGGAGTGGGAGATTGATGATTTGAGGGACCAAAATTCTGTCCTCAAGCGCAAATTAAGGGAGAAGTCTATGCCATCAACTAAGTCAACATCACCACCACCTTCTTCACCAGCAAAGGAGACATAATCACATGGGTATGGGCACTCCCTTGGCAACCGCCAAGCTTGGGGAGGTGCCCCCGGTATCTTATCACAACCACATCTCCTATCTTTACCGTTTTTCTTAGTTCGATCCTATTAGTAGTATCTTGATCTAGTAGAATAAAGTTTATGGCATGATCTAGTTTTGAGTTTTGCTTTATAATCTCTCTATGTAATCGAGTCTATGAGCTATATAATAAAGATTAGTGTTGAGTCAAGGGCTTGATTATTTTGCCATGATCTTGAGTGAATAAAAGAAAAGAGAAAAGAATAAAAAGAAACAAAGAGTTCATATTGATCTTATTGAGAGTGATGACTTCACATAGAAAGAGTATGATGATTAAAAGTTGTTCGGAGTTGGAAAACATAGCTTTGGTCATCGTTGCAATTAATAGGAAGTAATAAAGAAAGAGAGGTTCACATATAAATATACTATTATTGACATCTTTTATGATTGGGAGCACTCATTAAAATATGACCTACTAAAGAGTTGATGTTGGACAAGGAAGACAACGTAATGAGTTATGTTTTCTTATATCTGAGATAAAGTATATTGTCATGGATCATCCAACATATTGAGCTTGCCGTTCCCGCTCATGCTAGCCAAATTCTCAGCACCAAGTAGAGATACTACTTGTGCTTCCAAATAACCCTTAAACCAGTTTTTCCATGAGAGTCCACCATACCTACCTATGGATTGAGTAAGATCCTTCAAGTAAGTTGTCATTGGTGCAAGCAATAAAAATTGCTCTCTAAATATGTATGATTTATTAGTGAGGGAGAAAATAAGCTTTATACGATCTTGTGATGTAGAAGTAATAAAAGCGACAAACTGCATAATAAAGGTCTATATCACAAGTGGCAATATAAAGTGACGTTCTTTCGCATTAAGACTTTGTGCATCCAACCCTTAAGCGCATGACAACCTCTGCTTCCCTCTGCGAAGGGCCTATCTTCTATTATTATCCTCTTCCTTATGCAAGAGTCATGGTGATCTTCACCTTTCCTTTTTGCACTTTTTCCTTTGGCAAGCACAGTATGTTGGAAGGATCCTGATAGATATATCTAATTGGGTGTAGGGGAGCATGAGTTTTTATTGTTGACATTACCCTTGAGGTAAAAAGGTTGGGAGGCGAAACTATAAGCCCCTATCTTTCTCTGTGTCCGATTAAAACTCTGTAACCACAAGTATCGCGTGAGTGTTAGCAATTATGAAAGATTAAATGATAGTTGAGTATGTGGACTTGCTATCAAGCTCTGACATAGACTCTTTCTGATGTTATGACAAATTGCAATTGCTTCAATGACTGAGATTATAGTTTGTTGGTTCTCAATAAAGTTTATGATTCGTACTCCGCATTGTGAATGGATTATTAATTGAACATAAGAAATCATATGACAATATCTATTTATGTTGCTGTTATGAGAATAATCATGATGCCTTCATGTCCGTATTTTTTTATCGACGCCTCTACCTGTAAACATGGGGACATATTTATCGTTATCGGCTTTCGCTTGAGGACAAGCGAGGTCTAAGCTTGGGGGAGTTGATACGTCCATTTTGCATCATGCTTCTATATCGATATTTATTGCATTATGGGCTGTTATTACACGTTATGTTACAATACTTATGCCTATTCTCTCTTATCTTACAAGGTTTACCTAAGGAGGGAGAATGCTGGCAGCTGGAATTCTGGGCTGGAAAAGGAGCAAAAATTAGAGACCTATTCTACACAACTCCAAAAGTCCTGAAACTCCACGAAATTCATTTTTGGAAAATATAAAAAATATTGAGCGGAAGAAGTTCACCAGAGGGGGACCCACCTGGCCACGAGGGTGGGGGGCGTGCCCTACCCTCCAGGGCGTGCCCCCTACCTCGTGGGCCCCCTATTGGTTCTCCGATGGCCATCTTCTGCTATATGAGGTCTTTCGTCGAGGAAAAAATCGGAAGAAACCTTTCGGGACGAAACTCCGCCGCCACGAGGCGGAACCTTGGCGGAACCAATATAGGGCTTCGGCAGAGCTATTCTGCCGGGGACACTTCCCTCCGGGAGGGGGAAATCATCGCCATAATCATCACCAACGCTCCTCTCATCGGGAGAGGGCAATCTCCATCAACATCTTCACCAGCACCATCTCCTCTCAAAACCCTAGTTCATCTCTTGTATTCAATTCTTGTCTCCAAGTCCGGGATTGGTACTAGTAGGTTGCTAGTAGTGTTGATTACTCCTTGTAGTTGATGCTAGTTGGTTTATTTGGTGGAAGATCATATGTTCAGATCCTTTATGCATATTAATACCCCTCTGATTATGAACATGAATATGCTTTGTGAGTAGTTACGTTTGTTCCTGAAGACATGGGAGTAGTCTTGCTATTAGTAGTCATGTGAATTTGGTATTCATTCGATATTTTGATGAGATGTATGTTGTCTAGCCTCTAGTGGTGTTATGTGAACATCGACTACATAACACTTCACCATTATTTGGGCCTAGAGGAAGGCATTGGGAAGTAATAAGTAGATGATGGGTTGCTAGAGTGACAGAAGCTTAAACCCTAGTTTATGCGTTGCTTCGTAAGGGGCTGATTTGGATCTATATGTTTCATGCTATGGTTAGGTTTACCTTAATACTTTTGTTGTAGTTGCGGATGCTTGCAATAGAGGTTAATCATAAGTGGGATGCTTGTTCAAGTAAGAACAACACCCAAGCACCGCTCCACCCACATATCAAATTATCAAAGTACCGAACGTGAATCATATGAACGTGATGAAAACTAGCTTGACGATATTCCCATGTGTCCTCGGGAGCGCTTTTCCTCATATACGAGTTTATCCAGGCTTGTCCTTTGCTACAAAAGGATTGGGCCACCTTGCTGCACTTTACTTACTTTTGTTACTTGTTGCTCGTTACAAATTATCCTGTCACAAAACTATCTGTTACCACTTATTTCAGTACTTGCAGAGAATACCTTGCTGAAAACCGCTTATCATTTCCTTCTGCTCCTCGTTGGGTTCGACACTCTTACTTATCGAAAGGACTATGAGAGATCCCCTATACTTGTGGGTCATCAATCTTTCTGATCTTTGAAAAACTCAGTTGCATCAGCAACACTCATTGCCAAGTCCAAGTATGCGTCTGCTGCACTCCATAATTGATCCAGAGGGGCATACTTCAGATCTCTGAACTTCGTCCGCAACAAAAAGGGCTTCCCAGCCATGATATCTCCGGCTTGACGGAGCTCGTCCTTCGCCGCTCTGATTTTAGAGCGGGTTTCATGGCTGCTTCCACGGCTTTCTTGGTCACCGCCGCTTTAAACAGCTTTCCTTTACAAGAAGCTCATATCGGTCGGCGGCATCTTTCAGCTCAATAGCCATCTTGGCTATTTTATCTTCGCCGGCGATGAGCGTGCTGTTTGGTTTAACTCTTCACCGCCTTTAGGGCGGCCGCATCACTTCTCTGGCTTGTTCCTTGGCTCGGGCAAGTTCCGCCCAAGGGTCTCCATGGCGGCAGCTCCATCTGCAATCACAACATATTATAGATACTAGCATCATGCTCCTCTTAATATTTGTTGACCACCAAAATACATACCACAGGCCTCGTCAAGCGCTTATTCACAAGCGCGATGTCGGCATCTCGCTGCGCTGTTGCCGCCTCGATTCGCAAACTCGATGAGTCCGACCAGCCACCGGACCTCACCGCCGCACATGAAAGCAAAGCGATCATTACTCGGACTATGATCCTCTGTTTGCTGCCTCTGGACGGAAACCAGAGTCTCAGGGGCTACTATCTGTATAGAGCACACCTAGCGTGTGCGGTACCGTCAAAAATATATATTACTTTGCGTACCTCAAAGCCTCTTAGCAGGCTCGTAAAAGCTTCATGCAACCCACTTTTGGCGGATGAAATCCTCTCAACCACCGTAACCATTAAAGAACGATGCGCCTCTGAGATAGCCGCTTGCTCCAGAAGACCCATCAGTGCGTCCGGTTGTGCACCGGACAGTCCCGGACTCTTTCTGTTGCTCTCATTAGGAGCCGAATACTCCGGACTTCGGGTGGTCGAAGGGTTACCTTCTGGGCTTGGTGGATCAGGAGAAATCCTCTGTGACGACACCTCAGGGTCGTCCGCCCCATGAGGCAGGGAGACAGGGGGAGGCGTTTCGCTCTCCATCATCTCCGAAAGAAGATCCCCTGAAGACGAACTCTGTCGAGAAGGGCTACGAGCCGGACTTCAAGATATATGTCTCGGTTATTGTCCTCATAGATAAAGCAGGATATATTTACCAAAGTACTTTTGTTCACTTACAGCTCGGTGGAGGGTTGGCCCCCTTGCGGGCGTTGTGCGGTAAGGACGCCCTCCGGGGCAGGGCCCCCTGGCGAAGGTTTCTTCCCTCGTTTGTAAACCTCCGTTTCCGAGTCTTTAGAGGCGGTCCTTTTACTTCCTTGGGGAGAGGGGATTCTAGATTCTTCTCCCTGATTATCCTCCTTCGCGGAGACGCTAATTCCCTGGTTTGTATGTGTAGTGTGTGATGCATGCTTTCGGCTTCTTTATTCCTCCCTTTATCTTCCCCTGATGGCACTTGATAAGGTGCGTACTCAAGCATCCTAGCTAGTACAGGATCCGGTGAGCCTTCGGGAAGGGGGCCGAACACCTGATCCTCTCCGCCTTTCTTATCCAGTCCTGGCCAAGAGCGATTTTTTTCAGAATGATGTTGTGACAAATAAAAAGACAGCATGTTCGGCCGCAGAATTACTTACGTGGGTATCTAGACAGTTGCAGTTGAGACCCGCATCCTCGGTGGTGTCCGGACGCTTTATTCGTGATCCAAAGAACAATCCATACATATCTTCGAGCGTCACGCCGAAGAATTGCTGAATAGTTCGCAGTCCTTCCGGGTTGAACTCCCACATACGGAGAGATCGACGTTGGCATGGCAGATCCCGACAAACTAGCATAACTTGCATTACCTTGACAAGACTGACATCCCTCTTGAGGAGATCTCGGATGCGACTTTGCAATGTCAGCACGTCGTTAACTGGCCCCCAGTCCAGCCCCTTGTTGACCCATGACGCCAGTTGCGGTGGAGGGCCCGAGCGGAAGGCGGGGGCAGCCACCCACTTTGTACCTCGGGGATCTGTGATGTAAAACCACTCCCGTTGCCATAAGTTGGACACCTCCGGGAAGGAACCCTTTGGCCATAGAGCATCGGCGCCTTTGCTTATTATGGCACCTCCGCATTCTGCATGTCGCCCATCGATCATACTCGGCTTCACATTGAAGGTCTTGAGCCATAAGCTGAAGTGTAGGGTGATGCGGAGGAAGGCCTCACACACGACGATAAACGACGAGATGTGAAGGATGGAATCTGGAGCTAGATCATGGAAATCGAGCCCGTAATAGAACATAAGCCCTCTAACAAAGGGATCAAGACTAAAGCCTAGCCCTCGGAGGAAGTGGGAAACAAATACGACACTCTCGTTGGGTTCGGGAGTGGGGATGACCTGCCTTGAGCAGCAGCTGTGTCTTGATTTCGGCGGTCGATACGTGGCTTCCCTTAGCTTCTTGAGGTCCTTCTCTGTGATAGAGGAGGCCATCCACCGACCTTGAAGGTTGGATCCGGACATGGTTGAAGGCCCGAAGCGCTTAGCCCGAGCCTTGGGTGTTGGAGCTCGAGGTGGGGGAAGGGAAGGATCGAGCGTGGGAAGAAAAGGACAGGCCTTGGCCCCTTTATAAAGAGGGTGAATATCAAGCGTCCTCCGCGTGGCCGTTTGGAACTTGCCTAAAATCGAGGAGTCATACTAACAAGCACGATTGGGTTACCCACACCCATATTGATGAGAATCCCGTGATAAGGGGAACATGATCTCTGCTTCGACAAAACGTGCCAATAAAACCGCCTCGCAACACGTAGTGGCAGGCTGGGAAAAACGGTTCGTAATGACCGGACCGCGGCAGAAAAGTTGTCAGCAGATTATATTTGTGGAGTATTATACTCTCCACGGTGGTATGTGGAATTTTTTTTGCAGAGCCGGACACGATCCTTGTGTTCAAATCTTCTATGGAGTATTCGTAGAAGGAACCCGCCTTGCAATGCCGAAGACAATCTGCGCGCCGGACTCGTCGTCATTGAAGCCTAGCTCAGGGGCTACTGAGGGAGTCCCGGATTAGGGGGTCCTCGGACAACTGGACTATATACTTTGGCCGGGCTGTTGGACTATGAAGGTACAAGATTGAAGACTTCGTCCCGTGTCCGGGTGGGACTCTCCTTTGCGTGGAAGGCAAGCTTGGCAATTCGGATATGTAGATCTCCTCCCTTGTAACCGACTTTGTGTAACCCTAGACCCCTCCGGTGTCTACATAAACCGGAGGGTTTAGTCTGTAGGACAACAACAATCATAATCATAGGCTTGCTTCTAGGGTTTAGCCTCTACGATCTCGTGGTAGATCAACTCTTGTAATACTCATATCATCAAGATCAATCAAGCAGGAAGTAGGGTATTACCTCCATCGAGAGGGCCCGAACCTGGTTAAACATTGTGTCCCCCACCTCCTATTACCATTAGCCTGAGACGCACAGTTCGGGACCCCCTACCCGAGATTCGCCGGTTTTGACACCGACATGCCCAGCATCAGGCGCTTGGCTTTTGCCTTGGAGGCCTTGTCCTGCATGGTCTCCTTCTTGTATGGCTCCAGTTCAGCGAGCCGAGCACTCCGCCTGACATGCAGAACAGAGCTAGCCCGCCTGCGGCAGGCACGTGCTTTCTTGGCAACGGCCTCATGCACCACCGGATCAGCCTCAAGATCCATGGCCGGCTGGGGGGACTACGCCAGCGACACAGCGGCCCTGGGACGACGAGAGTACACCACCGGAGCAGCAACACGTGGTGCCGTCGTCAAGGCGGCTGGAACAGCGGCAGCAACAGCAAAGGACGGGAGCAGAGGGTGGCACACAGTCCACTGGAGAAGTGTTTGGTGGCAGATTGGGGTTAGCTGAATGATGATCGGCCAGCAAGGGCTACATATCAGCCAGGATGGAATCCAAAAGGACTGGAGGTGCCAAACCAACCCTGGCGAGAGGGACTTCATCATTAGATGAACTGATGGCAAGCTCAACAAAGGCGTCAGCGGCAAGCGAGGCATTTCTTGACGGGGAAGGTGGTGGGCCTTGTGGAAATTCTGGTGATACAGTGAAAGGGCCAAAAGCTGCCATGGCTGCAGCGGCACACTGAAGGCCAATGGAAGGATTCGGAGCGGGGGAGTCCGAGTCGAAAGCTGAATCCGAGGCGGAGTCCGAGTCCCCATCAAAGGAGAAGGGAGATGGGTCGCTTGGGCCGATGCATGTGACCTTGCCATGCTCATGAAGCTGTACAACTAGGATGTCAAGATTGGGTAGCTGGACTGTGAGAGCATCAGGGAGAGTGGTACCCTTGAAGAGGGCGACATGAGCCCTAATGGAGGTGCGCTCGTCAAAAAGAAGGCAGTACTGATCAATGGAGAAGATTTCTCCAAGAAAGTGGAGGATGAAGTGGGTACCTGATGGATGCCAGAGCTGGAGAGGGAAGCCAATGGCTTCCAGCTCTGTGAGATCATCCTTGAAAATAGCGATGGAACAGCAATGGTTTTCAGCGGGCTCGAAGGATATGGTGTTGCCATCCACATGCATGGAGCCACATGTGATGACGGCATGGCGAGCGACAGCAGACGGGAAGGAGACTAGGCCAGCACCACGGAAAGACGCTGCAACACGGAAAACTAGGTTGCCACTGCGCTCCTGGAGCATGCGGCGGATCTCAAGGAAAGGGTTGTGAACGGGAGTGCGGAAGTGGATGAAGGCATACCTAGCTATGTCATCCTGGACAAGCTGGGTAGGACTATGATGAAGGGCTAGCGAGGTGTGTTAGGGATGGGAGCAAAGGTGGGGGGCCTCTGTTGAGGTGCGCGGAGGACGCCGGAGCCGAGCAAGGTGCAGGACGAGATGCGTGGGTTGGGCGAGGCAGATAGGTTGAGGCGGCGAGCAGTTGTAGCAGCCGCCTCATCTAGGTCATGGATAGCTTTGATGAGGTGTAGCTGAAGCCTGACAGCGACTCCGTCTACCGGAGCGGAGAGGTCAGGAGGAGGGGTGTTGAGATCAAAGGTGGCCTCCGGGCAGATGAGGTGGGGCTCGTTGGAGGAGGAGCTGAAACGGAGCGGCATGGAGGCGGAGGTGGAGCCAGCGTCGTGAAGGAAATATGCCCTAGAGGCAATAATAAAGTTGTTATTTATATTTCCTTATATCATGATAAATGTTTATTATTCATGTTAGAATTGTATTAACCGGAAACTTAGTACATGTATGAATACATAGACAAACGGAGTGTCACTAGTATGCCTCTACTTGACTAGCTCGTTGAATCAAAGATGGTTAAGTTTCCTAGCCATAGACATAAGTTGTCATTTGATTAACGGGATCACATCATTAGAGAATGATGTGATTGACTTGACCCATTCCGTTAGCTTAGCACTTGATCGTTTAGTATATTGCTATTGCTTTCTTCATGACTTATACATGTTCCTATGACTATGAGATTATGCAACTCCCGAATACCGGAGGAACACTTTGTGTGCTACCAAACGTCACAACGTAACTGGATGATTATAAAGGTGCTCACAGGTGTCTTTGATGGTACTTGTTGAGTTGGCATAGATCGAGATTAGGATTTGTCACTCCGATTGTCAGAGAGGTATCTCTGGGCCCTCTCGGTAATGCACATCCACTACGGGAAACAATTAATTTGCCGTCAGGGAACGCCTTTGCCGTCAGCTTTTCATCGGGCAGACAACAAAGAAATGGTTTGCCGTCATCAGTAGATGGCAAAGAAACACAGACGGTAAAATAGACTTTGCCGTCTGCGAAAAAAACACAGACGACAAAGAGCTCACTTTTGCCGCCCGCAAACAGAAACACAGACGGCAAAATACTTTGCCGTCTTCGTTTATTTCTACAGACGGCAAAATGTGCACTTTGCCATCTGTAAAAAAAAATAAAGACAGCGAAGAACTTTGTCGTCTGTAAAAATAAAATCAAAGACGACAAAGAGAAAGCACATCACGTGGATCAACTACGCGGATTGATGACATGGCAGCGATCCAACACCACCCGCTGCTCCTATGCACGATCCACACCATCCATCACCCCACCTGCCCACCAACATGCACAACGCCCCACCACCCCCACCTGCCACGCACGGACGCAGTCCACACCCACCCACGTGTTGCATGTCTCACACACGCACAAGATTCACATCCACCCACGCACACACATGCCACCAGCCCACCACCCACCCATGCCCATGATGCGGATGTTGACCGGCTGGACGGCGAGCGGCGCAGATGGCGACTGGCGCCAGGGAGGGCGGCGGCCGGCGACTAGCGCAAGGGAGCACGGCGCGGGAGCATGGCTTGGCGGCGACACAGGCAAGGGCAGCGGCGGCCGCATCGGTGCGGGGCTTGGCTGCGGCGGCCGCGATGGAGCACGGCTGGGCGCCGGCACGGCGAGCAGGGCATGGCGGCCGCGGGATCCTCTTCCTCCATCTTGCCTCGGACCTCCCCTCCTCCGCACTCACGCTCGACGGCCTCGTCGACATCGCCTATGGACGGGGCGGCGGCCGCGTCGGTGCGTGGCTTGGCTGCGGCGGCCACGGCGGCCACGGCAGAGCGCGGCTGGGCGCCGGCACGGCGAGCAGGGCACAACGGCCGCGAGATCCTCTTCCTGCATCTTGCCGCAGACCTCCCCTCCTCTGCGCTCACGCTCGACGGCCTCGTCGACATCGCCTATGGACCGGCTGTGGCCAAGTCAGGGGAACGGAGCCCTCCACCTCCCCGGCCCCTTGTGCGCTGGCGGCGCGGACCTCGACCTCCCCGGCGGCGCGGAGTCAACCACCTCCCGACGGCGCGTGCGCTGCAAGGGTCATTTGCCCAGTTTGTCAAATAGAGTGGTCTTTTGTACAAGTTGATGAAATAGAGTTTGTTTGTTCGATGGATGAGTGAGTGCTGATGGATATGTACTATAAATAGACTAGTTCTATCATGTAAAATACGTTCACTTGTCATCGATTCTTATACTGGTTGTTGCGAAATTGCTAGGAAAGATTTTGCCTACGTCTTCTACCATGTACGGCCTCTGCACCAGCACTGTGGTCCATATTTTTTTAAAATAATAAAAACTTCTTTGCTGTCTGGGATATATGGGGCTGATGGCGAAGGCTAGTCTAGCTGACGGCAAAGGCATAGTCTAGCTGACGGCAAAGATGGTTTCTTTGTTGTATGCTATTACTGCGCTTGACGACAAAGACAGATTTGGCTGACGGCAAAGTCTTTGCCGTCTTCACGACGAAAAGCTGACAGCAAAGTATTCTTTGCCGATTTATCTTTGCCGTCTGAGTTTGCCGTCTGCTTCCTGATGACAAAATCTTTGCCGTCTGGATTTAGGCCTTTGACGTCTGGGATTCACAGACGGCAAATTACCTGTTTTCTGTAGTGATCACTATAAGCCTTGCAAGGAATGTGACTAATGAGGCGGGATGATGCATTACGGAACAAGTAAAGAGACTTGCCGGTAATGAGATTGAACTAGGTATTGAGATACCAACGATCGAATCTCGGGCAAGTAACATACCGATGACAAAGGGAACAACGTATGTTGTTATGCGGTTTAACCGATAAAGATCTTCGTAGAATATGTGGGAGCCAATATGAACATCCAGGTTCCGCTATTGGTTATTGACCGGAGACGTGTCTCGGTCATGTCTACATAGTTCTCGAACTTGTAGGGTCCGCACGCATAACGTTCGGTGACTATCGGTATTATGAGTTTATGTGTTTTGATGTACCGAAGATAGTTTGGTGTCCCGGATGTGACCACGGACATGACGAGGAGTCTCGAAATGGTGGAGACATAAAGATTGATATATTGGATGACTATATTCGGACACCGGATGAGTTTTGGGGGTCATCGGATAAAATTATCTGAGTGCCGGGGGGTTATCGGAGCCACTGGGGGAACTAATGGGCCAACATGGGCCTTGTGAGAGAGAGAGGAGGGGCCATAGGGCTGGCCGCGCCTCCTCTTGGGAGTCCAAATTGGACAAGGAGGGGGGGGGGCGCCCCCTCTTTCTCTCCCTCTCTCCCTCACCTTCCATTCCCCTTCCTCCTCCTAGTTGGACTAGGAAAGGGGGAGTCCTACTCCTACTAGGAGGAGGACTCCTCCCCTCCTTGGCGCGCCCCTAGGGCCGGTCGTCCTCCCCCCTTGCACCTTTATATATGGGGGCAGGGGCACCCTAGAACACACAAGTTGATCATTGATCTCTTAGCCGTGTGCGGTGCCCCCCTCCACCATAATCCACCTCGGTCATATCGTTGCAGTGCTTACGCGAAGCCCTACACCGGTAGCTTCATCATCACCATCATCACGCCGTCGTGCTGACAAAGCTCTCCCTCGACACTCTGCTGGATCGTGAGTTCGTGTGACGCCACGGAGCCGAACGTGTGCAGATCGCGGAGGTGTCGTACTTTCGGTACAATGATCGGTCGATCGTGAAGACGTACGACTACATCAACCTCGTTGTCATAACGCTTCTCCTTACGGTCTACGAATGTAGACAACACTCTCCCCTCTCGTTGCCATGCATCAGCATGATCTTGCGTGTGTGTAGGAATTTTTTTGAAATTACTACGCTCCCCAACAGTGGCATCCGAGCCAGGTTTATGCGTAGATGTTATATGCACGAGTGGAACACAAGTGATTTGTGGGCAATAATAGTCATACTGCTTACCAGCTTGTCATACTTTGATTCGGCGGTATTGTTGGATGAAGCGGCCCGGACCGACATTACGCGTACACTTACGCGAGACTGGTTCTACCGACGTGCTTCGCACACAGGTGGCTGGCGGGTGTCAGTTTCTCCAACTTTAGTTGAATCGAGTGTGGCTTCACCCGGTCCTTGTCGAAGGTTAAAACATCACATACTTGATGAAAAATCGTTGTGGTTTTGATGCATAGGTAAGAATGGTTCTTGCTCAGCCCGTAGCAGCCACGTAAAACTTGCAACAACAAAGTAGAGGACGTCTAACTTGTTTTTGCAGGGCATGTTGTGATGTGATATGGTCAAGACATGATGCTAAATTTTATTGTATGAGATGATCATGTTTTGTAACGGAGTTATCGACAACTGGCAGGAGCCATATGGTTGTTGCTTTATTGATTGAAATGCAATCGCCATGTAATTGCTTTACTTTATCACTAAGCGGTAGCGATAGTCGTAGAAGCAATAGTTGGCGAGACGACAACGATGCTACGATGGAGATCAAGGTTTCGCGCCGGTCACGATGGTGATCATGACGGTGCTTTGGAGATGGAGATCAAAGGCACAAGATGATGATGGCCATATCATATCACTTATATTGATTGCATGTGATGTTTATCCTTTATGCATCTTATTTTACTTAGTTCGATGGTAGCATTATAAGATGATCTCTTAGTAAATTTCAAGGTACAAGTATTCTCCCTGAGTATGCACCGTTGCGAAAGTTCGTCGTGCCGAGACACCACGTGATGATCGGGTGTGATAAGCTCTACGTTCACATACAACGGGTGCAAGCCAGTTTTGCACACGCAGAATACTCGGGTTAAACTTGATGAGCCTAGCATATGCAGATATGGCCTCGGAACACTGAAACCGAAAGGTCGAGCATGAATCATATAGTAGATATGACGAACATAGTGATGTTCACCATTGAAAACTACTCCATCTCACGTGATGATCGGACATGGTTTAATTGATACGGATCACGTGATCACTTAGATGATTAGAGGGATGTCTATCTAAGTGGGAGTTCTTTAGTAATATGATTAATTGAACTTTAATTTATCATGAACTTAGTACCTGATAGTATTTTGCATGTCTATGTTGTTGTAGATAGATGGCCCGTGCTGTTGTTCTGTTGAATTTTAATGCGTTCCTAGAGAAAGCTAAGTTGAAAGATGATGGCAGCAACTACACGGACTGGGTCCGTAACTTGAGGATTATCCTCATTGCTGCACAGAAGAATTACATCCTGGAAGCACTACTAGGTGCCAAATTAACCTGCTGCAGCTGCAACACTAGATGTTATGAACGTTTGGCAGAGCAAAGCTGATGACTACTTGATAGTTCTGTGTGAAGGAAATATGCCCTAGAGGCAATAATAAAGTTGTTATTTATATTTCCTTATATCATGATAAATGTTTATTATTCATGCTATAATTGTATTAACCCGAAACATAGTACATGTGTGTATACATAGACAAACAATGTGTCACTAGTATGCCTCTACTTGACTAGCTCGTTGAATCAAAGATGGTTAAGTTTCCTAGAATAGACATGAGTTGTCATTTGATTAACGGGATCACATCATTAGATAATGATGTGATTGACTTGACCCATTCCGTTAGCTTAGCACTTGATCGTTTAGTATAATGTAATTGCTTTCTTCATGACTTATACATGTTCCCATGACTATGAGATTATGCAACTCCCGAATACCGGAGGAACAATTTGTGTGCTACCAAACATCACAACATAACTGGGTGATTATAAAGGTGCTCTACAGGTGTCTCTGATGGTACTTGTTGAGTTGGCATAGATCGAGATTAGGATTTGTCACACTGCTTGTCGGAGAGGTATCTCTGGGCCCTCTCGTTAATGCACATCACTATAAGCCTTGCAAGCAATGTGACTAATGAGTTAGTTGCGTGATGATGCATTACGGTACGAGTAAAGAGACTTGCCGGTAATGAGATTGAACTAGGTATTGAGATACCGACGATCGAATCTCGGGCAAGTAACATACCAATGACAAAGGGAACAACGTATGTTGTTATGCGGTTTGACCGATAAAGATGTTCGTAGAATAAGTGGGAGCCAATATGAACATCCAGGTTCCGCTATTGGTTATTGACCGGAGACATGTCTCGGTCATGTCTACATAGTTCTCGAACCCGTAGGGTCCGCACGCTTAACGTTCGGTGATGATCGGTATTATGAGTTTATGTGTTTTGATGTACCGAAGATAGTTCGGAGTCCCGGATGTGATCACGGACATGACGAGGAGTCTCAAAATGGTCGAGACATAAAGATTGATATATTGGACGGCTATATTCGGACACCTGAAGTGTTCCGGGTGATTTCGGAGAAAACCGGAGTGTAGGAGCGTTACCGGAACCCCCCGGGAGAACTAATGGGCCACATGGGCCTTAGTGGAGAGAGAGGGCCGGCCAGGGTAGGTCGCGTGCCCCCTCCTCCTCTGGTCTGAATTGGACTAGGGAAGGGGGCGGCACCCCTGAGGGAGTCCTGGATTAGGGGGTATGCAGACAGCCGGACTATATCGTTTGGCCGGACTGTTGGACTATGAAGATAGAAGATTGAAGACTTCGCCCCGTGTCCGGATGGGACTCTCCTTGGCGTGGAAGGCAATCTTGGCAATATGGATATGTAGATCTCCTCCCTTGTAACCGACTCTGTGTAACCCTAGCCCCCTCCGGCGTCTATATAAACCGGAGGGTTTAGTCCGTAGGACAACAACAATCATACCATAGGCTAGCCTCTAGGGTTTAGCCTCTACGATCTCGTGGTAGATCAAATCTTGTAATACTCATATCATCAAGATCAATCAAGCAGGAAGTAGGGTATTACCTCCATCGAGAGGGCCTGAACCTGGGTAAACAATGTGTCCCCTGCCTCCTGTTACCGTCCGCCTTAGACGCACAGTTCGGGACCCCCTACCCGAGATCCACCGGTTTTGACGCCGATTTTGGTGCTTTCATTGAGAGTTCCACTGTGCCGTCACCGTAAGGAAGGATGCCTAGTCTCGTTGTCAAGGACAACGTCACCTTTGGGGGAGCCCTGGCTGTCGGCCAAACTCTCCTGCTAGGCAGCTTCGTCATGACCGCCTGTTCGGCTGCTGCACCGATGATGACTTCTCGGGTCATCGAAAACAACCTCCACGTCGGCTCGGAACTTGCCGAGCAGATGAATCCAATGGATCTCTCTTCGCTAAATGATCTCTTGGATCGCATCGCCGCTTTGGGAGTCGCTACGGACTATGATCGGATTGGGCTTAAACCCAACCAAAGGGAGATTAACTCTCCGCCGGTCACCCATCAGATAGCGGTGGTGGAGGAACAATGCGGCGATTCTTCCTCTATCTTGAGGACAAACTATGTCCGGATTCCCGAGCTCTCCGAGCCGGATACCCGTTTACAAAAGGACATTGCCCAAGCCCTGAACCTTGAATCAGGCAGCGGGCCAGACTTATTGGGCAACATCCCGGAGCCCGAACTTCCAAGATCGGAAACTCCTCTGCCCCTGGGTCTCAGATCGGGTCAGGATTCAGACTCAAATCCACCCACCCAGCCAGATATAAACGATCTTTCCCACATTAGGCAAGAGCCCCAGGAAATAGTACATCATTATTGGGCCAGATTCCTCCTTGTAATGAACAAGGTCAAGGACTGTCGCGAGGAAGACGCAATCTCATTTTTCTGCAGTAATTGCATGAACAAGGGAATCCTTAACGCCATAAGTCGCCGTGACATAGCATGCTTCGCTGACTTGGCGGCCATAGTATGGAAGTACTGTGCGATGGAAAGTGCCTGGAAAACCGAAACAAAATTCTAGGATAATCCGGCTCTGACTAAACACCCAGTCCGAATTAAAAGGTTGCACTCTCATAAGACGCCCGACTCAATTACAAAGAAGTAAAAGCCCACTATAGGGCATGGAACCATATTGGAGGGATGGCTTAACGGGCCCTGCAAAATTGTGACACCCCAAAAATTTTAACTTTGTTTTGTTAATTAAAATCTTGCCAGGAAATTTAACTTTCCTTTTTCTTGGTTTTTCTTGATTTCAAAACCATTCTTTTCTTGGTTATCTTGGAGTTGTTCCCTAAGATGGAAATCTTTTACTTATAATATTTGACTTGTTTACGCTCTCAAGAAAAATATTTTCTGTTATCAGAAGAATTGATTATATAATATTCTTCTTATTTTCTTAAAAGATGGTTTCCCCATAGTTTATTGGTCCCATTTGTACTACAACCCTTTTATAAATTCATTCAAAAATCCCACCATAATTTGGAGATGTCATATGGGGTATTTGAACCACTTTTGTGCAAAAATATCTTCTGTCCATTAAATATTTTGAGCTCTATACCATATTTCCAAAACTGGTCCAGAGAGCATTTTTACACTACAACCTATTCAAATATTTCTTTAAAACTTCTACCAAAATTATGGGATGTCAGAAATAGCATGCAATTCAACTTTTTGCAAAAACCTAGTGATGTTCTTTGGAAAAATTGAGTAAATCAACCTCTTTTCTATTCTGGTTCAACTTGAGGATTTGTACAGCAACCACATTTTTAGTTGCCCCTTTATCTTTGATTCTTTTCCCTACTTATAGTCCTCCCTGTTAAACCTCTAAGTCCAGGAGCATGCACCCATTGGACCATTTTTGGTTCATGAGGTGATGCCATTTACTTTCTGTCCAGATCTGAAGTTTTGTAAAACTTGCACTAGCAAGTTTGAACTTTGGACAAACTAACCTCACCACCCTATCTATCATCCAAAGAGACCCTGATCTGGGAGATTTGGCCACCCCAAGTATTGCCTAGATGCCCTTGGCATTTTGACAAACACCACGAGTGCATAGCCGATTGGCATGATTTCAAGTTTTCATTATGAACTTGGCCACCTGACCTAACCACCATGCCCATTTACCTTCTGACTAACCCTACCCTAGCCCTGTCTCTTGCCGGCCTCACCGTGACCCCTAGCGAGCGGTGGCATTTCGCCGAAAGCACGTCCGGGCGTGCTCTGCGCGCCAGAGCGTCGCGTTTACACGCACGCGCCCGAGCCGCCGCGTCTCGCCCCACACCTGCTCGGCCCTTGGCCAACAGCTGCTAGCACGCCACGTATCCCTGCACCGCCACGCCACCCGACCACCTGGCACTCCACAGCCACCGTCCGGACGGCCGTGGCGGCTAGTCGACGGCCGCATGCAGAGCCCCGACCGTGTCGGCGGCGCCGAGCCACTCCCGCCGCTCGCCGCCTCGCCACAAAGGTTCTCGCTTCGTCCGCCAGCTCCTGCCGCCATCCTCAGCCCCGCCACGTCCCCCTGCCGCTACAGAACGTCGGTCGCCGGCGATCTTATCCCCACCACCGCGGAACCGCCTTGGCGTGCCTACTTAAGAAGCTCCCAGCCCATACGAGCACTCAGGCAGCATCACACCATCCTCCTAGTACCCCCGTTGCCGTCAATTGAGGGGGAAGAGGCCATCTTCGCCAACTCCGGCCAGTTCGGCCACCGCCACCTCCTAGCTCCGTTCGGCACAACCAGAGCCTCCCCGGCCTTCCGAACGCCACCAGACGACTCCACTCCTTCTTGCGGTGCCACCCAGACCCCCAGCTGCGACGGAGAGCCACCATAACCACAAACTCACTTCGCTCCCGAAACCACCGGCCGCCGTGAAGCTCTTCAACGGCAAATCCCTCCACCTCCGACAACCCTGCAACCACCGGAAGGATCGCCCTAGATCCGCGGATCCATCCGCCCTCAAGACCCCACAAGGACCGCCGTTCGCACGGCAGCGGTCGCCGAGTCCCGCCTCCGCCGGGACGAGAGGAAGAAGAGGGAGGTGGATCAATCAAACGACCGATGGGCGAGCAGGCCCACTGTCGATGACTTCGCATGGCCCACGCTGGAGTAAGTGGAAGCGTAAACCTAAAATAAGCTTTTCGGCGTACGTGTTTTATTGAAACGTTTTCTTTTCTATCTCTTTTAAATAACAGATTTGACTAAACTTTGACTGGTCAGTAACTTTTAAATAAAACTCGAATGAGTTGATTCTTTTTCCTACCACTCAAAAATATTGTCTAGTTTATTTGAAGATTTATTTCAAAAATTTCAGACAACTTTTTTTGTGCTGTTTTGAAAAATGTGTGTTAATTCAAATTTATTTCAATTAGGGTTTTGAAGAGAGGGGAGAAAACCTTCAAAAATTTTGGAGAGCACCTCACCCCTCCACAACTTGAAGGCAAGCATTCTGAACCCCGGCATAAGAATTTTGGTGTGTTATTCGACACGTTTATAACACCACCCCATTTGGAAGAGCTCGTTATTTCATGTGATATGATCATTTGCACGGATGCATATTAGTGATTTCCATGCTGTTGGAAATAAACGCACTTGTGTTGGTAATAATCCCCATGTGCCTTGCATGCATACCGGAAAGGTGTCTGGACAAGCCTCTGCCTTGGGTAGGCGTGAGCTTGTCACCGGCCTTCGCCGGAACGGTTATGTCCAGTATGGCATAGTAAGGTATAATGAGTATTGATGTGTTGGTTGAAATACTTCGTTATATATGTCATGCAGGGACGTTTATAAACCTCCTGAGTCGACCCCAGGTCGAGTCTTATTCCAGTAACCCCATACTTGCCCGTACTACCACTTGTCCCTGCCATACGTGGGGTACGGTTCAGTCAGTTGTCAACCCCTTTCAAGCACACACCGTACAGAGAGGCCATGGTGGAAGATATCGGTTGAAGTCGATTTTCATGCCACCTGGTCCGGGGGCATGGGTGTATCCGGTTGAGACCGAGAGGGGAGGCCACCCCTTAGAGCACGCGATATAAATTCGATCCCATGCTACGCGAGGTTGTAGCCTCCCCACTTAGAGTTTTGCTTAACAAGTGTCATGGGTGATTTCCAGGCACCGGTAAGTTAAGCTGGTGTGTGCAAGTCGGGTGTGTTTTCAATTAAAAGACCATAGATGGAATTAGTCCCAATGGACTAAAGGAATTCGTTGCTTGTGGGTAAAGAGTACACTCTCTGCAGAGATTGAACCTATTCGAATGGCAGTGTCCATAGTTCAGGACTACAGTCTGGGATGGGTCAAGTGTCGGTCTTAGTGTCAGTCTCCGGAGGAGAACTACTAAACCAGAACTTGGTTTATGATTCGTGACTTGTGACGATGATGATTATTATTATGGACTAACCCCTTTATATTATTTGAATTATTGAGTATCCCTGGGACGGTTCTACCTCCTGGATATTGACTGTATTCACTTTATAAGCCCTTTATGTGGTGTTGCTCGGGCCTTGATTGTGGCATTGTTTTTGTTTATTTATAATCCCTTTATGTGGTGTCGCTCGACGCCTTGATCATGCATTATTTTTGTTTATTTATAAGCCCTTTATGTGGTGTCACCGACGCCTTGATCGTGGCATTGTTTTCGCTTATTTATAAGCCCTTTATGTGGTGTCGCTCGACGCCTAACTATGCATTGTTTTTGTTTATTTATAAGCCCTTTATGTGGTGTCGCCAGACGCCTTCGATCGTGGCATTGCTTCTATTTATTTATAAGCCCTTTATGTGGTGTCGCTCAGACGCCCGACTGTGGCATTGCTTCTGTTTATTTATAAGCCCTTTATGTGGTGTCGCTCAGACGCCCGACTATGGCATTTATTGCTGCCCCGTCATTACATATTTGTGGTTACTTATTAATAATCTACAAGCATGCCCCAAGGATTTCATTTTATGACTGACGTTGTGATCTTAAAATATTCTTCAAGGCATGATTTTTGATTGTTATATTATACCTGTGTTCATAATGTTTGCGAGTACATTCAAAGTAATCACTGGCTTGTCCCTGGCTATTGTCTTGGCCATATTTCTTGCGTGGAGCGGAGCGTTGCGACGACCGCCCGAGAACCAATGCAACAGTGATAGCAGCCTCGCGAAGATAGGAGTTAACCTGGTCAGCTATTCCCGTGGGAAATGGAGCCCCATAGACGCTGATGATCCACAAACCGCTTCCGCCATCAACCACTAGAAACCATTTGTTGTACTCGCAGGCCAAAATGGTCTTGTGCTGCATATCCTGTAATTTTTCTTGGATTTTCTGTACCGAGTTGATGCCTCATCAGCTAACAGTAGTCCTAGGGTGATGAGCACGACGGCCATTTTTCTGGAATCTATTACCCGAAAAAAAATGGTCGCGACAGACTTGGTATCAGAGCCAGGCTGACCATTGGCTAATCCTATCTTAGTCAGGTCAATGAACTTAGGCAAACCAACCCGCCAAGCCATAAGCAAACCCCAGCCAAGCTTCTCGCACAAGATATCCACACAGTGACCCGACGCTTTTTGGCAGTCGGTGCCCAACCTATCAACCTAGCCCGTCTATCACGCACCAGTGACCAGCACCCAAGGTGTCTCATTCGCCAGCGTGCGAAGGAAGACTCCGTCCCCTTTTTCTATAAAACGGCACGCTAGCCCCAACCCAAAGACAAAGACAAAGATCTTCCCCAAACCAAGCCACAATGCCCAGTCCGTCAGGCACAATGAGACCACAACAACCAACCTTGGAGGCTTTGTGACCATACTGCAAACCTCACCCGTCGTGCCTATGCATTAGAAGAGCCACACGAGTATGTTGTGTACCAAGGACCCCGAGCGGTGAGAGCCGTCAATTCAGGGCCACTATACACATCTACGGTGGGGTCTAGCGCCCGAGCGCCCTCTGATTCACCGAATAACAACTTCCTTTGAGCCACAAGCCATCCAACTAGCTGCTCGAGAGGCTATAGTTCATCTCAGGCACTTGTCACCCAGAGTTAACTGTCGCTCGTTCCACTACTACCCCAGACGTGAAGGGTACGGTAGACCACCCCAAGTTGCCAACGGAGATCATGAGACAGATCCTACATTGTTGCACCTAGTGCGCTATGTAGGTGCACTAGAGGAACTATTCGATCAAATCACCATTGATCTGGTCGCAGCTCGTGGAGAGCTGGCTTGTCGAGCCCCGGCGAGAGAAGAGATCGAGCCCAACGCCGACAACCCAGTCGTGCTGTTCGGACACCCGATCGAGACCGTGAGGTCAGCCCACCGTCGACCAAGGTGCTTTGATGACCCCGTAGTGCTTCGTCGCCTCACGAGCACACTCCAATGGGGTTGTGGTCAACAATCCCCGCGATGGTCATCATCACTACCCCGAGCCTGCAGCCCCTCAACACTCTCCAGCTAATTCCGACGGTGAGAACCGTGGAGAAGCCTCGACATCCACAAGGAACGCCCGCTTGGATGTAAACGAAGTAGACTAAGTCACTCGAGTAGTGTCAAGTCCCAGTATCCTCGCTTTATAACGCAGCCTGTCATCGTGCCTCTGCTTTTATATAGTAGTCTTGCATGGATATAGTCGCATGCAGTGTGATTTCCCTATCCTTGGCGCAGCTACCAAAAACCGCCCCGATAACCCCCACAGTGATACGTCACATTAGTGAGATGCGTGTATCTGTGGCTTGACCCCAAGCTGAGCCGGCAATTTTTTTTTAACCTTTCACCACCTAAAAAATGACCCAGCTCCTGTGCTATATAAAGGGCACCGAGTGACCTTGCCAAGCATCCCTCGCACAACCATTTCTTGCCACGCCGAGCCCTAGTATTTATCTGAGAACTCCAGATGCAAACCCCGGTAGTTTTGTCAAAATATTGTGGAATTTTACCTGCAGTACCATAGGCGCTACCCAGCCACCCCAGTACGAGCTGTTCAAATCGAGAATCACCCCTTCCACCTCGAGATATTGGGCAGCCGTGCACATCCCTCCCGTAAACCCAAACCAAGATCCAACGGAGGTCTCCTTCGTAGGGAAATCCATGCCAACCCCGCATATGGCCGTAGAAGCTGCGGCGTACGAAGCGCTCGCTCGCCTTCGATTCGCGGTACCCTATGCCAGCAAACGAGGGTATTATTATTTTCCGAGCCGTGCAGCACCGGAGGAGTAACATCTTTTCCGGTGGGCGTATTGAGAGAGACCCGCCTTGGCCAACCTCGTCCAATACGCCATCGCTCAAGAGCGTTTAACCCAACGCGTGATGGGTTATCTACAGAGCCTCGCGGATTTAAATCCTCAGATCGCCATCGGCACGTCATTGAGGCCAGACCAGGAGAGGCACATACATCGTCTGGTCAATCCACTTTCCCCGATAGAAGAAGAGTGTATTCAAGTACCAGAGACGTTTTCTCAGGACCCCGTCCAATTACCGTTTTCACGTTAGACGTCGCCGCTGTATTTATTGCTGTGACATTTATTCGCGGCGAGTAAATCGTTTAGTTTCAGTTATTGTTGCAGTTTGACTCTATTGTATTACTGTGTTCTCTCGCGAGAAATCCTGGAGTGAGATTTCTTTTCCTGTGTTGTTGCATCATTCACGACATGGATTATTTTATTTCCCACAGCACCACGGCATGCAGACTCACAACCACAATTACACGGACACATACACCGCTTGCAAATTTTTTGCAACAGTGTTACATCTAACTGAGCACCTCCGAACAACAGTTGGCACCTGACACACCCCCACCTACTCCTCGTGATCACCACCACCGCAGAGAGCCGACACCCGGGCAACAGCGTCGCGACGATCATCGAGGATCATCGCGCACAGGAGCACGGAGAGCCCCAGCACCGCTGCCAGCCCTCCGCACAATAGGATCACGTACCAGTCCGGCACCACCTCCGCCATTAGAGCCTCGTCTCAAGCTCCGACCAACGGAAACAGAGGAGAAGGAGGGAGGAGGAGGAGCGAGGCCAGGTGCGAGGAAAAGGAGGAGAACACCTCGGCCGTTTTATAGCTCGAGCTCGGTGTACGGTGGGCAAGGTCCACCAGCGCCGCTCGTCGCCTGATCGCCGGTGTTTGGAGGCGAATCCTCAAGCAGTGCCGACAACGCACTGGCCCGCGAAGTGAGTGCACACTGCACCGGCAGCTAGCACGCCGCGCACTAACGCAGTACGGCCTAGATGCCCTACGCGCTAGGTGTCGTCGGTGGAGAAAGCGCGGGAAAGCGCGCGGGAGAGAGTGAGAAGAAAGAGCCGGAGGAAGGAGAAGAGGCTGACAGTGGGCCCGGGTCCACCTGTCAGCCAGAGAGAGCACTGTGCTCTCGGGTGCGACCAGCGTATTTTGAGATTTAGAATTTATTCTAAATCTATATCCAGCATAGAAATCTCTCGTTTTGCTCCTAATTGTAGATTTTGCCACGCAGCACCAGTGTTCCACACTGTATTTTGCACCACTTATTGCCCTCTCACTGTTGCCGCCTTTGTTTTAATGCAATTTTGCTATGGAGATAACTCTTAGCAAATCTTGAGGACGAGATTTTTCTTAAGGGGGGTAGTGTTGTGACACCCTAAAAATTTTAACTTTGTTTTGTTAATTAAAATCTTGCCAGGAAATTTAACTCTCCTTTTTCTTGGTTTTTCTTGATTTCAAAACCATTCTTTTCTTGGTTATCTTGGAGTTGTTCCCTAAGATGGAAATCTTTTACTTATAATATTCGACTTGTTTACCCTCTCAAGAAAAATCTTTTCTGTTATCAGAAGAATTGATTATATAATATTCTTCTTATTTTCTTAAAAGATGGTTTCCCCATAGTTTATTGGTCCCATTTGTACTACAACCCTTTTATAAATTCATTCAAAAATCCCACCATAATTTGGAGATGTCATATGGGGTATTTGAACCACTTTTGTGCAAAAATATCTTCTGCCCATTAAATATTTTGACCTCTATACCATATTTCCAAACCTGGTCCAGAGAGCATTTTTACACTACAACCTATTCAAATATTTCTTTAAAACTTCTACCAAAATTATTGGATGTCAGAAATAGCATGCAATTCAACTTTTTGCAAAAATCTAGTGATGTTCTTTGGAAAAATTGAGAAAATCAACCTCTTTTCTTTTCTGGTTCAACTTGAGGATTTGTACAGCAACCACATTTTTAGTTGCCCCTTTATATTTGATTCTTTTCCCTACTTATAGTCCTCCCTGTTAAACCTCTAAGTCCAGGAGCATGCACCCATTGGATCATTTTTGGTTCATGAGGTAATGCCATTTACTTTCTGTCCAGATCTGAAGTTTTGCAAAACTTGCACTAGCAAGTTTGAACTTTGGACAAACTAACCTCACCACCCTATCTATCATCCAAAGAGACCCTGATCTGGGAGATTTGGCCACCGATAGTATTGCCTAGTTGCCCTTGGCATTTTGACAAACACCCTGAGTGCATAGCCAGATTTGGCATGATTTCAAGTTTTCATTATGAACTTGGCCACCGACCTAACCACCATGCCCATTTACCTTCCGACTAACCCTAACCTAGCCTCTGCTCTTGCCACCTCACCATGACCCCTAGCAGGCGGTGGCATTTCGCCGAAACACGTCCGGGCGTGCTCGGCGCTTCAGGCGTCGCGTTAGCGCGCGTGCGCCGAGAGCCGCCACGTCTCGCCCTTTTGTTCCGGCTATTGGCCAACAGCTGCTAGCATGCCACGTATCCCCTGCACCGCCACGCCACCCCGACCACCCCTGGCACTCCACAGTGCCACCGTCCGGACGGCCGTGGCGGCTAGCTGACGGCCGCATGCAGGCCCCGACCGTGTCGATGGCGCCGAAACCACTCCCGCTTCGCCAGCTTCGCCACGAGCAATGCTCGCTTCGTCCGCTAGCTCTGCCGCCATCCTCAGCCCGCCACGCCCCCTGCCGCTTCTGAACGTCGGTCGCCGGCGATCTTATCCCCACCGCCGCTGAACCGCCTTGGCGTGCCTATTTAAGAAGCTCCCATCCCATACGAGCACTCGGGCAGCATCACACTATCCTCCTAGTGCCCCCGTTGCCGTCAATTGAGGGGGAAGAGGCCATCTTCGCCAACTCCAGCCAGTTCGGCCACCGCCACCTCCTAGCTCCGTTCGGCACAACCAGAGCCTCCCCGGCCCTCCCAACGCCACCAGACGACTCCACTCCTTCTTGCGGTGCCACCCAGACCCCCAGTTGCGATGGAGAGCCACCATAACCACAAACTCACTTCGCTCCCGAAACCACCGGCCGCCGCGAAGCTCTTCAACGGCGAATCCCTCCACCTCCGACAACCCTGCAACCACCGGAAGGATCGCCCTAGATCCGCGGATCCATCCCCTCCCTCAGCACCCCACAAGGACCCGCTGTTAAATCGGCGACGATCGCCGAGTCCCGCCTCCGCTCGGGACGAAGGAAGAAGAGGGAGGTGGACCAATCAAACGACCAAAGGGCGAGCAGGCCCACTGTCGATGACTTCGTGCACCGCCCACGCTGGAGTAAGTGGAAGCGTAAACCTAAAATACGCTTTCGATGTGTACGTGTTTTATTGAAACGTTTTCTTTTCTGTCTCTTTTTAAATAACAGATTTGACTAAACTTTGACTGGTTGTAACTTTTTAAATAAAACTCCGAATGAGTTGATTCTTTTTCCTACCACTCAAAAATATTGTCTAGTTTATTTTAAGATTTATTTCAAAAATTTCAGACAACTTTTTGTGCTGTTTTGAAAAATGTGTAATTCAAATTTATTTCAATTATGGTTTTGAAGAGAGGGGAGAAAACTTTCAAAAAATTTGGAGAGCACCTCACCCCTCCACAACTTGAAGGCAAGCATTCTGAACCCCGGCATAAGAATTTTGGTGTGTTATTCGACACGTTTATAACACCACCCCATTTGGAAGAGCTCGTTATTTCATGTGATATGATCATTTGCACGGATGCATATTAGTGATTTCCATGCTGTTGGAAATAAACACACTTGTGTTGGTAATCATCCCCATGTGCCTTGCATGCATACCGGAAAGGTGTCTGGAAAAGCCTCTGCCTTGGGTAGGCGTGAGCTTGTCACCGGCCTTCACCGGAACGGTTATGTCTGGTATGGCATAGTAAGGTATAATGAGTATTGATGGTGTTGGTTGAAATACTTTGTTATATATGTCATGCAGGGACGTTTATAAACCTCCTGAGTCGACCCCTGGTCGAATCTTATTCCAGTAACCCCGTACTTGCCCGTACTACCACTTGTCCCTGCCATACGTGGGGTACGGTTCAATCAGTTGTCAACCCCTTTCAAGCACACACCGTACAGAGAGGCCATGGTGGAAGATATCGGTTGAAGTCGATAGTCATGCCACCTGGTCCGGGGGCATGGGTGTATCCGTTTGAGACCGAGAGGGGAGGCCACCCCTTAGAGCGCGCGATATAAATTCGATCCCATGCTACGCGAGGTTGTAGCCTCCCCACTTAGAGTTTTGCTTAAGAAGTGTCATGGGTGATTTCCAGGCACCGGTAAGTTAAGCTGGTGTGTGCAAGTCAGGTGTGTTTTCAATTAAAAGACCATAGACGGAATTAGTCCCGATGGACTAAAGGAATCCGTTGCTCGTGGGTAAAGAGTACACTCTCTGCAGAGTTTAAACCTATTCGAATGGCAGTGTCCATAGTTCAAGACTACAGTCTGGGATGGGTCAAGTGTCGGTCTTAGTGTCAGTTTCCGGAGGAGAACTACTAAACCAGAACTTGGTTTATGATTCGTGACTTGTGATGATGATGATTATTATTATGGACTAGCCCCTTTATATTATTTGAATTATTGAGTACCCCTGGGACGGTTCTACCTCCTGGATATTCACTGTATTCACTTTATAAGCCCTTTATGTGGTGTCGCTCGGGCCTTGGATCGTGGCATTGTTTTTGTTTATTTATAAGCCCTTTATGTGGTGTCGCTCGACGCCTTGATCATGCATTGTTTTTGTTTATTTATAAGCCCTTTATGTGGTTTCGCTCGACGCCTTGATCGTGGCATTGTTTTCGTTTTTTATAAGCCCTTTATGTGGTGTCGCTCGACGCCCGATCACATTGTTTTTGTTTATTTATAAGCCCTTTATGTGGTGTCGCCGACGCCCGATCGTGGCATTGCTTCGCTTTATTTATAAGCCCTTTATGTGGTGTCGCTCATACGCCCGATCGTGGCATTGCTACATTTATTTATAAGCCCTTTATGTGGTGTCGCTCGACGCCTCGATCGTGGCATTTATTGCTGCCCCGTCATTACATATTTGTGGTTACTTATTAATAATCTACAAGCATGCCCCAAGGATTTCATTTTATGACTGACGTTGTGATCTTAAAATATTACTCAAGGCATGATTTTTGATTGTTATATTATACCTGTGTTCATAACACTACTAGAAATACCACTACTAATGGCGCACCTAATATGGCCATTAATGGCGCATCAGTGGTGCGCCATTGACAGCACGCCATTAGTAATTTTACTAATGGCGCACCACCGGTGCGCCATTAGTATATGCAAAGTCGCGCCATTAGTATGCCTCCTGGGGGCATGTATACCAGTGCTTTGGATACTAATGGCGCACCACCCCGGATCGCCATTAGTAACAGAAGATACTAATGGCGCACTTCCGATGATGCGCCATTAGTATGCAGATTGTCATACTAATGGCGCACTATCATGTGATGCGCCATTAGTATGAATATTAGGTTTTTTATTTTTTATTTTCTGTTTTTTGCACAGGTTACAAAATGTATAATTTGACAAAATATAGACAGCACACATGAACAATAGATTCATCAAATACAATAGAAGATTAGTCCTTGAATACAATTCATCATATTAGTCTCCTAATACAATTCATCATATTAGTCTCCGAATTGAAAAGACCGAACAAAGATAGAACATTATATTACAAGTCTCGAGACCGCGAGTAGCGAGTTTATCTTCGCATTACAAGTCGATGTCGATCATCTAAACTACCATCACATAGAAGAGAGCTGCGGTCATCACGATGAGCATCATCACGATGAAACTTCGTCTTCATCCGGTTCCTCCAACGCTCCCTCCTCTCCCGCTAGATAGCGGGCGATCTAGATTCGGCCTCGGCCCTAGTGGTGTACCCTTTGTAACTGTTACCGCTGAATCGGTGAACCTGTCTCCGACACTCCTCCCACCATCGAGACTCCGGGAACCTTACCCTTGTACACGACATACGTCGGCATCGCTATGCACTAGCCAAACGAAACGTTAGCACCAATTCACAGACAATACATAAGCAATATATAAGTATGCAACAGAACAATCGGAAGAAAAGCAAGACATTAATAGCATCGATTACATCTAAGTTGAACGACTCTCGAAACCAAAGAGACGTACTACAAGTTCATTAAAGTTTAATTACAACATGACCCAATCGATGTTTCAGAACTAGACAACTCGACTCAAGGGACCGGGCGTGGATGAAGCCGCCGTCTATCGTGGGAGTCATGAAAGAGCGGGAGTTGTCATCCTGCATTTGTAGCATTGTGTCGATGTCACCGTTGGACGGTTGATTTCGAGGTAGAACTGCCCCGAGGTACGAAGGACATCTTGATGGATGATTTCCGCAAACTCCGATTTGGATGCGAAAGAACTCTTGTCGGAGGTCCGCGTCTGGATTGCCGACACGCCGCGGCCCAATCTTGGAGTTTACTCGGTAGCGAAGTTGATGATGGTCCCGCACGATCGCCCGCATGTGATGGATGGCGTAGTAGGCACCCTTCGACCGCCAGAGGCTGCTTGACGCAGCGTAACGTCGATTGTGGGAGAACACGTGCTTGCCGTGCTTACGAATAGGCCTGGTGAAGGTGCCTCCAGATTTGGCGTGGCCGGGAGAACATCATCAAGAACCTTCTTGACATTTGTGTAGTCTACATTCGATCGACGGTCCGGTCGAAATACGTGGCCATGGAATATTTAGGGCTTAGGAGGATGGCGTGCAACGTGTGTCACCGCAGAAAACACGGAATGTTAAAAGAAAAGCGATCGAAATGTAAGAATTCATATGTTACGGGCGGTTGAGGGAGGACTTACTCGGAAAGTAAGGCACGAGGAAGTTATCCTTATCTTGGTTTGCCGAATGACGCCTTGAGGTAAGAACTTCGCGACTTGCGGTCCCCGCGCTGCCCAAGATCTTGGCACGCATGTAGAAGGGGTCGACTATCACGATGTCCGGGTCTTGTCGCGAATGATCCGCATCTCCATACTCAGCGAAAATAGCGAGCGAAGGTGTAGTGCAGCGGATGAAGGTTCAACATAGCGTGGATGTCATCAAAACGCAGGACGATCATACGCCCGATGGAGTTATCCACAAAGCCCTTGCCCTCTGGCACCTTGGCCGCGAAAACCGGGTATGCCACATCCTTCTCCCTGAGACGCCGCTTCTCCAAAGAAAGAACACCATCATGCAGACTCCGATAGCACCGGTTGCAGCATTGAGCATATTTGTCGGTAGCATCGCCTACCCGCCACATGCACCTCCTCGAGATATCCTGCGGTGAAGGTGGCCCGTCCCGAGCACGGATCGTACTCGGTGCGGCTGGCTCGCACCCTTCTTAGTCTTTCTTTTGCGTGCCTTCTTTTTCTCCTGTAATGGGACCGAGTTTTGCTCACAGACCGCCTTCTTGAGTGTGTTGGGGCTGATAATATTTCGCACCTCGCCTATCTGAGGCTCGGTGAAGTCGGCAGGTGGGCGTCTCGAGAGCTGAGCGCCGACGGCGCTGTTGTAACTTGGCTTCTCCAGCTGCACGAGCTAGATCGCACACGTCTTTTGTTGGGTTTGGTTCTTGAGAAGGAGGCCCCATGAAGTCGCCATCGTACCCATGCTCGGCAAAGTACTGATCGACGTTGCCAAATGTATCATAGTCGTCGTCGTCGTCATTCTGATCCTGTGCCATATGCATGTTTGGATCCAGTGGCATAGGGATGTCCGGCACCGTTACGGCGGTCTTGCCATGGGGCCGACTTGGCGCCGGCACGACTGGCGGTGTTGTCTTTGGGGTGGTGTCCCCCGCCCCCAAACGAATCTGGCTCTTCGGCCAAAGCAGGGGCCAGCTCAGGCAGGCGCTGAGGGTCATCACGTCATCATCGTCGGCCCCGACGGGTCGATTCGGAGGTAACAAGTCGTCGCAGCCTGGCAGCACCCGAACCAGTTGAACCCTAAACAAGTTGGGTGGCATCTGGGTACCGTGGAACAAGGGGTTGCCCGGTTGAACGATTTTGCCCTTGGCGACATCGACCAACTCGTTGTTCACGAAGTGGAGGAGAGTGCACTTAACGTCGGCGGCGCCTGCGAAAACATGTAGGGCGTCGGGATGCCCGATCAAAGGCAAGGAGATGAAGTCCTCGGCGAGAGAGGCAATTAGTTACCGTGATGATGGCGTCGAGCTCGGCTAATGTAGAGGCACCGCCAACGGCGGCGTGCGATTGACGGAGGGCGCTTGTTGCAGAGGTGCCGCGGCGTACACCGGGTGCATTAAGCTCCGTGCGGCGTCGGAGACACCAATGCCGCCTCGCGGAGGCACCAATGGCCCCGCCATCGCATTATGCGAAGTTGCTGGCCGTGAAGCTAAGAATCGGGCGACCCTGTGGCGCCCGCAATCCACACACTCAACCCGAGATCAAGGTAGGCACAAGGGCGGTGATCGTCGCTCCGAGTCGTTGTTCCACTTGCTCTTGGACAATCTCCGAATCCGCGCCACCTGTGCCTTGAGTTCTTGAACCTCTCGCGCTGGCTTTCCGAGCTGGTCTTTTTCTCCTTCCGCACACCAGGTATAGTATGACCCCATTTTGTCGACAAGCCTTTGCCGACCACACGACCAGCCGACGTCGACTTCTCGAGCTTATCCTTGTTCTTCATTACATTCAACCCCTATTTAGAGTGGTGTCCCAAGGGTTGCTCGAGTCGACCCAGCGCCATCGCTTTCATGCCACGGAAGGAATGTGAACCATTTAGAAATTGGCTTCATTAATTAGAATGCAACCATATGGAGCTAATTACGGGGTGTATTCCTTACTAGAACAAGCTCAAGCTGCCTGGTCTTCGGATCCGTGGTAAGCTCCTTTGTTTTCGGTCCTTCTTGTACCGGGCCCTGACAAAGTTCCTGGTCTGCTTGTCACCGCCAGTATGTATCGAAGAGGCGGTAGGCCTTGCTCGGCACGGTCCGCCTCCTCCTTGTCCCATATAGGCTCCGCCACTCTGTAACCGCCGGGACCGAGTGTGTGTTCCCCTATGTTCAGCTCCCGTGATTTGTTTCCCCACTCACTTGATTGGGAGCTTGCGGTGCTCGAGCAATTGATCTTGAAGTCGTTGTAGTCATCTTCGTGATCAAGTATTTTTCTCCTTGATCTTCTCATAACTCTCACCTTTCTCGATCATTCTCTTCACATTGCTTTTCCAAATAGACAGGGCCTTGCTCATCTTCGTGAGGGCAGCATTGTTCACTTTATTCCCTTTGAGGCTTGTGTTTTCAAATTCAGCGGGAACTTGTATCGTTCGTGCAGCTTCGTGAAGAGGAGGTTGCAAATTCCCTCGGTCGATGCCTCGGGTTCTCGGTGTTGATCGAGACGGTGCTCCGGACAATGCACCCGAGCTGAAGCGAGTACCCTTGACTATTCGTTCGGGCGCGTTGGATTCCGTTGGAGTCCACTTCAATAACTTCCTCCTTGAGGGTGCGGAGCACGATCGGGCGCCGTCCTTCCGTTGCCTCTTGGTGGCTGCCATCTGTCGGCGCGCGCCGCCATCATCGATGGTGGCATCCTCGGCGGCACCATCGGTGGTGGCATCGGTGTAGTCATCCTCGGCGGCACCATCCGTGGTCTCGGGATCGGTGGGGAAGGCGGCGACCTCATACAAGTGAGGTTGTTCCTCCATCTCCGGGACAGCTCCTGAATGCCTTGCCGCTCAACCCCGGCCTCATCGTTGTGGGCCATGTTTCTCTCTAAATAGAAACAAAGTTTGGTCAAAAGTTGGTTATTGTCAAGGAACAAGATCATGGTCTCATCATTTAGGGTTTGTCGACACGAGGCATCCTAAAATCTAAGCTTTTATCATTGAGGGTTTTTCGGCGCCAAGGCACCCTAAAAGCCTAACTTTTCATCATTTCGGTTTTATCGACACCGAGGCACCCTAAAAGCCATGCATTAGTCACAAGTACGCGGGCACTTGATCCTACTTAATTAACTACTAAGATACCCGGCCCATGCATTAGTCACAAGTACCCCATATGTCCTATTTTAGCAAAGTCATGCTAAAATTCACGGAAAATTTCAGCATGACCTTTGCTGAAAATAGGACATATGGAGTACCCGAATTTGCCGGAACGGAAGTTAATCGACATTCCGGCAAACTCAAGGGCCTCTTGGGGTACCTGCAATATCATTATCCCCGCGTAATGAAGTCGCCAATGGGTCATTTCAGAAGATCACAAGTAGCATCATCACAAGTACAACATCATCTATAGCTTTATATTATTATGTCTCAAGCTGCCACTAGTGCGGTTTAGTGAACAAGATGTTTGCTTAGCATACATTTTAGGTAAATAAGGCAAAGCAATAACCAATATTATTATGACTTGAAGCCATTTTTCTAGTAACCCTGGCAGGATATAAGTATCATTTCAAGGCAAATGAAACTTTCCTGCTTTCAGTTCAAGATGATATCAAGATAAACTAGTACACAAAAAACTGAAGCGTAAAAGTTCAGTCATAACAACATGGGCCGTTGTTATTTGTGCACAACTAGATCGCTTACACAATGCCTGCACCAATTAGGCATGAGCTTGCGGTCCCACCATTGATGTTTTGGTCCTGATTGTTCGTGGTTAAGATCTAAGCGATATGGTTAGCACTCGAATCGAGAAAACATAGTGTCAATCAACGAAATCATCACCTACAATGTGCCTCAAAGATGAGCTCGATGGAGAGTCTGCGTTTGTTTTGTGTTTCCAAATAATAACAACTTGCGGTATCAGCTATAGCGAATGAGGTAATAAAAAGAAAATAAAAGGAGAAACATCCACAGAGATCATGTTGATGGAGTTGCGCCGCACCATGCATGTAACAAGATGAAAGATCATGTAGGAAACACAATGGCAAACCCATGGTGAGAGACACCGAGAAGTACAAGAAAGTGACATTGCATATTTGCATGACTTGTGCATGATGAAGTAATGACCAACCGTAACATATTATTTTCTTTTTCAAGATTGACAACCAGATCATATTATAATGACTCACAAGACGGTGGATAGTTTGAAATTGTTCAACCTCAAATGTATCAAACAACACAAAGATTCACGATGAATGGACGGCTAACAAGTGGTAAGTGGTAGTTTAAATTTTTGCCTGCAGCTAAGTTGAGAAATCTGCCTCCACGAAAGTTATGCATGATGAACAAATGACCAACCGTAACATATTCTTTTCTCTTTTCAAGATTAACAACCAGAACATATTCTTTTCTTTTTTCAAGATTGACAACCAGGACATATTCTTTTCTTTCTTTCAAGATTGACAACCGAACATATTCTAATGCCCCCAAGACGCCGACAGTTTGAAATTGTTCAACCACAAAAGTATTGAACAACACGATATTTCGCGATGAATGGAGGGCTAATAAGAAATGCCCTATCAATTTTCAATGCCCTGTTTAATTGACCAAACAAGTGTTTTTATAGGCATAATACAGCAGCACAGCCCTTAACCCTTCAGATACTAACTTGAAGCAAACTTGAAGCAGAGATTAGTTATCGCTTTTGAGACAAATTTGACAATCGATCGCTTAGTGAATTTCAGAGACAAACTTAGAACACTAACTTACTGTACCCACAAGTTTAGTGAATTTTGACCGTAGTAAAGATCAAAAACTTCAGAATTTACCCTATGCAGACTTGCAGAGCACTTGGGCACAAGGCCGATGAGCACGAGGAGGAGCTGTCGTTGTCGATGGGCCAGACCCAGAGCCACAATGTACTCCATGATTCAAGAATCTGGTTAACTGAATCAAACTAAATGAAGTTTGGTGGACAACATAAGAGTTCATGAGAAGTTGACAACATCGAGAAAAAGAGGTGGGCTAATAAATTTAACAGTTTGCTTGGCCAACCAAATGTCAGCTTGTGCATCCTAGCATTTTAGTTACACAACATAATACCCAGACATGTGAGTATGAAAACAGTAAAAGAGGCATCTCGCTAGCAAAACCTAGGAAGAAAAATAAATTTCTCTTTGTTTTTTGAGGTGTCTTTGTTTCCCTCTCCTTGCTTTGTCGTCATAGTTTTGTCTGCTTATCCCCCAATTTGCATCTACTCTCCAGCAACCTGATGTAGATCCCTTGTCATCTTGCTCGGATTTAACTAGTAAGATCCATGTTGCTTCACCGTTAACTTATACTACACTTATGGTTGGAACGGATCATTTTTACTGTTCATAATATAGGTAAGGCATCATCCATGTCCAAGAGAGAGAGAAAAACTGCACAAATTGCTCATGAGAGGTATCAAAAGGTGTAAGCGAGAGGGGGCCGGGTAAACCAAATATGGCTTGCTCCTTCACCTTGTGCCTCGTGGTATCACATAATGGACAAAATAAAGTAACAAAAAGTTACTACCGCTGAAACGGACAGGACGAAGTGGCAGTCACCAACCTCTTCTCGATTCTTCATCGAATCCAAAGGCACCAGAGCCCTGTGAACAAGCAGGATGCTTTAGATCGAGACCAAATTAAGTAAGTGGAATCCTTTTGCTCGATCTTTTCCTAGAAAACGGACGAATTTCTCCCTGCCTCTGCATGCACACAACCCATTTTTACTTGACGGTTTAATCTGAGTACATGTACATAATGTGTCTCTCCGATATTTTGTAATCAAAGACCTAGCTAGGAGGTTCTACACTACATGTAGTGAGAGTGTGATGGGTAAACCCTGCACCGCACGTAGGTAGTGCAAAAACAAAATGAAGCATTGTTGAAAACAGAGCGTAAGCTGTAAGATACATATAAAGATTACAGATTTGGACAAGTATTTATGAGAGCGCCATCAGCTGTGTAACTTCATGTGCTCGCTGCCCACTCATCATCATCCTTTCCCAACCGAACAGCCCCACAGAATGAGAACGCTATGCTATGCTATGCTAGAGAGAGAAAGAGAAACCATCCCATATGCTTCGACTACTCTCGTTTTCCACACAGAGAGAGCTTGCTACTGCTATACATAGAGTCATCATAGACGCATAGACACAACAATGAGCAAAATTTGGTTGGGTTCATGCTTATGAGAAGGAGGATTCGCCGTACAGGGAGAGGGGAAGGAATCGCCGTACCTTGAGGCGGTGGGGAAGGAGGATTCGACGAGAAGGTGGACTTCGGAGGCGAGGAAGGGGGCAGCGTCCGGGCGGCGGGGTCGGGCGGCGTCTGGGCGGCGTCCGGGCGGCGGGTCGGGCGGGTCGAGGCGGAGGCTGGCGCGGGCGTCCGGGCGGCGGGGTCGGGCGGGTCCGGGCGGGTCGGGCGGGTCGGGCGGCGGCCGGGCGGGCGGGTCGGGCGGGTCGAGGCGGCGCTGCGCAAGGCCCGGGCGGCGGCCCGGGCGGCGAGGAGAGGGCGAGGGAGGAGTGAGAGGGCGAGGGCGAGGGCGAGGCGAGGGCAGGGCGGGGGGGATCGGGCGAAGGGGATCGGGGGGGGGCCACATTACTAATGGCGCACTCACCGCTGGTGCGCCATTAGCATGTCCACACTAATGGCGCACCTCACCGTGGTGCGCCATTAGTATTTTTTTTATTTCCACTCAAGCCAATGGGTTATGTACTACTGTAACCTATCCATGTCAAGCCCACTATACTAGCTCGACCGGTCACCCTCCAGCTCTCACACCAGAGGTCCCGGGTTCACTCCTGTGCTCCACAATTTTTTTTAGCATTTAAAAGCTATCTGATACTTATTTATGTTTAAATATATTCAAACTTGTTTAAATAATAACAGTAATATTTTTTATAAGACAGAGCATTTAAAAGCTGTTTGATACTTATTTTTTATAAGACGGTCTGGGTGTGCGGGGGTGGCCATGCAAGGCGAGTAGGGGAATCGAGGGTGCGGGGGTTGTGGCGGCCGTGGACTGGGGGACAGAGCATTTAAAAGCTGTTTGATACTTATTTTTTTATAAGACGGTGCTTGGGTGCGGGGGTCAAGGCGGTTGAGTAGGGAATCGAGGGTGCGGGGGCTCATGGCAAGGCGGCGGTGGACTCTGGGGTGCTCAAGCGCGAGGGGACCGGATCTGGTGAGGTGGGATAGCGATCGAGATGGAGGGGATCGAGGTGGGCTCCACAAATTTTTTAGCATTTAAAAAGCTGTTTGATACTTATTTGTGTTTAAAAATGTTCAAACTTGTTTAAATAATAACAGTAATATTTTTTATAAGACAAGAGCATTTAAAAGCTGTTTGATACTTATTTTTTATAAGACGGTGCGGGGGGTGCGGGGGTCGGCGGCGGTTGAGTAGGGGAATCGAGGGTGCGGGGGTCGGATCTCATGAGGTGGGATAGCGATCGAGATGGAGGGGGATCGAGATCGAGTGTCCATGAAATTTAAAAATATTCAAGATAGTTCAAAAGTACCCATGAAATACAATCGAGAAATGAAGGCTACGATTTAAATACAATCGATCTTAGCTAGCTATCTGTTCACAATCTTCTTGCCCTTCTTTTTCGCAAATGGAGTTCTTCCGTGGAATGGACGCCCTTAGGTAGGGTGGTCCTGCTTCTTCTTGTGGTGTATGCTGCTACTTCATCATCGCCGCCATGTTCGATCCTCGGTCGCCGATTTGTCAAGTCTTGCTCATTGGCTACTCCATCCATTCCGATGATCTTCCTTTTGCCTCTCCTCACGACAACACGACCGGGCTTTGGCGGTCGGTAATGAAGAAGCATTGGTCCACTTGGGAAGCCAGACCCATGGCTCATTTTTCAAGGTGACGCTTATACCATGGTCTTGGATTTGGCTTCGGTATAACCATGGTGGTGAAATACCGTCTTCTTTTATGACGTTCTTGGCCCATCGACACGGAACATCGACCTTCTCTCAACAGTAGCTCAGCTCCCAGATCTCCTCGATCCTTCCGTAGTATCTGTCCTTGTCGTTACCGTGTAGGATTCCATCGCTACCCGGAGTTCGATAACCATCGCTCTTCATGTCCTTGGCCTCGTGTAGAATGTAGTAGCCGTTGATATCGTGACGCCTCATAGGTCATCAGGTTGTGCTCGGGCCCCGCGACAAGGCGAATATGAGTTGTTCTTCCGCGGAAGAATCCTCATGTAAAGGGTACGAAGCTTATGCTTGAACCAACGCGTGAAACATGAGTTGTGCTCTTTGAGTGTATCTCCGTCCGTCCTCTGCTGGCCTCGGTCATTGTACGCCTTTTTAATAAAGGTTTTGTGCTCTACCACCCAAGGATCGACCACGCCTATGTGTTGTAGCGCGACTAGGTTTGCTCTTTCAAAGTCGGCGAAGTCGACCCTCGAAGTCGACATGCATTTCGCGGCGACCCTCACGGTGACCCCATCCAGCAAGCCTGCCGAGGTGCTCGCTGACGGTAGAGACCAACGGGTTCTCGATGCCTAGATAATTCGTGCAGTAGGAGATGCACTCTTCGATCGAAAAGCCCCGGCTATGCTTCCTTCGGACGTGACATGTTGCGAACGTATCCTTTGATGACACCATTCATCCTTTCGAACGGCATCATGCTGTGCAGGAACGCCGGCCCGAGTTGGATGATATCCTCCACTATATGGACCAGCAGATGCACCATAACGTCAAGAATGCGGGCGGAAGTACATCTCAAGCTCGCATAGTATCACCACGATCTCTTCCTCGTAGCCTTCGAGTTGCCTCACGCCAATCGACTTCCGAGATGACGTCAAGAAGTTGCATAGGCCAAATAGCGTTTCACGGACGTGCGCGTCCATGATCCCACGGATTGCAATCGGAAGTATATGCGCCATCGACCGCGTGATACCGTGAGACTTCATCCCGCTGAACTTCGCTTCACTGGTCTAGGTATCCGCTTATCTTCCCAGCGTAATCGAAGGAAGTTTTACTCCTAGGAGGCAGGTGAAAACTGCTCGATCTCCTCCCGACTTAGAGTGAAGCACGCGGGAGGGTAGTCATTTCCGGTCTTCTTGGCCTTTTGCCTTTGCGACGACTTTCGTGTCCTGTTCGCCTCATCATCATCATCATCATCATCATCATCATCATCATCATCATCATATATAGCGTGAAGCTCCTGCCGATGCCCATTGATTTCAAGTCTGCCCTTGCTTTCGCCCATCTTTGGTCCTCTCGGCATGTTGAGCAGGGTACCAAGCAGACTCTCGCACACGCTCTTCGTGATATGCATGACATCAAGGCTGTGAGGCACACGGTGGATCTTCCAAGACGGCAAGTCCCGTAAAACAGACCTCGCTTTTCCATACCTTCAGCAGCGGCTCTGGCGCCTTCGCTTCTTTCCCCGCTCGCGCCTTTTGCTTCTTTCCCGCAAGGCAGTCTTTCCAATTTTCCAACAGCTTGTCTATTTCTCGCCGCCTCGTGACACGCGCGCTGGGTTCGGTTTCACCATCGAACAGATCCTTGCGTTTCCTCCACGGGTCATCGCCGCGGCCACCTTCGATGTCCCATGAACACGGTTTTCAAGACCCGGATCTCTATCTAGTGGCGATACGCCAGTCATCCATGCACCTTACGCATCCGTAAAATCCGTGGACTACCTGCCCCGCGACATATCCGTAATCGAGATAGTCGTGCACCGTCGTGAGCAGTCACGGCTCTCATAGGGAAATATTCTTTCTCTCGCGGCGCCCCACGACACGCTGGCGTTTTCCACAGCGTGTCAAGCTCCTCTTCAAAGAGCCCCAGATACAGATTGATGTCGCTCCTGGTTGTTTCGCCCTTCAATTAGCATACTCATGTGAATGTACTTCCTCTTCATGCACAACCAAGGGGAAGGTTGTACATCCACACAAACACAGGCCAAAAGCTATGTGTGCTTCTCTGGCTGCCAAATGGATTGACTCCATCGGTGCTCGCGCCCAAAGACGATGTTCCTTGGATCGCTCCCAAATTCGAGTCTTGAAGTTCAACGCTTGCCACCGCTCGCATCCTTAGGGTGACTCAGCATCTTGTCTTTTTATCTATCTCCGGATCATTTGCGCTATCTTCCCGCTTCTTCTCCTCCCTATCCGCTGTACAACGCAGGAGCTTTGCTACCTTAGGGTCCGCGAAATAGCGCTGCAGACGAGGAGTGATCGGAAAGTACCACACCACTTTTCGAGGAGCTTTCTTCCTCTTCTTGTATCGAGTGACGCCGACACCGGACATATGGTAGACTCGCGTGCTCGTCCCGATAAATGATGCAATTGTTCATGCACACATGGTATTTCACGTGCGGTAAATCCAGAGGACACACGATTTTCTTCGCCTCCTCCAAATTGGTCGGGCACTTGTTCCCTTTGGGAAGACGTTCGTGCTGTAATGACATGTTCTCGCCGAAGCATCGCCGGTCATTTTGTGTTTTACCTTCATCTCCGTGGCCATGAGCGCTACTTTCAGCGGGTATCCTCGGCCTGCATCCTTCATACAATGGAGTAACCGCGCCTAACTCAAGTTGATCCATCTTGGCTTTCTCTCGGGCGGCAGCTCTTGCTATCCGTCCGCTTGAGAAGCAGCTCTTGAATATGAGGGTCCTGCACCCAGCCCATCGATGGTCCAGCGTCGCTCGCTCCGCCGCATCATCATCTTCATGATCATGCCCGTCGCCGCTCCAAAGATCTTCCTCATCATCATGTCCCGCATCTTCTACATGATGATCGTGTACAAGATCACACCGTGATCATCTCCCGGGATTCTTCGTCTTCTCGCCCGCCCGAGCCGCGGTGGTTGTCTTGCTGCCCTTCCTCATTTCTTGCCCGGCCCGCATGGACGACTTCGTAGTCATCTTCATCACCTTGCCACCGATAGCCATCCATGAAACCACGCAACAGCAGGTGGTCCCGCACCTGCCCGAATCCGGTCCGCAATAAGGCTCTTCAGCTTGCATCTTCGACACGGACATCTTATCTCCGCCTCGTTCTTTTGAAGCATCTCGCCTTCATGGACCTCAAAAACCTATTCACGATGCCTTCGGTCATCGTGCGGACCATGGTCGCCTCCGGGGTAGAGCAAAACGATATTTTAGAACCAAGAAAAAATTTGGCATGACTTTCCCTAAAAATAGGACCAAAAAGGATGCTTAATGCCAAAATTTCGCCAAACGGAAATGAATCAACATTCCGCAAAATATTGGCAACTATCGCATTTCAAATACCGTACACCTCCAAACACAAACACATATGCAAACACCACAAACATATGCAACACCACGAACATACATAGATCTAGCTAGGCTGTAAAAAGTGCATGTGCACATTGTTGTAAGGAGAACAACCTAAATATAGCTTCCCCTTACTTACCTATTAAAACAAGGTAATTTAACCACTTAATTTGAATGAATCTATGGTGGAAATGAGGTGAAAAGAGGAGGCACCCAGACAAGGAGGAGGTGGAGAGAATGAAGTGGGGAGAAAGTGAGTGTGTGGGTAGGAGAGGCTGTCCCAAATATCTTGTTGCTGCCCACTTACTAATGGCGCACCTCTTGCATGGTGCGCCATTAGTAGTTACCACTACTAATGGCGCACCTAAGCAGGATGCGCCATTAGTATGTTTGGACAAAGCGCACTAGTTCAAAAAAAGTTTCTATACTAATGGCGCACCCACACCCTGGTGCGCCATTAGTAGTTACAACTACTAATGGCGCACTGTGCGCAGTGCGCCATTAGTATGTTTGGACAAGCGCACTAGTTCAAAAAAGTTTATATACTAATGGCGCACACACACCTGGTGCGCCATTAGTAGTTACAACTACTAATGGCGACTTTGGCAGGATGCGCCATTAGTATGTTTGGACATGCACTAGTTTAAAAATTTGGTACTAATGGCGCAATTCAAGCATGGTGCGCCATTAGTAGTTTAGACTCTAATGGCGCATCGGATGGTGGTGCGCCATTAGTATATACTAATGGCGCACCATCTTTCCGGTGCGCCATTAGTGTCATTTCCATCTATAGCCCTTTTCCTAGTAGTGTAATGTTTGCGAGTACATTCAAAGTACTCACTGGCTTGTCCCTGGCTATTGTCTTGGCCAGATTTCTTGCGTGGAGCGGAGAGTTGCGACGACTGCCCCAGAACCTATGCAACAGTGATAGCAGCCTTGCGAAGATAGGAGTTAACCTGGTCAGCTGTTCCCGTGGAAAATGGAGCCCCATAGACGCTGATGATCCACAAACCGCTTCCGCCATCAACCACTAGAAACCATTTGTTGTACTCGCAGGCCAGAATGGTCTTGTGCTGCATATCCTGTAATTTTGCTTGGATTTTCTGTACCGAGTTGATGCCTCATTAGCTAACAGTAGTCCTGGGGCTGATGAGCACGACGGCCATTTTTCTGGAATCTATTACCCGAAAAAAAACGGTCGCGACAAAAATTCATAGTACAGCGGATACCATACCAACACACAGCCATAGAGCATGTTGGGTACTCCGGCAGGTGGCCAAAAGCGGTGAGGATCTCCTCATTCCAAACACCGCAGAGCACCATCCCGTGGATAACAATACAATATTGACAGTCTTCAAGACATTCGCTTCAAATAATAGGTGCAAGCGAGCACTCCGTAGTCTTGCTGAAGTCTGCCACATGGCAGCAATAAATCCATGGAGCGCACGGCTATCACCTTCAATGCCAGTGACGAACCTAAATTCCAAACAGCCCGAGCACCAGCCGCATTGGTCCTTAGCCCAATTGTGGACGACTTTCGACTCACTAAAGTGCTCATGGACGGCGGCAGCGGATTAAACCTCATTTATGAGGAAACTCTTCAAAAATGGAAATAGATAGAAACTGCATTGAGCAAAGTAGCACGGCCTTCAGAGGAATCATCCCTAGTCGAGAGGCACACTGCACTAGGAAAATCACACTAGATGTGGTATTCGGCACTCCGGAGAATTATAGGCCCGAAGAAATTACATTCCAAGTGGCCCCGTTCAGTAGCGGATACCACGCCCTTTTAGGGTGGGAGGCATTCACGATCTTCCAAGCCATACCCCATTACGGGTACATGAAGCTCAAAATGCCCGGGCCCAATGGAATCATCACTCTAGCTAGTGATCCGGACATAGCGCTCCGCGCTGAAAAGAAAACAGCAGCACTGGCCCTCGAGGCATTATCCAAAGCCCTCGCGGCAGAGGAATTAACTGCGCTACGCTCCATAGTGGACAGGGACGACGTGATACTCGACGACCCAAATCCACTTCTTTTAAACCAGCGGGTGAAATAGTCAAATTCCAAGTCCACCCAACGGACCTTACAAAAACAGCCTCCATCGGGGCACAATTAAACCCTGATGTAGACGCCGCACTACGGGAGTTCCTGCGCGAGAATTGGAACATATTTGCCTTGCATCCCTCAGATATGCTAGGAATCCCACGCAAGCTGGCCGAGCATAGCCTTAACATTCTAAAGGGCTTCAAGCCGGTCAAGCAGACTCTTCGGCGTTTCTCTGAACCTAAGAGACAAGCCATGGGAGAGGAACTAGCCAAGCTATTGGAGGCCGGATTCATTAGAGAAATCAAACATCCGGACTGGCTAGAAAACCTGGTGATGGTACCAAACAAGGACAAATCCTGGCACCTATGTGTCGATTTCAAGGACCTCAACAAGGCTTGCCCAAAGGATCCCTTCCCCCTCCCTCGCATCGATCAAATTATCGACGCTACCGCAGGACATGACTCATTGTGCTTCCTCGACGCATACTCCGGCTACCACCAAATTAAGATGGCGGAGACCGACCAAGCTGCAACGGCATTTATCACGCCATACGACCCCTTCTGTTTCAACACAATGCCCTTCGGGCTCAAAAACGCCGGCGCAACGTATCAACGCATGATTCAGACATGTCTGGAAAAGCAGATTGGCAAAACAGTGGAGGCATACGTAGATGATGTGGTCGTTAAAAACAGACACGTCGAATCCCGAATAGACGACTTGAGGCTCACGTTCGACAATCTCCAAACATACGACATTAAGCTCAATCCGGAAAAATGCGTTTTCGGCGTACCCGCCGGAAAGCTCCTGGGCTTCATCGTCTCTAGTAGAGGAACTGAAGCAAATCCGGCTAAAATCCGAGCCCTGTCACTGTTGGCTATCCCAACTGACCTCAAGCAAATCCAGAAATTAACTAGATGCGTGGCGGCCTTAAGACGCTTTATCTCCCGATTAGGAGAAAAGGCATTACCCCTTTATCGCCTTCTTCGGCGCACCGAACACTTCGAGTGGACGGACGCGACCACGGCCGGACTAGAAGACATAAAGGCCATCCTGGCCACCAACCCAATCCTGGCCGCGCCAAACATCGGCGAACCAATGCTGCTATATATAGCGGCAACTCATCAAGTTGTAAGCGCAGTGCTCGTCGTCGAACAAGAAACGGACGGACATAAATTCCCACTTCAAAAGCCGGTATATCATGTATCCACTGTCCTCACTCCATGCAAATCACGGTACCCGCATTATCAAAAGATAGCATATGCGGTATTCATGGCATCCCGGAAACTACGACAGTACTTTCAGGAGTGTTCAATCACAGTGGACTCGGAAGTACCACTCAGCGAAATAATAAACAACCGCGACGCCATGGGCCAGATTGCCAAATGGGCCATTGAGCTCCTCCCGTTCGACATAACATATAAACCTCGGCGAGCCATTAAGTCGCAAGTATTGGCCGATTTTGTCGCCGAATGGAGAGAAGCCGAACTCCCTAAAGAGTACGGCGCGTACTCCAATTGGATCATGCACTTCAACGGCTCTAAAATGTTGGCTGGTCTGGGGGCTGGTGTCGTCCTGACGTCCCCCACCGGAGATACAGTCCAATACGTACTCCAAATATTGTACACAGACTCCAACAACGCAGCCGAATACGAGGCCCTGTTACATGGTCTTCGGATGGCAGTTTCCATGGGCATTCGATGCCTGGAGGTGTGTGGGGACTCAAACCTCCCAATATCCCAAATAAATGGAGACTTCGATGCCAAGGATCCGAAAATGCCGGCTTATCGCAACGCCGTCCTCAAGATGTCAGTTCGGTTCGAGGGGCTCGAATTCCACCATGTGGCTCGGGAAAACAATTAGGCGGCGGATATCCTCGCCCGTATCGGCGCTAAGTGCGATGCTGTCCCACCTAACATCTTCTTGGAAAGGTTGTTTAAGCCATCCGTGGTATGGGAAGGGGACACCAGTAACAATAGTCCGGACCCGACCACAACGCCAGATACCGAACACTCTGGCATAATCGGAGGCTCTACCACAGAAATAACACCTTCAGCCCACGTAATAATGGTCGTCATCGCCCCGTGGACAGAACCATTCCTGGCCTACCTAACCAGGCAGGAACTTCCCGAGGACCAAAATGAGGCACGCTGTATAGTGCGGTGATCTAAAGCCTACAAGGTTTACGAGGGAGAGTTTTATAAGAAAAGCGCTACCGGAGTCCTTCAAAGGTGCATCTCCGAAGAGGAAGGGCGGAAGCTTTTGGTAGAAATCCATGGTGGACTCGGCGGTCACCACGCCCGGGCCCTTGTAAGCAAGTCCTTCCGTACAGGTTTCTATTGGCCGACGGCTCGGGAAGATGCACAGGACTTGGTCCAACGCTGCGTCGGTTGCCAGCTTTTTGCAAACCAAAGCCATATGCCGCCCACCGCTCTCCAAACAATCCCCATTACCTAGCCCTTTGCAGTCTGGGGGCTTTATATGGTCGGACCCCTTAAAGGGGGAACCCATAAGAAAAAATACTTACTGGTCATGGTGGATAAATTCACCAAATGGATAGAAGCCAAACCCGTTAAAACGGGCGAATCCGGACCGGTGATAGACTTCATATCTGGGGTTGTACACCGTTATGGCGTCCCACACAGCATCATTACTGACAACGGCACGAACTTTACAGCCGACGAGGTAAAACTTTGGTGCAACAAAATGGGCATCAAGCTCGATTATGCTTCTGTCTATCACCCGCAAACTAACGGTCAAGTCGAGCGAGCAAATGGTCTTATCATGAGCGGCATCAAACCAAGATTAGTGCGGTCCTTAAAGGAGTCTAACACGCACTGGGTAGAGGATCTCGACTCCGTCTTATGGGGGCTGCAGACCACGCTGAATCGCACTACCGGATACACACCGTTCTTTATGGTGTACGGCGCAGACGCGGTTCTGCCCTGTGACATAATTCATGACTCACCTCGAGTGCGCATGTATGAAGAAAAAGAGGCCGAGCTTGATCGGCAGGACAGCTTGGACGCCCTGGAGGAGGAGCGCGACGTGGCAAAAGCCCGCTCCGCATTCTATCAAAGAAACAGCTCAAGATACCAAAGTAGAGAAGTACGGGCCAAAACTTATAACGTTGGCGAACTAGTTCTACGACTGCCGGAGAAGAAAAAGAACAAGCTTTAGCCCAAATGGGAAGGTCCCTTCATTATTGACCAAGTTCGACCGGCGAGCGCACTGCCTCGCAGATGCATCGGACAATCGACTTGAGCCAAACCCATGGAATGCAGCCAGACTCCGAAGATTCTACTCCTAGTGCCGGACTCTATGTTCGTCCCCTTACCTCTGTCCATTTTTCGCATATACATTATCTGTCCTTTCTCTCTTTTTTCTTCTTTTTCCTTCTCCTAAAAGCCTTAAAAGGCCAACTTGTGTTTTGACTACACAATATTAACGCGCTAGCCATGCTCATTATACCCGGGGGCTTCTTATACAGAAGCTTAATATAACTATTTTTCCGGGCTTAATGCCCCGCACATGTGTTATTCTTCCGCATGTACCTTTTTTCGCCATTATATGCATCGATATGACTTAAGTTTTTGCCAAGCTGGGTTGCTCGGCTCTTGTATTTATGCCCCACGCTCCTGCTAATCTGCTAGGCATAAGGGGAGCACCTCTGCAATTGTTACTGCCAGGTCAGCCGGATGTGTACCTCAGACTGGGTGAAGCCGAAAGCTAGTGTTCTTAAGGGAATATTCGGTCGGTGAACAAAAGATGACTTTAATTTATTTTTGATACATGCCCGCAGATGTTTTTTGCCTGCGTCTCTTCTCGTAGTCCGGACATGCACATTAGGGCATGCGTACCCAGGGAAAGGAACCCTTAACGGAACTATTCTCCCTGGAATATGTTTCTTACTATCCATGTAATATAACATAGCTAGTTGGGTACTTGTCTGTTCAAGCACTTATGACCCCTACGCCTAGTTTCCACGCATACCCCGGTTTTTAAATAACTGAGTGGGTATTCGGATACACTCCGGACTATCGGGTCCTGAGGTCGAAGCGAAAAGGTCCGCCATGACAAATGATTTACAATCCAGCTAGAGACATTATACATGTCATTTCAATTACACAGTCACTTAGACTGACTAAAGTCTTCTTCTATCCCATCCAACAGGCTGCCTAGCCTACAATCCTGTTGGGAATACTTCGCGGCTAATTCTACTTGGTCATACACGAAACTGACGGGGGTCTCTTTCCCATCGAGCCCCATTGTGTCCGACTCGCCATGTGGTTTGGGTCAGCCTTGGTATACCGCTGCCTTCACCATGGCCCAGCTTCCTGGCACCTTGACGGCAGGCCAATATCTTCCATAATCGAAGCGCCACAAGCCCCCCTTGAGCTTCTCTCGCAAGCTCTCCAATGCCTCCGGCAGGGAGACGGATGGCCACAAGGCCTGGGCAATACCGCATCACCCACCGAACTTGTTCAGCAGCCAGAAAGCTCCGTAGAAGATCACCCGCAGATCCGCATCTCCTCCACAGATTTACCCACAAGATACCTGCAGACATAACTCTGTTAGCCGGCTTCTTCGTCGAACTCTTTCAAAAGTTCGTTCAAGCACTTACTGAAAATGCCGCGTCGAAGCCGCTTATTCTCCTTCACGGAGTCTGCAAGCTGGGCTTGAACATCCTTCATTTCCACGCACAGCTGGGTATCAGCGTCTTGGAGATCGTTTTTCTCCCGCCTAACTTTCGTAAGCACGCGCTCACCAGCCTTTAGCTGTCGTATGACATGTTGCTCATCCGGATTCACTCCGGACTCAGCTACAATATCTATTGTTAGATTTGCATGCATGCCGCATACTATATGGTACCTATCATTATTTGAAACAAGTGTTACCAGAGGGTGTCGGGCGCTCGGGAACGGGGTCCCTGTGACTTGCTCGCTCGCTGCTCATGCATGGCTCAAAGGAGGCCCAGACAACCCATCTTCATCAACACAAGCTCAAGACCTCGCGAGGGGCCAGAGATTGCTGGGCGGATTTACCAAGAGCTTCTCGTGCACGGCCTTGTTAGGCTAGCTCATGAGGAGGCGGAGAGTTCAAGGCAGGGTACTCGCGAGGTGCCCATGACGTAAGCCATGATTTACCAAGGGCGCCAGGTCGGGCGCCAGCTGCACAGCCAGCCCTCCTTTCCTCTTTGGTGCAAAGGGAGCAAGCGCAGTAAGAGCATCAAGCAAAGGCATCCGCTTCGTGCAACAAGACCAAGACCAGCCCCAACGGCTGAATGCGGTCATCGTGGAGCCCAAGCAGCGACATCACCAGAGCCTTTGGCAAAGCGAGGACCAACTTTAGTCAGATAAGTGTACCCGCTGTTCCCTTCGAATGGCTAATTGTTGGCACCCTTCCCGCCAATATTTGGGAAGAGGCCTGTGGCCTTCGCCTATATAAGTAGAGCTAGCCACCATAGAAAGGGGAGGAACGAAGGATCCGCCATTCGGAATCCAGAGAGAGAGAGAGACCCGATCCTCAAGCTAGAGCGACGGGACACCACTTAGCAGTTCATCGCTTCCACTAAGAACAGACCCTCGCGAGGCTGTTCTTCCCTGCATCGTTCCATCGGCCCAAGAGGCAATCCACACACCACACATCGGAGTAGGGTATTACACCATGATGGTGGCCTGAACCAGATAAATCTTAAGGCCTCTTGTGTTGTTCTTGCTAGTAGTTTAGGTCCTTGCGATTCGGGCGAGGTACGAGGCGGTGGAGGGTTGGATCTCCGCCACCCCTGTAGTTCGAACCTTAAGGGTCTACCGAACCCGAACCGACATTTGGCGCCAGTAGGGGTGCGCCGAACCGCTTTCTGCCACCTCGTGTCCTGCTGCATCGCCATCACCATGTCCGCCACTGCTGGCAACCCAGATCTCTTGGGCGGCGTGGGTCGCCACGCAGAGCCGCCGCCGGCTACCCTGCGTTCTGTGCAGCTCATGTCCGCAGGGCGCCACGGCCGGGCGACGCGGACAGGCCTCGACGATTTCACACCGCTGCAGCGCGGACGGTAGCAGAGCCTCCAACCACACCGCGACCACATCATCAGACACCTGGCCGAGCAGGCGAACTCGAGGGCCGCGCCACAAGGGCCCGAGAGCTGCTGCAGCAGCAGTGGCCGGAGAGCGGCCGTGACGTGCTCAGCCGGAGCGAGTGGCGGAGCTCCTAGGCTTCGCCGCGGGGCTCACCCTTCTGCATCCAACTCCCACTCAGCCGAGGGCGGCCCGCACGGGCTCCGCCACCACGAGGCTCCAAAGCTACCCCAAGACCGCGAATCAGCTGGCGCTGGGCGGGCGGCGGGCTGCCCCGCCTCGCCCGCTGGAGAAGAAGGACTCGACGCAACTCACGGCCTCGGTGGACCGCCACGCCACCACCCCACGGCGGCGCCACAACCAGAGCAGCAAGGCACGCCAAAGACTACGGGCGTGGCCTTCGGGATGACAGCCGGAAGAATACGTGCCCCACATGATGGACCAAGGCACCCGCATGAGGGAGAACAAGACTCGCCTCAGCCTCAATCTGGGGGATGAGGCGCCAGGCCGACTCTTCCAGAGTCTCGAGATGGTCCCACTGGTCACGCCGGGGCGACGATTATCGGTACCGCCATTTCTCAAGAGCAAACATACGCTAACCATAGGTCGCAGGAGGTGCAGGTTGCCACGACGAGCGGCTACCCCGGCCCCTCAGCCTCCTACCTCGGGAGGGGGGGCGACGGGCTGCCGGAGAGGGGCAGAGATCCAACATCACCACTGCAAGGCGCTCGAGCAAGGCGCCCTAAGGAGGTAGGCCTCTCTGGGAGGTGCCTCAGGGCTCGCCGGCGGAGGACCCGTGGTCGCTTGGGAACCGCTGGTGACCGCTTACCCCACCGGCGGCGCCCTGGTTTCCGGCCGTCATGGCACTAGAGTGTGGCGCAAGGCGGCCCCTCGTCTGGGCGATATGAAGCAAGGCCGGTACTGTGAAGAAGGCCCAAAGGCTCATGAAGCTCGCCGCCTGCGACACTCTCACGTAATAATGAGTGGGGTTGTACACGCCGAGTCTCAGGGTGCCGCCTCAGCCCCGGGGCTCCCTCCCACGCCCAAGAGCAGCACTTAGCTCCGCCCGTGAGAAGACGCCCAAGACTAGACTAGGTGCCGGACGCTGCCTTTTTTCTCGCTTTCATTGGTTTTCCTCCGCTGTCGCTTTTCCCCTCGCGGATTTAAGTTGAATTTGAGCTCAAGATTTGCGCAGATTCGGGAAGGGGTGTTTAGTCTCGCTCGAGCAAATCTCTCGCTGTTACATAACTCCGCTTCAGCTGCCTCCCTCGCGAGCCCTCGCGAGCCGGGCAGCTAAGCTTGCGCAGCCTAGCCTGTCACCGCCAAGGCCCTCTCCGGAGGGTTTTACTGCAGGTCCTACGGATTCGATCAAGGCGCCAGACGCCTCAGCCTCCCACAGTTATCTCTGGGCTCAGACGAAACAAAGGTAAACCATCCAACTAGCGCACCGCTTAGACAACCACTTGGCGCTGGGGAGATGGGCGCTAGACACCTGCTAATACGAAGAACACGAAGTTTTACATGAGGGGCTCCCTCCCAAAATGCTTCTCACCTCCATCAGGCCAAAACCTGAGTTCTATTCATGCGGGGTAATGGAACAAGGACAATACATGATCACGGACAAATCCTCAATGCATCCTCGTGGAGCACCTCCCGAGCCGCTCTCGGCGTCACCTGGCCTCGCCGCCGTGTCTCGCATGATCGCCGGCGCGCCTCGCCTGTTTCACCACGCCGCTTCATCGGGCGGCCACGACCATGCCGCCGCCATCCGGGCGAAGGCCCGGACGAGGGCATCCACGTTGTCTTCCCCAGGGCGCCAGTCGCCTGACGGCCCGGGAACTGGGGCGATGGCTGCGCCAAAATCGGCGGAGGGTCCATGTCCCGAGATGGCTGAAGACGCGAGAGAAGGCGCGCCGAGCAGCGCGCCACTCCTCTCCTCCACCAACCTGTCACTTCTGACCGACCGCGCCACCACGCCGCTGAAGAATCAAGGTTGCCGACGAGTTAATCGCAGGCGGTTGGCCCATCCGCCGCAGATATTATCCAAGGCTACGTTAGCTCTTTTCCGGAGCGCATGCAGCATGGGACGGTGCTCGTGCTCAAGATTCGCCACGACGATCTCGTCCGTGATTCTCGGGCGGCAACAGCCTCGCCTCCTCCACTACCGGGCGAAGAAGGAGCGCCGCCCGAGAGGTGGTGGACTCTCTCGCCACCTCGAGGGCGGCCCAAGAGCATCGCCCGCCGCCGCCTCCTCCGGCTTTGGCCTCAAGGCAGCAGTCCTGCCTCACCGGCCTTGATCAACTCCAACCGCTTCAAACTCGGCCGAGGTTCGAGCGCCGCCCACTCGGGCGTCCGACCTCCTCCATGACGCTGGCTTCCTGCTGCAACCTCATCCTCTGCCTGCCGCCAAGCGCCCCTCGCTCCAAGTGCTCGATTTGCGCTGCTCTCGGCGGCTTCTGCCGCCGCTTTCACGCTTCGAGCTCCGCCGAGTCGCCAGAGGCCACCTTCATCGACGCAGGGCTGCCTCTGCAGCCCGCTTGCTCCTTCAACGAGTGGCACCGGCCAGGGCTTCCTGCCCGCCTCCGCCGCCGCCGCCGTCACCTGCCCGGCCTCCTCGACGCCCGAGAGCAGGCCTCCCGAGAGGCTGCCACGACGCTTTGGCCTCTTCACATCAAGCTCAAGCTGGACGACGCAAGGGCGGCAGCGCCCAACAGGCTCTTCAAGGCCAGCGCAGGCCTCGCCTCAAGGCAAGGCTTCACAAGAAGCTTTTCACCTAGAAGGCTCACCGCCGGCCGCCCTTCAAGAAATCTTGGCGGCGGTGCGACGCCCCGGCGCACTTCACAGACGCCCTCCACACCATCGACCGCCTCTAGACGGGCGCCGGAGCCGCGAATCAACACTCCTCCGGGCAGGGGGGGCTGCACTGCGACGGCCGGGCGCGCGCCGCCAGTAAGCCCGACTGAGCCAACCCATCCCTCAGCATTTAGGGCGCAGAAGCGCCAGCCAATCGCCGCCCACGACCAGCGAGAAGCCCACGGCAGGCTAGCTATGCCTCGAAGGCTCGCGAGGCGCCTGGCCACGACGCTCGGACGGCTCACCTCCCCAATCGCCTCACCACAAGAGCTCCACCGCTTGAGCACTCGAGGGCTGGGGCGGGACGGCCGAGGGGACGGCTCTCACCCGCCTCCGTGAGCTCGGCAGAAGGGCCTGCAGGCAAGGATCAAGACAAGCATCAAGAATCAGGAGCTGGAGAAGGAGAATGCTTACTCATCGCTGGCGGCACTTCCCACGCTTCAAGAGGGCGCACAAGGGTAATCATCGCCTGTGGCCTCCTTCTCTTCCGAGGGCCTCAAGTTCACGCTGAAACGACCCAAGATTTGAGCTGCAGGATCAGCCTCTGGCGAGGGAGAAGCATCAAGGTGGCTTGCGCTGTATGCCACCGACGCGCGCCGCTAGTCACCTCACCAAGAGAAGCAGCAGGGCCTCAGGGGCTCGTCATGGGCGCTGCAGCGGCTGCCCGCCGCCTCACCAAGCAGCGGCATGAGCCTCGTGAGCTGCCCTCACGAGCATCGCCAGCGCTGCCACCCCGTGGGGTCCTTCAGCCTCTAGCGGCTCGTGCCTCCCTGCTCCGCCACTTGAGGAGGATCCACCTTGGCTGACTGGAAGGGCTGTCACCACCACTGGATTCTTGCGAGGCCCCTGGAGACCAGCGGGGTGCAGCCCCCATTCATCGAAGATAGGCATCCGTTCACCAGATCACCCCTGCTCCGCAGAGGTACAAAGAGGCCCCTTCGCGTCGGATGCCACCGGGTTAGGATCGCCAACAGATCAGAGCACTTTCCTTAGCGCTTCAGCGTCAGTCTTCTTCCGGAGCCTCATACGATCACCAGGCCCGCCAAGGCCCACATCCGTGGGAATGGCGTTGAAGAGGAGCAATGCGGCGATCAGAACTCCTTCACCACCTTGGGCGCCACACAGAAGCCACCTCAGAACGCCAAGCGGCACTAGACAAAGACGAGCCGAGGGCTCGAAAGCGTCTCTTGGCCCCAGCCTGAATTGGGGACAGCAGGCGAGGTCGGCTCACATAGCAGGGGGCTGGGCACCCCCACATCCACGTACAACCACCTCTCGCGAACTCAGCCGCGGCGGAGGCAGTGCTGAAGTCAATCCTCGAGGTCATGTCTCGGCGCGGCGACGAAGCCGACGCGACGCCGAGCATTGAGTGGGGTCGAAAAGGCGCAGAGAGAAGAAGTGGCACAACATGGCAACCGAGGAAGGATGCCCATCATTGCCTCACAAACGGCTAAGACCGAGAGGAGAGTAATGGACTCAGGACCCAAATGCATCATGTGGATCTCGATAATGGGAAAGCACGGCATTGAAGAAATCGAGAAGGGGAACTAGTCCCCCCACAGTATGCCGCCAAATACCGGACCTCGTGACTATCCTATCGATGGCGAAGGGGGCGCGGGCTGCACTGCCGCCCTCCCGCATTCATTGAAGGAGGTGGCTGAGAGTTTAACTGACCTTGCCCAAGCCCTCCAGATTGAGTATGATCGACGGGTTGATAGCGGAGGCCGGCGGGCGGGGCGAGCAAGGCGAAGGCGAGGTTTCTTCCTTTCCCTTCTTCGCCGGAGACATGGCGATCGATAGGGGAAGGGGATTTGAGATTGGATTGAAATGGAAGCCGGAGTTCGAGAGAGGGAAGGACCGAGCACACAAGCAGCAGAGAGGGGAATGATGTGTGCAAAGCAAGCGGTCCGCTTAGCAAGGCACGAAATAAGGAGGCGTGGGGAACAAAGGTCGCCCACGCCCAATCAACCGCCACGCTGTCGCCCGAGGTCAGCAGTTATTAGGGCTCGCGACGCTCAAGACTTGCCCTTTCGCCTCTCGCCGCTGTTCGGGCGCGCCAGGCCCGGGTTGTTGCCGGCGTTCGGGAACGGGGTCCCCAGACTTGCTCGCCATGCTCGCCTGCAAGGCGTGGCTCAAAGGAGGCCCAGTGACAGCCCATCTTCATCAACACAAGCTCAAGATACTGCTGGGCGGACGACCAAGAGCTTCTCGTGCACGGCCTCGCCAGCCGGGCTCATGAGGAGGCGGAGAGTTCAAGGTGGTACTCGCGAGGTGCCCATGACGAAGCCATGATTTACCAAGGGCGCCAATAGCGCCAGCCACAGAGCGCCCTCCTTTCCTCTTTGGTGCAAAGGGAGCAAGCGCAGCAAGAGCATCAAGCAAAGGCATCCGCTTCGTGCAACAAGACCAAGACCAGCCCCAACGGCTGGAATGCGGTCATCGTGGAGCCCAAGCAAAGGCCATCACCAGAGCCTTTGGCTCATGAGGACCAAGTTTAGTCAGATAAGTTTACCCGTTGTTCCCCTTTGAAATGGCCAAATGTTGGCGCCCTTCCCGCTCAATATTTGGGAAGAGGCCTAGGGCCTTCGTCTATATAAGTAGAGCTAGCCACCATAGAAAGGGGGGAGGACGAAGGATCCGCCATTCCGAATCCAGAGAGAGAGAGACCCGATCCTCAAGCTAGAGCGATGGGACACCACTTAGCAGTTCATCGCTTCCACTAAGAACAGACCCTCGCGAGGCTGTTCTTCCCTGTACTATTCTTCCCAAGAGGCAATCCACACACCACACACTGGAGTAGGGTATTACACCATGATGGTGGCCTGAACCAGTATAAATCTTGCGTCTCTTGTGTTGTTCTTGCTAGTAGTTTAGGTCCTTGCGATTCGGCGAGGTACGAGGCTGTGGAGGGTTGGATCTCCGCACACCCCTGTAGTTCGAACCTTAAGGGTCTGCTGAACCCAAATCCGGCTGTAGGGGCCTTCTCGACTCCTTCAATGCGGCAATCGCGCCCGTAGCTGGGCCTTGCACTCTTCCAGCTCTTGAGACAATTGGGGATTCTTCTCTGTAAGAACCTGCACAAATAATGATCCTTAAATCAGTTGTGCCAACTATTTCAAGTCTCAGGGGCTACTGATACATATAATCATCAAATTTTCTTACCCGTATATCCTTTACATACTGGTCCGTGGCTCTGGGAAGACCAATTTGACCAGCACGGATGTACGCGTTTCCTGAGTTGAAGGCATTAAACGCCTCTTGGGAGGAACAAGCGTCACGGAGTACAGCCCGGCGACACCTGTGATTCATGGCGCTCTCCACTTTGGAATTTGTAGTGGATATTTTATCCGCATCCTCTGTAGGTGGAGCATCCAGCGCGTGCCCCTTGTTAGCTTCCGCCTCTGTGTCCGGCCCTGGGGCCCGACTGGTGGAGGCGTGATCGGCAACCTCTTCGGATATAGTCCGGCGAACGTTTTTCCTTCTAGGAAACATGGGTGTTATTATGTTTTTAAAGACGACAACCACGGAGCAAGGTTTTGTATCATACCTCTGCGTCAGCGTCTCAGTCCGGATCGCCTTCCTTTTCAGCCGACCCGGCTTCGGCGCCCCTTGTTGGCGAGTCACCGCAGGTTCGGCATGGTGTCCCGAGGGCCTTCCCTGTAAAACACCATACAGGTAGAATGGGTGAAGTGCATAAAAGGGGATCCTTCTTGGAAGACGGGACTCTGGTTTTACTTACATGCGAGGCGGGGAGTAGCCCAGGATAGTCAGCTATAATGGCCACCATGGCATCATCACAACTTAATTGATAGAATATCCTGTCAATTAGCTCGACCAATATGTCCGGATCTTCTTCGAGTCTAGGATCAAGGACCCGGTCAGGGTCCTCCGGTTGTGGAGGCGGGCTATTGACCTCCCTTACAGCCTTCTGCAGTTCCTGCCGCGAAATGGCAAGGTAAATACATATGACGACGGGTGTGGAAAAGATGGGAATAAAGAATGGAAACTCACCCAACTTGGAGGGTTGTACATGGAGAATCCATCTCGTGGCTTAATGCAGATGAACTCCTCTTCTTCTCTTTTATACAAATCGGACAGAATTCTTGCCAGGGCAGCAGCTGAGTCCGGTCCCTTACGCCCGCAGCGAGTGGCATCATCTTCCCCATTGAAGTGCCACATGGGGTGGCCTCGATATTGAAGTGGCTGAACCCCCCGCATAATGCATACTTACATGACCTCGGTTATTGTCAATCCTGATTGAGCCGGCACCTTTATCCGGCCCATTAGGTAAATGACGTCTCTGTTATCTTCCTCCTGAGGGCTCCGTGGGCGCCAACTTCGGCGTTTCTTCAAAGGGGCGTTGTCGAACTCGGGAAGACCCATCCGAATAGGATTCGGAAGGGGGACGTCCTCCATATAAAACCACTCCGAAGGCCAGTCTTCGGACGTCTTCTTCGGGGTACCAGAAAGGTATCCGGTCCCGGCGATGCGCCATATTTCGGCTCCGCCCACTTGATATATTGACCCTCTCGTACGGGGCACAAGGCAGAATAGCTTCTTCCACAACAATGAAATGAGCTTCGCAGCCCTCAAACAACTCACAAAGGGCTACGAACCGTGATGTGTAATATGGAAGCAGGGTGAACTTGTGCAACTAGAGGTCAGAGAACTCTGTGAGCCCTGAGGAACGAATGGATTGGAAATCCAAGTCCCCTTAATAAATAAGGAACGAGGCATACCCGCTCCACCTTGGAGGGGTTGGGGAAGCTCTCCACTTGCTCCCCGCCATTGTAGGTGGCGAGCCCGGCTCGAACGGGGACCATCTACGCTGGAGGGAGAAATCCTCGGTCTCAGAACTCCACTAATTGATCGTAAGGGACGAACACTTCTTCCAATCTCCGGCTTAGGGCTACGGGAGCGAGAGGAAGAGCTGCGATGGCCGGCCGTGTTGGGATGGATTTTTTCGGGCGCGCTTTGATGAATGCTCGCCGTGGAAGGATGGTGTGATTTGGATCTAAGAATCCCCGTCTCTTTAATAGATAGTTTACTCACATAGCTAGGGTGGCAAATGTAAAAATACCTCGGCTTCTCGCATTCGCTCGACACGTGGAAGATAGCCATTATCGGACGTGGAAGCCAAGAAGTGCAACATTTATGGGAAGCCGGACACTATTCAACATGTATTCAGGATTTGGAGAAGAACCTGCCTTGCAATGCTGAAAACAATCTGCGCGCCGGACTCATGTCATTGAAGCCTGGTTCGGGGGCTACTGAGGGAGTCCTGGATTAGGGGGTATTCGGACAGCCAAACTATATCGTTTGGCCGGACTGTTGGACTATGAAGATACAAGATTGAAGACTTCGCCCCGTGTCCGGATGGGACTCTCCTTGGCGTGGAAGGCAAGCTTGGCAACACGGATATGTAGATCTCCTCCCTATAACCGACTGTAACCCTAGCCCTCCGTGTCTATATAAACCGGAGGGTTTAGTCTGTAGGACAACAACAATCATACCATAGGCTAGCCTCTAGGGTTTAGCCTCTACGATCTCGTGGTAGATCAACTCTTGTAATACACATATCATCAAGATCAATCAAGTAGGAAGTAGGGTATTACCTCCATCGAGAGGGCCCGAACCTGGGTAAACATTGTGTCCCCTGCCTCCTGTTACCATCCGCCTTAGACGCACAGTTCGGGACCCCCTACCTGAGATCCGCCGGTTTTGACACCAACAACCCCCCTTTCCTTATCCCTCTCCTCCTTCCTTTCCCCCTCCTAGTAGGAGTAGGAAAGGGGAGTCCTACTCCTACTAGGAGGAGGACTCCTCCTCTCCTGGCGCGCCCCAAGGGCCGACCGGCCTCCCCCTTGCTCCTTTATATACGGGGGCAGGGGGACACCCTAGAACAAAAAAAAGTTGAATGTTTCCAGCCGTGTGTGGTGCCCCCCTCCACCATAATCCACCTCAGTCATATCGTCGTAGTGCATAGGCGAAGCCCTGCACTGGTAGCTTCATCATCACCGTCATCACGCCGTCGTGCTGACGAAGCTCTCCCTCGACACTCTGCTGGATCGTGAGTTCGTGGGACGTCACCGAGCTAAACGTGTGCAGATCGCGGAGGTGTCATAGTTTCGGTACTAGGATCGGTCGACCGTGAAGACGTACGACTAAATCAACCGCGTTGTCATAACGCTTCCACTTACGTTCTACGAGGGTAGGTGGACAACACTCTCCCCTCTCGTTGTTACGCATCACCATGATCTTGCATGTGCGTAGGATTTTTTTTGAAATTACTACGTTCCCCAACAGTGGCATCAGATCCTGGTTTATGCGTAGATGTTATATGCACGAGGAGAACACAAGTGAGTTGTGGGCGATAATAGTCATACTGCTTACCAGCATGTCATACTTTGATTCAGCGGTATTGTTGGATGAAGCAGCCCGGACCGACATTACGCGTACGCTTACGCGAGACTGGTTCTATCGACGTGCTTCGCACACAGGTGGCTGGCGGGTGTTAGTTTCTCCAACTTTAGTTGAATCGAGTGTGGCTACGCCCGGTCCTTATTGAAGGTTAAAACATCACACATACTTGACGAAAAATCGTTGTGGTTTTGATGCATAGGTAAGAACGGTTCTTGCTCAGCCCGTAGCAGCCACGTAAAACTTGCAACAACAAAGTAGAGGACGTCTAACTTGTTTTTGCAGGGCATGTTGTGATGTGATATGGTCAAGACATGATGCTAAATTTTATTGTATGAGATGATCATGTTTTGTAACGGAGTTATCGGCAACTGGCAGGAGCCATATGATTGTCGCTTTATTGTATGAAATGCAATCGCTATGTAATTGCTTTAATTTATCACTAAGCGGTAGCGATAGTCGTAGAAGCAATAGTTGGCGAGACGACAACGATGCTACGATGGATATCAAGGTGTCGTGCCGATGATGATGGTGATCATGACGGTGCTTTGGAGATGGAGTTCAAAGGCACAAGATGATGATGGCCATATCATATCACTTATATTGATTCCATGTGATGTTTATCCTTTATGCATCTTATTTTGCTTAGTTTGACGGTAGCATTATAAGATGATCTCTCACTAAATTTCAAGGTACAAGTGTTCTCCCTGAGTATGCACTGTTGCGAATGTTCATCGTGCCGAGACACCACATGATGTTCGGGTGTGATAAGCTCTACGTTCACATACAACGGGTGCAAGCCAGTTTTGTACACACAGAATACTCGGGTTAAACTTGACGAGCCTAGCATATGCAGATATGGCCTCGGAACACTGAAACCGAAAGGTCGAGCATGAATCATATAGTAGATATGATCAACATAGTGATGTTCACCATTGAAAACTACTCCATCTCACGTGATGATCGGACATGGTTTAGTTGATACGGATCACGTGATCACTTAGATGATTAGAGGGATGTCTATCTAAGTGGGATTTCTTTAGTAATATGATTAACTGAACTTTAATTTATCATGAACTTAGTACCTGATAGCATTTTGCATGTCTATGTTGTTGTAGATAGATGGCCCGTGCTGTTGTTTCGTTGAATTTTGATGCGTTCCTAGAGAAAGCTAATTTGAAAGATGATGGTGTTGGGGAACGCAGTAATTTCAAAATTTTTCCTATGCACACGCAAGACCATGGTGATGGCATAGCAACGAGAGGGGAGAGTGTCTGTCCACGCACTGTGAGACCGTAAGCGGAAGCGCTATAACAACGCTGTTGATGTAGTCGACGCCTTCACGATCCGACCGATCCAAGTACCGAACGCACGACACCTCCGAGTTCAGCACACGCTCAGCTCGATGACGATCCCCGGCTCCGATCCAAAGAAAGCATCGGGATGAGTTCCACAAGACGACGGCGTGGTGACGATGATGATGCTCCATCGGCGCGCAGGCTTCGCTTAAGCTCCGCAACTATATGACCGAGGTGGAATAGGTGGAGGGTGCACCGCACACGGCTAAGAACGATCACGAGATCAACTTGTGTGTCCATGGGGTGCCCCTGCCCCGTATATAAAGGAGCAAGGGGGTGCGGCCGCCCTAGGAGGCGCTGCCGAGGAGTCCTACTCCCACCGAGTAGGACTCCCCCCTTCCTAGTTGGATTAGGTTTGGGAGGGGAAGAGGGAAGGGGGCGCCGCCTCTCCTTGTCCTATTCGACTAGAGGGAGGGGGCGCGCCTGCCCCCGGCCGCCCTCCTCTTCTCCCCTTATGGCCCATCAAGGCCCATTGACCCGGGGTTCCGTAACCCCGGTGTTCCGTAATATCCTGCTTTCATCCGAACCTTCCAAGTCCAAACATAGGCTTCCAATATATCAATCTTTATGTCTTGACCATTTCGAGACTCCTCGTCATGTCCGTGATCACATCCGGACTCAACAACCTTCGTACATCAAAACTTATAAACTCATAATAAACTGTCATCGAACGTTAGCGCGCAAGGACCCTACGGGTTCGAGAACTATGTAGACATGACCTAGAACTATTCTCGGTCAATAACCAATAGCGGAACCTGGATGCCCATATTGGTTCCTACATATTCTACGAAGATCTTTATCGGTCAAACCGCATAACGACATACGTTGTTCCCTTTGTCATCGGTATGTTACTTACCCGAGATTCGATCGCCGGTATCCAATACCTAGTTCAATCTCGCTATCGCAAGTCTCTTTACTCGCTCCGTAATACATCATCTCACAACTAACTTTATTAGTTGCAATGCTTGCAAGGCTTATGTGATGTATATTACCGAGAGGGCCTGAGATACCTCTCCCACAATCGGAGTGACAAAACCTAATCTCAAATACGCCAACCCAACATGTACCTTTGGAGACACCTGTAGTACTCCTTTATAATCACCCAGCTTACGCCAGACGCTTGGTAGTACCAAAGTGTTCCTCCGTAAACGGAGTTGCATAATCTCATAGTTACAGGAACATGTATAGGTCATGAAGAAAGCAATAGCAATATACTAAACGATCAAGTGCTGCTAACGGAATGGGTCATGTCAATCACATCATTCTCCTAATGATGTGATCCCATTAATCAAATGACAACTCATGTCTATGGTTAGAAACATAACCATCTTTGATTAATGAGCTAGTCTAGTAGAGGCATACTAGTGACTATATGTTTGTCTATGTATTCACACATGTATTATGTTTCCGTTAATACAATTCTAGCATGAATAATAAACATTTATCATGATATAAGGAAATAAATAATAACTTTATTATTGCCTCTAGGGCATATTTCCTTCAGCCTCCCACTTGCACTAGAGTCAATAATCTAGATTACACAAGAATGATTCTAACACCCATGGAGTCTTGGTGCTCATCATGTTTTGCTTGTGGAAGAGGCTTAGTCAACGGTCTGCAACATTCAGATCCGTATGTATTTTGCAAATCTCTATGTCTCCCACTTGGACTTGGTCCCAATGGAATTGAAGCGCCTCTTGATATGCTTGGTCCTCTTGTGAAATCTGGATTCCTTTGCCAAGGCAATTGCACCAAGATTGTCACGAAGATCTTCATTGGTCCCGATGCACTAGGTATGACACCTAGATCGAAATGAACTCTTTCATCCGCACTCTTCATTTGCTGCTTCCAAGCAGCTATGTACTCCGCTTCACATGTAGATCCCGCCACGACGCTTTGTTTAGAACTGCACCAACCGACAGCTCCACCGCTTAATAAAAACACGATCCGGTTTGCGATTTAGAATCGTCTCGATCAGTGTCAAAGCTTGCATCGACGTAACCATTTACGACTAGCTCTTTGTCACCTCCATATACGAGAAACATATCCTTAGTCCTTTTCGTATTTCAGATGTTCTTGACCGCTGTCCAAAGGATCCACTCGATTACTTTGGTACCTTCCTGCCAAGCTTATCGCTAAGCATACGCCGTGTCCGTACACAGATTGCATACATGATAGAGCCTATGGCTGAAGCATAGGAACATCTTTCATTTTCTCTCTATCTTCTCATTGTGGTCGGGCATTGAGTCCGACTCAATCTCACACCTTGTAATACAGGTAAAAACCTTTCTTTGCCTGATCCATTTTGAACTTTTTCAAAACTTTATCAAGGTATGTGCTTTGTGAAAGTCCAATTAAGCGCCTTGATCTATCTCTATAGATCTTGATGCCCAATATGTAAGCAGCTTCACCGAGGTCTTTCATTGAAAAACTTTTATTCAAGTATCCTTTATGCTATCCAGAAATTCTATATCATTTCCAATCAATAATATGTCGTCCACATATAATATCAAAATGCTACAGAGCTCCCACTCACTTTCTTGTAAATACAAAGCTTCTCCAAAAGTCTCAGATAAAACCATATGCTTTGATCACACTATCAAAGCGCTTATTCCAACTCCGAGAGGCTTGCACTGCACCATAAATTGATCGCTGGAGCTTGCACACTTTGTTAGCACCTTTGGATCAACAAAACTTTCTGGTTGCATCATATACAACTCTTCTTCTAGAAATCCATTCAAGAATGCAGTTTTACATCCATTTGCCAAATTTCATAATCATAAAATGCGGCAATTGCTAACATGATTCGGACAGAATTAAGCATCGCCACGGGTGAGAAAGTCTCATCGTAGTCAACCCTTGAACTTGTCGAAAACCTTTCGCAACAAGTCGAGCTTTATAGACAGCTACATTACCATCGCCAGCCTTCTTCTTAAAGATCCATTTATTCTCAATGGCTTGCCGATCATCGGCAAGTCAACCAAAGTCCATACTTTGTTTTCATACATGGATCCCATCTCAGATTTCATGGCTTCCAGCCATTTTATGGAATTTGGGCTCACCATCGCTTCTTCATAGTTTGTAGGTTCGCCATGGTCAAGTAACATGACTTCCGAATAGGATTACCGCATCACTCGTGCGTATTTTACTCGTTGACCTACGTAGTTCAGTAGTAACTTGATCTGAAGTTTCATGATCAACATCATTAGTTTCCTCACTAATTGGTGTAGTTGTCACAGGAACCGTTTCTTGTGATGAACTACCTTCCAATAAGGGAGCAGATACAGTTATCTCATCAAGTTCTACTTTCCTCCCACTCACTTCTTTCGAGAGAAACTCCTTCTCTAGAAAGGATCCGAATTTAGCAACGAAAATCTTGCCTTCAGATCTGTGATAGAAGGTGTACCCAACAGTCTCCTTTGGGTATCCTATGAAGACACATTCGATTTGGGTTCGAGCTTATCCGGTTGAAGTTTCTTCACATAAGCATCGCAGCCCCAAACTTTAAGAAACAACAACTTTGGTTTCTTGCCAAACCACAGTTCATAAGGTGTCGCCTCAACGGACTTAGATGGTGCCCTATTTAACGTGAATGCGGCCGCCTCTAAAGCATATCCCCAAAACGATAGCGGTAAATCAGAAGAGACATCATAGATCGCACCATATCAAGTAAAGTACGACACGACGCTCGACACACCATTTCTCCGAGGTGTTCCGGTGGCGGAGTTGTGAAACTATTCCGCATTGTTTCAAATGTAAACCAAACTCAGAACTCAAATATTCTCCTCCACGATCAGATCGTAGAAACTTTATTTTCTTGTTACGATGATTTTCCACTTCACTCTGAAATTCTTTGAACTTTTCAAATGTTTCAGATTTGTGTTTCATTAAGTAGATATACCCATATCTGCTCAAATCATCTGTGAAGGTGAGAAAATAACGATACCCGCCAAGCCTCAACATTCATTGGACCACAAACATCAAGATGTATGATTTCCAACAAATCAGTTGCTCGCCCATAGTTCCGAGAACGGCGTTTAGTCATCTTGCCCATGAGGCACGGTTCGCAAGTACCAAGTGATTCATAATCAAGTGATTCCAAAAGTCCATCAAGATGGAGTTTCTTCATGCGCTTTTACACCGATATGACCCAAACGGCAAGTACACAAATAAGTTGCATTATCATTATCAACTCTGCATATTTTGGTTTCAACACTATGAATATGTGTATTACTACTATCGAGATTCAATAAAAATAGACCACTCTTCAAGGGTGCATGACCATAAAAGATATTATTCATATAAATAGAACAACCATTATTCTCTGTCTTAAATGAATAACCGCCTCGCATCAAACAAGATCCAGATATAATGTTCATGCTTAACGCCGCACCAAATAACAATTATTTAGGTCTAAAACTAATTCCGATGGTAGATGTAGAGGTAGCGTGTCGATCGCGATCACATCGACTTTGGAACCATTTCCCACGCGCATCGTCACCTCGCCCTTAGCCAATCTTCGCTAATCCGTAGTTCCTGCTTCGAGTTGCAAATATTAGCAATGTAACCAGTATCAAATACCTGTGTACTATTATGTAGTATTAGTAAGGTACACATCAATAACATGTATATCACATATACCTTTGATCACCTTGCCATCCTTCTTATCCGCCAAATACTTGGGGCAGTTCCGCTTCAAAGGCTCAAATGCTTGCAAGAGAAACACTCGCCTGTGCTTAGGTCCAGACTTGGGTTTCTTCTCTTGAGCAGCAACTTTCTTGCTGTTCTTGAAGTTCCCTTTTTCTTTCCTTTGCCCTTTTCTTGAAACTAGTGGTCTTGTTGACCATCAACACTTGATGCTCTTTCTTGATTTCTACCTCCGCTTTTAGCATTGCTAAGAGCTCGGAATTGTTTTGGTCATCCCTTGCATATTATAGTTCATCACGAAGCTCTTGTAGCTTGGTGGCGTGATTGGAGAATTCTGTCAATGACACTATCATCCGAAGAGTAACTCCCATTTGAATCAAGTGATTATTATACCCGCACATTTTGAGTATATGTTCACCGACGTAACTATTCTCCTCCATCTTGCAGCTATAGAACTTATTGGAGACTTCATATCTCTCAATCCGGCATTTGCTTGAAATATTAACTTCAACACCTGGAACATCTCATATGCTCCATGACGCTCAAAACGCCGTTGAAGACCCGGTTCTAAGCCGTAGCATGGCACATCGAACTATAGAGTAGTCATCGCTTTGCTCGCCAGACGCTCACAACTTCGCGTTGTTCTGCAGCAGTTCGGCACCCAGCGGTGCTTCCAGACGTAATTCTTCCGCAGCAATGAGGATAATCCTCGTTACGGACCCAGTCCGTAATTGCTACCATCATCTTTCAACTTTGCTTTCTCAAGGAACGCATTAAAATTCAACGGAACAACAAAGACGAGCCATCTATCTACAAGAACATAGATAAGCAAAATACTATCGGTACTAAGTTCATGATAAATTTAAGTTTAATTAATCATATTAAAACTCCCACTTAGACAGACATCTCTCTAGTCATCTAAGTGATTACGTGATCCAAATCAACTAAACCATGTCCGATCATCACGTGAGATGGAGTAGTTTCAATGGTGAACATCACTATGTTGATCATATCTACTATATGATTCACGCTCGACCTTCGGTCTCCGTGTTCCGAGGCCATATCTGTTATATGCTAGGCTCGCCAAGTTTAACTCGAGTATTCTGCGTGTGCAACTGTTTTGCACCCGCTGTATTTGAACATAGAGCCTATCACACCCTATCATCACGTGGTGTCTCAAAGACGAAGAACTTTCGCAACGGTGCATACTGTGGAGAACACTTCTTGATAATTTTAGTGAGAGATCATCTTATAATGCTACCGTTAATCAAAGCAAGATAAGATGCATAAAGGATAAACATCACATGCAATCAATATAAGTGATATGATATGGTCATCATCATCTTGTGCTCCATCGCCAAGCACCGCCATGATCACCATCGCCACCGCGCGACACCTTGATCTCCATCGTAGCATCGTTGTCGCCTCGCCAACTATTGCTTCTACGACTATCGCTATCGCTTAGTGATAAAGTAAAGCAATTACATGGCGCTTGCATTTCATACAATAAAGCGACAACCATATGGCTCTCGCCATTGTCGATAACTCGGTTACAAAACATGATCATCTCATACAATAAAATATAGCATCACGTCACATCACAACATGCCCTGCAAAAACAAGTTAGACGCCCTCTACTTTGTTGTTGCAAGTTTTACGTGGCTGCTACGGGCTGAGTAAGAACCGTTTACCTACGCATCAAAACCACAACGATAGTTTGTCAAGTTGGTGCTGTTTTAACCTTCGCAAGGACCGGGCGAGCCACACTCGGTTCAACTAAAGTGAGAGAAATGCAGACACCCGCCGTCACCTTTAAGCAACTAGTGCTCGCAGCGGTGAAACCAGTCTCGCGAAGCGTCTGCTGTAATGTCGGTCCGGCCGCTTCATCTCACAATACCGCCAACCAAAGTATGACATGCTGGTAAGCAGATGACTTATATCGCCCACAACTCACTTGTGTTCTACTCGCATATGACATCAACGCATAAAACCAGGCTCGATGCCACTGCTGGGGAACGAGTAATTTCAAAAATTTCCCACGCACACGCAAGACCATGGTGATGGCATAGCAACGAGAGGGGAGAGTGTCCGTCCATGTACCCTCGTGAGACCGTAAGCGGAAGCATTATAACAACGCTGTTGATGTAGTCGACGCCTTCACGATCCGACCGATCCAAGTACCGAACGCACGGCACCTCCGAAGTTCAGCACACGCTCAGCTCGATGACGATCCCCGGCCCGATCCAGCAAAGTCGCCGGGATGAGTTCCACAAGACGACGGCGCAGGACGATGATGATGCTCCACTGCGCAGGGCTTCGCCTAAGCTCCGCAACGATATGACCGAGGTGGAATATGGTGGAGGGGCACCGCACACGGCTAAGAACGATCACGTAGATCAACTTGTGTGTCCATGGGTGCCCCCGCCTCGTGATATAAAGGAGCAAGGGGTGCGGCCGGCCCTAGGGTGGCGGCGCTGGAGGAGTCCTACTCCCACCGGAGTAGGACTCCCCCTTCCTAGTTGGATTAGGTTTGGGAGGGGAAGAGGGAAGGGGCGCCCCCTCTCCTTGTCCTATTCGACCAGAGGGGGGGGCGCCTGCCTGCCCCGGCCGCCCTCCTCTTCTCCCCTTATGGCCCATCAAGGCCCATTGACCCCGGGGTTCCGTAACCCCTGTTCCGTAATAACCTCCTGTTTTCATCCGAACCTTCCAAGTCCAAACATAGGCTTCCAATATATCAATCTTTATGTCTCGACCATTTCGAGACTCCTCGTCATGTCCGTGATCACATCCGGGACTCAACAACCTTCGTACATCAAAACTTATAAACTCATAATAAACCGTCATCAAACGTTAAGCGTAAGGACCCTACGGGTTCGAGAACTATGTAGACATGACCTAGAACTATTCTCGGTCAATAACCAATAGCGGAACCTGGATGCCCATATTGGTTCCTACATATTCTACGAAGATCTTTATCGGTCAAACCGCATAACGACATACGTTGTTCCTTTGTCATCGGTATGTTACTTACCCGAGATTCGATCGTCGGTATCCAATACCTAGTTCAATCTGCATCGCAAGTCTCTTTACTCGTTCCGTAATACATCATCTCACAACTAACTTTATTAGTTGCAATGCTTGCAAGGCTTATGTGATGTATATTACCGAGAGGGCCCAGAGATACCTCTCCGACAATCGGAGTGACAAAACCTAATCTCAAATACGCCAACCCAACATGTACCTTTGGAGACACCTGTAGTACTCCTTTATAATCACCCAGCTTACGCCAGACGCTTGGTAGTACCCAAAGTGTTCCTCCGTAAACGGAGTTGCATAATCTCATAGTTACAGAACATGTATAGGTCATGAAGAAAGCAATAGCAATATACTAAACGATCAAGTGCTAAGCTAACAGAATGGGTCATGTCAATCACATCATTCTCCTAATGATGTGATCCCATTAATCAAATGACAACTCATGTCTATGGTTAGGAAACATAACCATCTTTGATTAATGAGCTAGTCTAGTAGAGGCATACTAGTGACTATATGTTTGTCTATGTATTCACACATGTATTATGTTTCCGGTTAATACAATTCTAGCATGAATAATAAACATTTATCATTATATAAGGAAGTAAATAATAACTTTATTATTGCCTCTAAGGCATATTTCCTTCAGATGGTAGCAACTACACGGACTGGGTCCGTAACTTGAGGATTATCCTAATTGCTGCAAAGAAGAATTACGTCCTGGAAGCACCGCTAGGTGCCAAATTAACCTGCTGCAGGAGCAACACCAGATGTTATGAACGTCTGGCAGAGCAAAGCTGATGACTACTCGATAGTTCAGTGTGAAGGAAATATGCCCTAGAGGCAATAATAAAGTTGTTATTTATATTTCCTTATATCATGATAAATGTTTATTATTCATGCTAGAATTGTATTAACCGAAAATTTAGTAAATGTGTGTATACATAGACAAACAGAGTGTCACTAGTATGCCTCTACTTGACTAGCTCGTTGAATCAAAGATGGTTAAGTTATCTAGCCATAGACATGAGTTGTCATTTGATTAACGGGATCACATCATTAGAGAATGATGTGATTAACTTGACCCATTCTGTTAGCTTAGCACTTGATCGTTTAGACAATGCTATTGCTTTCTTCATGACCTATACATGATCCTATGACTATGAGATTATGCAACTCCCGAATACCAGAGGAACACTTTGTGTGCTACCAAACGTCACAACGTAACTGGGTGATTATAAAGGTGCTCTACAGGTGTCTCCAATGGTACTTGTTGAGTTGGCATAGATCGAGATTAGGATTTGTCACTCTGCTTGTTGGAGAGGTATCTCTGGGCCCTCTCGGTAATGCACATCACTATAAGCCTTGCAAGCAATGTGACTAATGAGTTAGTTGTGGGATGATGCATTACGGTACGAGTAAAGAGACTTGCCGGTAACGAGAGTGAACTAGGTATTGAGATACCGGCGATCGAATCTCGGGCAAGTAACATACCGATGACAAAGGGAACACCGTATGTTGTTATGCGGTTTGACCGATAAAGATCTTCACAGAATAAGTGGGAGCCCATATGAACATCCAGGTTCCGCTATTGGTTATTGACCAGAGACATGTCTCGGTCATGTCTACATAGTTCTCGAACCCGTAGGGTCCGCACGCTTAACGTTCGATGACGATCGGTATTATGAGTTTATGTGTTTTGATGTACCTATGATAGTTCGGAGTCCCGAATGTGATCACGGACATGACAAGGAGTCTCGAAATGGTTGAGACATAAATATTGATATATTGGACGGCTATATTCGGACACCGAAAGTGTTCGAGGTGATTTCGGAGAAAACCGGAGTGCCGAAGGGTTACCGAACCCCCCCCGAGAGAACTAATGGGCCACGTGGGCCTTACTGGAGAGAGAGAGGGCCGGCCAGGGCAAATCGTGCGCCCCCTCCCCCTTTGGTCTGAATTGGACTAGGGAAGGGGGCGGCGCCCCCCTTTCCTTCTCCCTCTCCTCCTTCCTCTCCCCCCTCCTAGTAGGAGTAGGAAAAGCGAGTCCTACTCCTACTAGGAGGAGGAGTCCTCCTCTCCTGGTGCACCCCAAGGGCCGGCTGGCCTCCCCCCTTGCTCCTTTATAAACGGGGGCAAGGGGCACCCTAGTACAAAAAGAAGTTGATTGTTTCTAGCCGTGTGCGGTGCCCCCCTCCACCATAATCCACCTCGGTCATATCGTCAGAGTGCTTAGGCGGCTCCTCGCACCGTAGCTTCATCATCACCGCCATCACGCCGTCGCACTAATGAAGCTCTCCCCACACTCTCACCGGATCGTGAGTTCGTGGGACGTCACCGAGCTGAACGTGTGCAGATCACGGAGGTGTCATACTTTTGGTACTAGGATCGGTCGATCGTGAAGATGTACGACTACATCAAGCGTGTTTTCATAACGCTTCCGCTTACAGTCTACGAGGGTACCTGGACAACACTCTCCCCTCTCATTGCTATGCATCACCATGATCTTGCGTGTGCGTATGATTTTTTTTGAAATTACTACGTTCCCCAACAGTGGCATAAGAGCCAGGTTTATGTGTAGATGTTATATGAACAAGTAGAACACAAGTGAGTTGTGGGCGATAATAGTCATACTGCTTACCAGCATGTCATACTTTGATTCAGCGGTATTGTTGGATGAAGCGTCCCGGACCAACATTACGCGTACGCTTACGCAAGTCTGGTTCTACCGACGTGCTTCGCACACAGGTCGCTAGCGGATGTTAGTTTCTCCAACTTTAGTTGAATCGGGTGTGGCTATGCCCGGTCCTTGTTGAAGGTTAAAATAGCACATACTTGACGAAAAATCATTGTGGTTTTGATGCATATGTAAGAACGGTTCTTGCTCAGCCCGTGGCAGCCACGTAAAACTTGCAACAACAAAGTAGAGGACGTCTAACTTGTTTTTGCAGGGCATGTTGTGATGTGATATGGTCAAGACATGATGCTAAATTTTATTGTATGAGATGATCATGATTTGTAACGGAGTTATCGGTAACTGATAGGAGCCATATGGTTGTCGCTTTATTGTATGAAATGCAATCGCCATGTAATTGCTTTACTTTATCACTAAGCTTTGGAGATGGTGATCAAAGGCACAAGATGAGGATGGCCATATCATATCACTTATATTGATTGCATGTGATGTTTATCTTTATGCATCTTATTTTGCTTAGTTCGACGGTGCATTATAAGATGATCTCTCACTAAATTTATAGGTACAAGTGTTCTCCCTGAGTATGCATCGTTGTGAAAGTTCGTCGTGCCGAGACACCACGTGATGATCGGGTGTGATAAGCTCTACGTTCACATACAACGGGTGCAAGCCAGTTTTGCACACGCAGAATACTCGGGTTAAACTTGACGAGCCTAGCATATGCATATATGTCCTCGGAACACCGAGACCGAAAGGTCGAGCGTGAATCATATAGTAGATATGATCAAGATAGTGATGTTCACCATTGAAAACTACCCCATCTCACGTGATGATTGGACATGGTTTAGTTGATATGGATCACGTGATCACTTAGATGATTAGAGGGATGTCTATCTAAGTGGGAGTTCTTTAGTAATATGATTAGTTGAACTTTAATTTACCATGAACTTAGAACCTGATAGTATTTTGCATGTCTATGTTGTTGTAGATAGATGGCCCGTTGTCGGGGGTTGGATGCGACATATGCCAAAGGATGGCTTATCATGGTGGGAGCGAGTAGAACGTCGCCGTGCTCGAAGCTGGATGAGGCGAGACACGAACGCAAGCGCGATTTTACCCAGTGTTCGGCCTCTCCTAGGAGATAACACCCTAGTTCTGCTCTCTGGGTCTTCGATGATCTCTAAGGCATAAGTGAATACACAGGTGCTCCTTGAGCTGTATGCTAGAGGTAGGAGAAGGCAAGGCTAGCTCTCTCCTTCCTCTATGATCTGGTCTAGTCTAACAGTGTTCGAACCTTTGCATGGGTGCCCTGGGGTTTAGATAGGCCTACCCCCTGGGGTACATGGGTAATCCGCCGGGTAGGGCCCGCCGCCACCTTCTTCGCCCCTGGCTTCTCCGACCGCCGGGCCCGCCACTGGTGGGTCCTGGCTGATCGGTCGGGTACGGGCCCGATGGGACGACTCCACCGCCCCCGGTCGCCTCGCCACCGATCATTGTTGCCGTGTCTCCGATGACGATGCTTGTTAGGGGTCATGGCTACAGCTCCGCTACCGGGCGGGCGACATCGTAGCCACCCCCGCCTCGCCCGACACGGTGCGCTTTGGCCCGAGGAAGGGGCGGGCCGACTCCTGGGGCCGACCTCCCTCGGGTCCGACCGGTAGGGCTCTCACCGCCTTCCGGACTCTCACGACCGGTGGGGCCCATCATCCTTGGGCCGCAGACAGCCGTCGTGGGACCAGGACTCCGCCACTGCGTGATGATGTCGGGATGGCATGGCAACAATGCCGCCCGAGCAGAGATCTCTGCGGTATCATGACTATGGCCACGCCAGCCCACGAAAAGGGAGGGATGGCTACATCTGTAGCCATTCCCGCCCCGCCTCGCCGATGAGTGTCGGATTTCGGGTTCCGCACCCTCTAGGTTCAACACTGGGTGCACGCGAGATCTCGCCTCTACCTACCTGCACCTCGCCGCCTCGCTAGGATCTAAGCTATGAAAAGAACAACACAAGAGACACAAGGTTTATACTAGTTCGGGCCACCATTGTGGTGTAATACCCTACTCTAGTTTGTGGTGTGGTGGATTGCCTCTTGGGCTGATGATGAACAATACAAGGAAGACCAGCCTCGCGAGGGTCTGTTCTAGGCTGGTGCAATGAACTGCTAGGGGGAGTTCAGTCGCTCTCTCTCTCTCTCTCTCTCTCTGTGCAATCTCCAAGATTTCTCGATGCCTCTAGCCCGGCTCTGGATTTCGGATCCTGGATCGTCCCCCCTACCTTGTGGGTGGCTAGTCCTATTTATAGGTAAGGGCCCTGGGCCTCTTCCCAAATATCGAGCGGGAAGGGCGCCAACAATTGGCCATTTTGAAGGGGAACATCTAGTACACTTATCCTGACTAAAGTTGGTCTTCGCCTGTCAAAGGCTCTGGTGGTGACGCCGGCTTGGGCTCCACGATGACTTCCTTCCGCTGCTATGGACGGTCTTGGTCTCGTTAATCAAACAGATGCCTTTGCTTGATGCTCTCGCTGCGCGCTTGCCCTTTGCACCAAAGAGGAAAGGAGGACATCATGCTGGCTGGCGCTCCCGGGCGCCTTGGTCGTCATGGCTTGCGCCATGGGCACCTCGTGAGGTACCCCGCCTTGATCTCTCCGCCTCCTCGCGAGCCAGCCTGACGAGGCCGTGGCTCGAGGAAGCCCCCACATCCGCCCTCATGAGGCTTGGCCTCGCGAGGGTCCTAAGCTTGTGCCGATGAAGACGGCCATGCCGGCCACCCTTGAGCCACGCCTGCAGGCCGCAGGTGCAAGTCTGGGTACCCTGCCCAGAACGCCGACAAGAGCCCCGGCCCAAGGCGCGCTGGACTTGGCTGAGCAAAGAATCGGGCAAGTTCAAGCGCGCGGGCCCTAACAGTCAGAGCCTTGGGCGCCAGTGGCGGTTGGTTGACGGGCACCTTAGCAATTGCGCGAATCGAAAAAGAGCAGCGCCTATCTAGGCTTTGCTTCCTCGCCTCCTCCGGTCATTGCCTGCATCCCTTTCTTGCGCCTTTCCTTCCTGCCTCTGAAATCTCCAGTCTACTTCGACCGCGTGCTCTAGCAAGACATGGCGCCGCTGCACTCCCGGCCGAGCTTGGTACTCAGCCGCCTTGGACTCGCCAAATGTGTCGGAGGAGGGCCTTGCCCGGGTGCGCCGGATGGTGGCGGCGCAAGGCATCGACGGGGCAGAGGTTTTCAAGGCCGGCTCCGCCCTTTCCGCGGACCAAGGAAGCACCTTCTATCCGCTCTTCGTGAGCGCCATTGCTGCCGGTCTGGTGCCTCCCTTTTCTGAGTTCTTCTTCTCTATCCTCCGCCACTACAAACTGCAAGCTCTGCACCTCCACCCCAACTCTGTTCTTCTTCTGGCGATCTTCGCCTACTATTGTGAGGCTCAGGTCGGGGTGCAGCCCTCAGTGGCCTTGCTGCGCCACTACTTCTCCCTCCAGACCTCTCGTGGTCCCATCTCCACGTGCGCGAGCTTTGGCGCGTATGGCAGCTCCAACACCATCTCAAGCCCGGAAGAGGATTGAGGGCTTCAGGAGCAAGTGGGTCATGGTAGATGTCACGATCCACCTCGGCTGATTCTGCTGCGGAGCACCCCACGACTCCGACGATTGGTCTCATGACGGAACTCGTGGATCCTCGCGGCCGGTGCCGGAGAAGATGGACGCGATCTGTGGCCGAGAAACATGGCGGCGGCAAAGCTGATCAGTGCGCCGCTCTCCGAGGGAGTTCTGGAGCATCAGTGGCCCCGCTTGCCAAGATTTCGCTCATTGTGGAGGCCTCGCCGAAGGCCGAGTCTTGGCCGACGAAGATCTGGCCGCGGTCCTCAAATCTTTGGTCTGGGAGACGTGGCAAGGCCGGAGGGCGCCCTGTGCCCCTGTTCCTTCGAGATGATTGGGAGCAAGCGGTGGAATCCATGCCCGTCTTCAATGGGGACGGGCCTGTGCCACGGAGGTTCCCGAGACCCGCGGCCTGGGCGACGTGAACGTGTCTTCCGCGACTCCAAATGAATAGGAGGAAGAAGAGGAGCGGAAGCGGGCCGGACTCGAGGCGATCAAGGGGAGTCGAGAGCGCCTCCCCAGCCAGGCAGGTCCCGCGCTCCGCCTCTTGCCGAGCGATGACGACGAGGATGGTGACGGCGGGCGGCGAGAGCTTGCCTCGATCCCAAAAAGGACAGGACTGGGCTGGTCCCCCGCGGGTCTGCCCCGGCTCCGAGGTGATCCGCAGATGTGCCTCCTGCTCCCGGGCCTCTTGAGGCTGATCCCTGCAGCCGACTCTCGGGCTTCAAGTATGGCCGGAGGTTGCTCGAGCTCGCGAGCAATGACCAGTAAATGCTTGATTCCTGTTTTATTCCTTGCTTTGTCGCTGAGGCTTGATATCTGTATCTCTTGGCTAGGTGGCGCTGGCGCGGCGAAGAAGTCAAGGGAGCTCCGAGGCCTGCTCTGGGCAGCGCCTCTGCCAATGAAGGAAGGCGACGCAAGACACTAGCCTCTCTGCCGGGTCATCCTTGCGAGGCCTGGTGGAGCTGGCTGGGGCGAGCTCAGCCCCCATGGCCCAAACGACTCCTGAGGTATCCTTGCCTGATGCCCCCGCCACAGCTGTTGGGGCGCAGCAGGTTCCGCCTTAGGATACTGTGGTTACGCTGCCGCCCTCTCCTTCTACTCCACCAACTGCTGTCTCCGACTCCTCCCACCGCCCCGGATCGTGGTGCTGCTGAATTGGACCGATCGCGCAAGATCTTCCAGGCGCCGACCTCGCCAGGCCGGGCGCTGGGGCTGGCCTCTGGCTGGATTCGCCTGACGCTGATTCGAAAGCGGCGCTGGTTCAGCCTCGATGGCTTATGACGAGGAGAAGCAGGCCGTCCTTGGGGCGGCGGCTGCTCGACGCCGCCTTGGGGAGGTGGCCGATGTCCGAGGTCGCTGCAAGGCACCGGAGAGCAAGCTGCAGGCTCGCGGGACCAGCTTGCCAAGGAGGCCCGCATTCGCCAAGAGAAGGAGGAAGACATGAAGGCTCGCGAGGCGGCCGTCAAGGTCCGGGATGCCAAGCTTAACAAGCGCCGGGACCGCCTGGGCGCGCTGGCGCAGGAGTAGGAGGCGAAGAGGGTCGAGCTGGACGGCAAGGCGTGGGTCCTTGCCGAGGACCGCGAGGCCTTCACGGAGATGGAGGTGAAGGCTCGCACCTTGCTGAGGTCGCTTTACGACAGCGGCCTGGAAAGCCCGCTGGCCGGCGCCGAGGACGGCCCCGCCAAGCTGCTTCCCTTCCTGATCCGCGCTCTTGAAGATGTCACCCTTGGCCTTGGTGTAGGACCTTGAGAAGAGGTGTCTAGAGGGGGGGTGATTAGACACTAAGTACCAAAGTTGCAGTTTTTAAGTTTCTTTAAAGTCCGAGGAGTTTAGGCACAAGTTTAACATTCACATATAGCAAGCAAGCATGCAAAGAGTATATGAGCAGCGGAAAATAAAGCATGCAACTTGCAAGAATGTAAAGGGAAGGGATTGGAGGATTCAAACGCAATTGGAGACACGGATGTTTTGGCGTGGTTCCGATAGGTGGTGCTATCGTACATCCACGTTGATGGAGACTTCAACCCACGAAGGGTAACAGTTGCGCGAGTCCATAGAGGGCTCCACCCACGGAGGGTCACGAAGAAGCAACCTTGTCTATCCCACCATGGCCGTCGCCCACGAAGGACTTGCGTCACTAGCGGTAGATCTTCACGAAGTAGGCGATCTCCTTGCCCTTACAAACTCCTTGGTTCAACTCCACAATCTTGCTCTGAGGCTCCCAAGTGACATCTAGCCAATCTAGGAGACACCACTTCCAAGAAGTAACAAATGGTGTGTTGATGATGAACTCCTTGCTCTTGTGATTCAAATGATAGTCTCCCCAACACTCAACTCTCTCTCATAGGATTTGGATCTGGTGGAAAGAGGGTTTGAGTGGAAAGCAACTTGGGGAAGGCTAGAGATCAAGATTCATATGGTAGGAATGGAATATCTTGGCCTCAACACATGAGTAGGTAGTTCTCTCTCGTAAATAGGATGCTAGAAGTGTAGGTTCACCGATGGCTCTCTTCAATGAAGAGGAGGTGGAGGGTATATATAGCCTCCACACAAAATCTAACTGTTACACGCAATCTACCAAACTCGGTGGGACCGAATCGTTAAACTCGGTCGACCGATTTAGCAAATAATGTGACCGTTAGGGTTTTCGTGGATCGAATGCAACTCGGTGGGACCGATTTGGTTAGGGTTAGGCATAACGTAATCTTGGTAAGACTGACATACAAACTCGGTGAGACCGATTTTGGTAATAAGCTTTCGGGGAGTTGGTCAGCAAACTCGGTTTCACTGATTATCAAACTCGGTGGGACCGATTTTGATAATAATTAACCAGAGAGTTTGCATTGTAATCTTGGTAGTACCGATTGATCAAACTCGGTGAGACCGATTTTGATAATGGACATACACAGAGAGATTACAATCCCATCTCGGTGAGACCGAGATCCCTATCGGTGAGACCGATATGCCTAGGGTTTGTGGCAGTGGCTAAGACATCCAAACTCGATGGCGCCGGATAGAAAGAATCAGTGGGGCCGAGTTTGACTTTAGGTTTAGGACATATGTGTGTAAGTGGGAAAGTAGTTGAGGGCATTTGGAGCATATCACTAAGCACTTTGAAGCAAGAGGCTCATTAAGCAACACCTCATTCCTCCTTGATAGTATTGGCTTTTCCTATAGACTCAATGTGATCTTGGATCACTAAAATGTAAAATGAAGAGTCTT